>CM052094.1:15792084-15820240 GCA_028453745.1 Agapostemon virescens
AGTTATGTAAATATGAAACTGGACTTTTTTGTACAAAATATTTTATTCGATCTATTACCCATCGATAGCTATACATTTTTCCCATACTCTCTGACAATTTATAGATGCCATGTCTAAACTATTCCTCTTTTGAGGCAAACCAGTCATCGAGCCATTTTCGTATATTTTTCGTAAAATGCTTCGTCTAGTGTACTGGTATTCGATAGTGAAACTCGAACGTCGCACAGTTGCCCCGAAAGTGCGGTCATTAGTGAATTTAAAAAATATTATAGAAATTGTAAAATTTTGATTTGTTGAGTTAGTTGAATGTCTGAGGAACAATCTATCAATATTCGTTTTCTCATTTATGCATTCATAGAGCACTGTGATTTGTCGGAAGTTTAAAATTCTAATGACACTCTTCCTTTCTCAGCGAATTCACCTATTAGTAATTCTTATCCTCTTTACATAAATTAAATAAATTTTTGTTATATAAAAGTTTTTTAGCTAGGTTATAGTATACTCTTAAGCAAAATTTACTTGTGTACCATATGTATTGTTGTAGTTGTTAATATTTTAAGATAACTAACGACTTAATAGTTTTATTTATGATTCCAAAACTTTATTAACGATTTTGTTATAGTTATGGGTGAGTCCCGGTGTTCATTTTAGTGTTATTGTGTTCTACGAAGTTTTATGATTAAGATACAAGAGCAACCTGTTCCAACTCTTTCCAGATCCGTGTTTTATAGTTGATTTAAGAAAAAATTGCTATCCAAAATCGCTGCATTTCTCACATACCTGCATATTTGTATTCGCTACATTTTCGCAAAGTAAGTACTTACTAAGTAATTATTTGAAAGAATTGTTTAAATTATAAATGTGCAATAGAAAATACTGTAGATAGATTTTTGTCTCTATTTTTTATTATACTTTTTGATAGTATACATAAAATAGATGAATATCATAAAAATATTGATTACAATCCGCAGTTCTTGACTGAAAATTAGCAACAAACTTTAGAATTCGATACGCTCCTCTTTAGGGACACCCATTTTGGTAAAAACGATGCATAACACAAATAGTAGAAATCTGAAGCTTTAAAATGATATTTTTTCATCAAATTTGGATAAATTTTAGCAAAGTTGTAGCAATTTAAAGATTGAGCGGATATTGAAATAGCTTCGACCGCACTTTCGGGGCAAATACCTCACTGTGCGTCGTTGTCTTTGTACCTTAAGACAAGATTTACATGACAGACAATTAATCCCAAGCGAAAATTTCTTCGTTCAATTTTTGCCTTTGCAATTTTATATTGATTGTAAAATTGATTAACCATTTCGTTTACCAGGTATGTAAATATGAAACATTTTATAATTTAAAGTAACATTGTAACATAGAGCAACGGTCTAGTTAGGAATGTATATAATCATTAAAGTTTACAAGTTTAGAAACAAGTTTGTGTGCCGGTCATCTGTTTATCGCCCTTTCTTTCCTCACACCACGTTGCAAGTGCACTGAGACGTGCGTTAGACTACGATTCACTAATATTGCTGAGCCCTGTCACGACGCTTAACAATATTCAAGTTACTGTCGAAACACTATCCAATCAGAGTAGGATGACAATGCTCAGCGGAATCTATAGTTCAGTAGAAATGCATTCGCTAAAGTCGCGCTCGGATTGGTCCATGTTTTTCGTTAACAACTCGAAAACGAAGCATCAAATCGTGATACAACTTTTTCATGTACACCTGTATCGAAAATTTTTAAAATTCGTTTTGTACGATAGCTCACATAAAAAAAAGCTATTCAATATACAACTACAATATTTTCAATTTTTTAAAAGTTTCTCTTCGACATCATATAGTAAACTAATTGTTCGAACTTCTAAAAAAAATCCACATTGCAGGGTCTAGTACTAGGTTTACGGAATGCGTCAATGTAACGTTTCCCAATGCATTTAATTTGTAAATATTAATATAATAAAAATACATCTACAAAGAATTATTCCACACATTTATTTCTAATAGTATACATAGAATAGTCACTGTGAGTGCTCCGCAAATCTAGCGCTCCTGTTAAGACGCAAACAGTGATTTAAGACAAACGTAGGGGTGTTTTCAACGCGGGCGACCAAACCCAGCTGGTTTTAAGGAATTCTTACAAGTCGCGATTTCGGCAGTCTTTTAATTATTTCCTGAGTCGGAATACTTCAAATTTAGGAAATTAGAGGAAAGGGGCGGATATTTTATACGGAAAGCAACTGCCCCGAATTTCCCAAGGTTCGTTATCTTCATTGTTATTCTTCTAGTTCTTCATCTCGTTATTCTTTATCATTTGTATTTCGTCTGATCCAATTGTACTTTGTCTTTTACTATTTTTCTGTATTGTCGTCTGTTATTCGAATGAAGAATTTATTAAAGTTTTTGTCATTAACACGGTTTGTGCCAAACTGTTTTTACTCGACTTTTCATTCAGGCCATTTGATGTGCGATTAAAGACTATTACATTACAACAAACTTATTTGCTTTGTTTATACTACATTTTTTACATTGTCTCGTTCCTTTGGTGGAAATATATTATTTAATCCCAAACTTATAATAAAATGTATCTGTTTAACGCATTAACACTAGAACGACGGAACGAGTCAAAATGACTCGTCCTTTAATTCTTATTTGACAGTTGTTGAAATTATAAGAATGTTCCCACGAGAACTTTTCACACAAACTTTTTCATTAGAACATTTATTAACACAGAAGTTCAAGAAGCTTTGAATAGTTGCAACCTTGTCATTATTATAAAGCAGTGTATATTGGTATAGTTTAATGCTCCGTCGTTCTAGTGTTAAATAAATGTTATCGTGTATCACCGGTGGCATACGTTCCACGAAACATGTTAACAATTGTCTGTCGCTGTTTTACCTTTACTTGAGGAAAGTGGACTCAGCGGTCCTTTAGTATTATAGAGCACTGAAAGACGCTATAACTGCTGCGAATAACTGTATGTCCATAGTTCTAGCTTTAAAAGACTATTTACGAAGATGGATATTCGAATTGAACACTATTCGACAAATTCGAACTAACTTCAAGCTTCCAAACTTCGATATTTTCTAGATGACTATCGTCCGCGAATGTTAAAGAACTACGTTTATATTTTCGAATTAATCTTGAACGATTGCACAACGTCCCTGAAAAAAGAAAACTCACGGGGTCAAGCCATCGAGATAGTCAATTACTGTTTCGAATAAAACTTCCGGACCGTTCCGATCCTCTTTTTTGCGCTTGGGTTTTGCCGGGTAAATTTTGACGCGAAATCAATATTGGCATTAGACGTTCGAACTTTCCAGTTCGTTATTGCCTCGTGATTCGAAGGCAGTTTAAATAATTCCCCGGAGAGTTTAGTCGATTTCAAAGGATATCTAGGTCGAATTGGAAGCTGGATACAGTCAATTACGGAACTGCCGAGGCAATCGTAGATACACGGTATCGGTGTTGCGTCGTTAAGGCCCGTGTCGGGAAAAATAATAACGTCGCGGCCCCTCGGAGTTATTCGATTATACGGCGGCAGTCGCTGGCCGTTTAAACACCTTTTGCATTATCGCGTCGCGGCAAATTAATGCGTCGAGCGTGTTATTATATTCGAAATCACTTTGCGCCACATTATCGAATTACCGCGTTAACGTGCCCGCTCTAGATATAATCGATTGGGATAATTTTCTATCGATGTCCTATATTTCCATTATTTCCCTTTCATACCCCCCGGCCACTGGAGCCCCCGCGCCTCCTTCGATGGCCATTCTACTGCAGTTAATAAATGAATCAGGGTAACACTCCATAATCGGCCAGTATAATTCGCTGGCGTTATTCTATAACTCGCTCGCTTAATTCTTCCGGCCACTATATTGCACCAAATGAAACGAATGCTTCGATAACGTGTTGCTCCACTCACTTTTGTAGGAGAATTTAATTATGAACATTGATTTATCGATTCGCCAGCGAACGGGCCACTGTGTTTCACTGTCTGAACACACAATTGC
The DNA here is from genome assembly GCA_028453745.1 of Agapostemon virescens. Lineage (NCBI taxonomy): Eukaryota > Metazoa > Arthropoda > Insecta > Hymenoptera > Halictidae > Agapostemon > Agapostemon virescens. The sequence continues at coordinate 15,796,100 of CM052094.1, forward strand.
GACGACCCGTAATTAATTTAACCAAACATAACAGGCCCTGGAATTTTATAATTCTTTCGCAATTTATACTTTAATCCTTTGCGATTTTCCTTGAATTTTCTCTGAACGAACAGTAATGCATAATATGCATTATTACGAAAACAATAAAATTTATTAATTCGTTTTTAAACTTTAGATAGATATAGTACTTACACTATACAGGGTCACCCATGGTTTTCATCTAAAATATTTCCTTCCTCTTTATAAATAATACATATAATAATGAAGATTATTCAATAATACATTCCAAAGTTATTGAAATCAGCGGAGACCCGCCATTCCGAATATGTACAAAAATATTTTCTGTTACAATAATTACCACTTTCAGTGAAATAATTTTCCAACTCACAGTTTGTCTCTTACCACACGAAACAATGGAGTTATTTCAGGCAAAAATCTAAGGTGACCTACCCTGTACATGCTGTATCACCGATTAATTGAATATTCAAGGATGAAGAACCGGAAGTCGCCTCGTTTGGCTTTCGTTCGAGCCGCACGTTCGACCTTCGCGATTATTTGCTTAATGCCGGCGAATTTTAGGTTAATACGCGGCGTGGCTTGGCGGCAGTTGATGATAATAGAGGATCCTTACCTAAGCGCATCCGAGGAACCGGGTCTCAGGGACTTAACGATCACGAGGTCGCTGCTGGTGTTCCGGAAAACTTCGTCGTATCCAGGAAACCTGTCGACCTCGCAAATGTGAACGTCGCCGAAGTATCCGCAGCCGAGGTTTTCAACGATGTTGAGCTTCTCCCGGGGGAAGTCTAAGATGCACTCGGGCACCTCGTCTTCCTCCTCCGTAAGCATATCCTCGGGACTGTAGCTTGTCATGCTACTGGAGGCTTTCGCGCTCATTGGCGGTGGCGTGCTCGGTGTGGGAGATGGCGGCAACGGCGGTAGAGAATTCTGTAATAAAAGGCAAATACGCAAGTGAAACGGAAAAGTCGAAAATATTTGCTGGGACACCGTCCGGCGACCCCGGGACATAACTCCCTACCTAACCACTTCATTTCGTACTATCTTCCAACAGTTTCACGGTCGGAATTCATATTTAATCCTCGTATGATTCGTTGAAATATTTGCATGAAAGATCCACGCGCGATTCTCACCCGTTCTCATTTCACTTCGACCCAATTGTGCTCCTAATTATACATTTTCGAATGAATGATTTTTAGCATTTACGCAATCATGATTCGACTGCAAATTTTATGCACTTCTGGTAAAAATGTGTTGCTGGTGAGTTTTAAAATGCAGGAAGATAAACGAATTTATGAATATCGAAGCGTTACGAATTTATTGAAATCATTGAACGAAGATACTTTTATTTGATCTCTGCTCTCGCGAATTTGATAGAAAAAAACTTTTATTTTGGTACTCACTTAAATTGCTTTTATTTTATCTTTCAAAATCAAGAACCTCGTCGCGATGTTCCAGTTTTCTGTTCATAAAGAGGTTCCATCTGTCCATTTTTTAATTAATTTAAATTAATTTTTCATTCCTTTGATACCCCCAATGGTATTCGTGGATCAATTTTGAAATTCGAAATAATCAGAAAGATAGCAAAAGTCGGTCGAATGAAATCTGCGATTCAATGTGTCTTTTAAAAATGAAATAATTCATGTCTGCAACGTTACGTTCTATTGTGTGAAAAATAAAATATCTACGAAACTGAAAGGAAAACTGCAGTGTGCTACTTGATGTTCGTTAGATCGAGAATATTTGCTGAATTCTCTCCTGCAGGAAGAATTATGTGAAACTCGAAATGTTTCCCAACCAGTGGAAGAATGTTCGAAGTTTTAAAAGAGACGACATTCGAAAATATTTTCATGAAAAATTATGGAAGTTTTTCATTAGAGCTTAGTGGTCTTGCTAAGAAAATGAGGATAAGTTGAGCGACAACGGTATCAATTACTCTTCTTCCTGGAACTTAACGGTACCCGTGACATATTGATAGATGACTTGGAAAATAAAACAGAATTTATTGAACGACTTTAACCTCGAAATAGAAAGAAATTAAACGGCTTCATCTGTTCCTATTACTGGTAAACGACTCCAAAATACGATGAACGACTTAATACAATGGTACATGAGATAATGAATTTAGCGGAAGATCTATGCAATTCGTTTTACATTTTACAAGACACAGACCGCCACGGGATTCCATTTAACCCGACTAAATGCTGCGTTGCGTTAACCCCAACGAACCCTCCTAAGTATTTAATTACCAGATTCGCATTATTCATGAACCCGTTATCGGTAAACCACTCCATTCAATTATTTTTACGTTATCCACGACATAAGAACAATTAAAAAGCAAATGACGAAAAATCGTGGGCGATCATTCTTCGGTAAATACGTCGACGATTAGCAACATTCAACTGAGAGGTCTTGAATGGGCAGCAATCGCATGAAAATACGTGCAAGGCCACGGGCAACTTACAGTCAGTGTGGAAAGTATTCGTACAGCGACCAATTTCAAATATAACCGTGTGCGTAAACTTCAGTTATAGATTTTAAGCGAAAACAATAATTAATCAATATTCTTGGGTATTTGTAGAAAAGATTTCGTGAAAACTAAATTTTATTTTCTTCAAGATTAACAAAAATATACATCCAGCATAGATAAACTTAAGAAATAGACGCACAGAAAGTATTCGTACGTCTCTCATTTTTTGCGTTTATTTGAGATATGAACGTAATATTACCTTCAGAACGTAACGAATAACAACAAAGATGATTAGTTTGTACAAAGTACTAATAGAAGCAAGTTTGAAATTTGTAATATACTACAACGTGGGTCGCAAAAGGTACGAAACGACAGAAGAAGAGCGAAAAATTATCATTCGATTACACAATCAATGTAAATCACTTAGTGAAATTTCTTCCATAGTGAATAGAGCAAGATCTACTATTCAAAGTATAATTGGCAGATTCGGAGAACGAAAAACTGTTTCAAATGAAAGAAGAAGTGGCCGTTCGGGTAAGATAAACGAGTATGATCAACGATTCGTAAAGTGAAACAGAATCCACGTATAACTGCCGAACAAATTGCAACAGAACTTAGAAACAACAACGGCATAAGCGTGTCAGCTAGTACTTTGCGTTACTATTTAAGAAGTAGCGAATATCATGGTCGAGTAGCACGAAAAAAGTATTTTGTAAACGAAAGTAACCGTAAGAAAAGATTAGAATTCGCTAAGTAACATATTAATACACCAATTGTTAAGACGCGACAACGCCTTAAGAATACTTTTAATTAACGAAGAGGTTTATGGTACGAGCGCCGATGTTCCGCTATTTTTGAAGACCCATTCAACTGACTGCCAGATGTGCTAGGCAGTATTTACCGAAATTCGAAAGGCACATTTATTAGGGTTGTCCTCGGCGGACACGTGCGCGGCCGAGACGCCGATTTCATACTGAATAGCAATTGCTGTACCATAAACCTCCAGATGTGCATCACCGGACATCAGCGAGCGCGCGGCCAACTCGGGACGATACCGTCTTGGTGAAAATTCGGTGCTAGACTCACCCCACCAGTGCAGGGCGGGCGGCAAACTAACACACCAACCATAGTCAAGATAGATTTTGTAAGTGCTCATTGGTGGTGGATGTTTCCACCCCATCAGAAAATTAGTATAAATACTCGTGCAGCGCGACGCTCGCGCTGCTGTTTTACGTTTACGCGATAAGCGCTGTTCTGATTCAACCACGCGTTGCGACGCTGGTTATCGATAGTTACAATTCATTAACTAAGTTCACAGGCATCATTCTAACATAGTGTAACGGTTTCTAGTCGGGAGTGTATGTATATTTATTATTAAAGTCCACAAATGTAACTAAAGTTTGTGTACCGGTTATTCCTTCAACGCCATCCTTTTCTATTACTCACGACAACTTACAACTGTTGTGAGACGGACGTCAGACTACGGTTCGCTATCGCTGCCGAGCCCTGTCACGACGCCGAATACCAATCGAACATTGGAATAAAGTAATTTTTACGGACGAAAGCAAATTTGACGTATTTGACTGTAAACAAAAATTAATAGTGTGGAGGAAGAAAAATACAAAATTCAAAAAAGAAAATTTGCAACCGACGGTAAAACACGGTGGTGGATCTGTATTAGTTTGGGGTTGTATGAGTGCAAATGGAGTGGGGTCTCTACATTTTATTGACGGTATTATGAACCATACAATTTATATTGATATTTTGAAAAAACATTTCCATGCTAGTGCAAATAAAATGGGTCTTAAAGACAATTTTATATTCACCCACGACAATGATCCAACACACTCTGGATATAATACAAGGCAATGGGTATTATACAACACATCAAAATACTTGTCAACGCCGCCTCAATCACCAGATATCAATCCCATTGAACATCTATGGGATTATCTTGAACAAAAAGTACGTAATCATAATATTTCATCGAAAGGAAGTTTAAAAATCGCTTTATTAGAAGAGTGGAACAAAATAGCATCGGCTGTAACATCTAACTTAGTAAATTCCATGCCAAGAAGACTCGAAGCTATTATAAAATCCGAAGGCAATCGTACAAATGATTAGAATATAAAAAATATATTGTATTTTTATCATTTATTTTTCATTATTCATAACTGTACGAATACTTTTTGTGCGTCTATTTCTTACGTTTATCTATGCTGGATGTATATTTTTGTTAATCTTGAAGAAAATAAAATTTAGTTTTCACAAAATCTTTTCTACAAATACCCAAGAATACTTATTAATCATTGTTTTCGCTTAAAATTTACAACTGAAGTTTACGCACACAGTTTTATTTGAAATTGGTCGATGCACGAATACTTTCCACATCGACTGTAAGTAATCAATAAACACACCCTTTACAGTATCGCTTGGTAATCTGCGTGTGCCCACGAAAGACGTTTCTCTTGGACGTCTCGCATTAGTTATGATTGATAGTTCCCTCCGGTTGCCATGTTATTCATCCATTAGGCTTCATTATTCTTCGTTCGAAGTATTTTAGCGTCGTCCGGCAAATTTCGAACGTAGCAAACATTGATTGTAATCCTGCTTCTAACATCCGGGAAAACCCGACATTTCTAACGCAGCGACGAAACGAATTTGTCGGCTTCGAATCACATTCCGCGAGTACGTAATCGTCGGAATAAAATTTCTCCGCAATCGATGGAAAAAGTGAAAACGGTGAAGAAATGGAAACGTAATGAAAACGTAAAAACGAATTCCATTATACTGTTGCGATGACTTCGGCTTCGCTTCGCTGTGTGAACAACTAGAAGTTTGAGATCGTCCGATAGCGGGTATACACATTTATTCAGAAATCGCGAAAATCACCGAAATCGCAAACATTGTAACTTAGTGTAATAAAATGTAAATAGGTTCGTTCCGTGCAGTTTATTACGCGACCCAGGTGCTCGGTGTCACTTTGCGCACACTGAAAAGAAGGGACCACCGCCGTGCTACCTTTGTATACAGGTGTGCTGCTTAATGTCTAGGATTCAGAGTCTATGCGATAACCGGAAAACTCGAGGTTCAGTGTCATGAATCTTTGGCAGTAGCTAAAAAGGTAATGGTGGAAGGGAAAAGAGAAAGGGGCGTTTCGTCCTGGGCCTGCTAGAGGATTCGTCGGTAGGGCTACCGAGCAGACCCTGCCTTAAACTCTGGGATATCGGAAGGCGATTAAGGACTATAAGAAGGACGATCAGGAAGATATATATGTCGAAATTTACCGTCGCAAAAATATTCGGACGCTTGACAAACTATAACATTTAAACATGAAAATTATTAACATAAGCAATAATAGCCTCTAGCTTTAATTACGTGTCGCAACCGCTTAGACATATTGTTTATAACTTTTTGTAAGTAACTTAGCGGTATACGTTTCCATTCTTCAATTAATCGTTTTATTAATTCTTCCTTCGATCTTATCGGTGTTGTTCGAATTTTCCTGTCCAAAAAATCCCATACATTTTCAATGGGATTCAAGTCTGGTGACTGTGGTGGCGGATGTAATACTTTTGGGAAATTATATAAAAGGTATTCTTGAACTATTTTGGCTTTATGTTTACGATCATTATCTTCATAATATTTAAATGTGTCTTCTACATACATTGTGATCGCACTTTTCTTAAGATTTTGTTTTAAAATATTTAGATACTTAAATTTATCTAAAATTTCTTCTATGAAAACCAGTTGTCCAACTCCTTTGGATGAAATACACCCCTACATCATAATACTTCCACCATCATGCGTTATTGTTGGATTTAAATTTATTCGGTTAAGCTCTTGATTTCGTTTACGCCATACTAATTTTCGTCCATCAGTGTTGAACAGATTAAATTTACTTTCATCGGCGAAAATTACATTATTCCACCAAGTTTTTTCCTCACGAACATATTGTTTTGCAAAAGTAAATTTTTTTCTGTGATTCGCCTTGTTTATACACGGTTTCTTACGCGCTACTCTACCATTATATCCATCTGTTTGCAACACCCGACGTGTTGTATCTGGATGAACTTTCTTTCCTATCTCTTGAAATAATTCAACACTTAATGTTGGAGCACTTAAGTCAGGGTTCACTTTTACTTTTCTCAAAATAATACGTTTCTCTCGGTCGCCAAGTTTTTGTGGTCGGCCTTTCCGAGGAATTGATTCAATTCGATTTTCTTCATTGTATCTCCGTATAATATCAGCTACGGTACTCTTACTTAATTTTAGAAGATTACCGATTTCTCGAAACGTTTTCTCTTTTTCTCTGTAAAAAATTAGTAATTGTCGTACGTCAAATGAAGTATTTTTACTTTTTCGCCCCATATTTATAATTTTTAGCTGATCCTAACGGCTTTCGAACAGTAACTGTTATCGTGAAGCGTGTTCTCCATCTTGCTCGACATTATGTTTGTAAGCAAACGGCAAAGGTGTGTCGTTATTCGCAAGAAATGCGAGAATAAGATATGTGTCCGAATATTTTTGCGACGATAAATTTCGACATTATTTAGTTTACTGTTTGGTATTAAGAAACATATGTATATCTATGTTATTACAAACTACAATGAATGTTTTGTTATATTATAAAATAATAACTCCAAATTTACTATTGCAAACGATCGAAGCTAGCAACAATTTTTTTAATAGTACAATGTCCGAATATTAATAAGAGTCACTGTACATAATAACAGAAGCGGATCAGGTACTAGCGAGAAAGTCCATTGTCCATCTGTTGGCCAGCGTAGCAGGTAGAGCCACCACAAATTGCATAAAGTACACTGCGTCCAAACGAAGACTAATAGTATTCGCAGCCGTTGATGGAGTTCGTCCAAGATTATCAATTACTTTTTCGCGGAAAAGCTCGGGAGGGAAACGGCACGACCTCGGCGGGACAAAGTTGAGCGAAATGAAATAAAAGCAGAAGCCGGAACAGCGTGGCAGCGAAACAACATGGAATTAAGAGAAGGCCGTCGGATAAGCTCGCGGGGCAGCAACCCTCGAAAGGGAAACGATTCAAGTGGCTTGCCGCGTGCTACGATCGCGTTGTAAGATCCTAGAGTCACGAAGTGGTATTTGACACAGTTCCGAGCGGCCCGAAGTGGCCCGCATTAATGCCTCGAGAAGGACTAATCGTCACGGATCGCATGTCTGCCGTACATTTTTGATACTCACCTTGCAGATCTCCGTACTGGCGTAATACTTTTCCGGCGGCGGTGGTATGGGCGGCGGATTAGATGGATATTCTTGAACCGGGGGAATTGGCCTGGCAAGATTGATCGCCGTGTTCAGCAGCAACGGAATAACCGGCTGCACCTCCGTGATACCTGTCCGGTGATACCGTGAACGAAAAAAAGAATGTTTTGACAAGGTTAGAGACATACGATCGCCACCGTGCACGGAAACGAATTCGCTCGTCGCGTGGCGCGCAGCACGGAAATCTCGAATTTTTCAAATTGCAATTTGCAAATCGTAACCGCAAATTACTAATGTACGAATTACTCAAACATTACTACCGAAGATACTTGTGTGCTTATATTGCGGATCTTATGCGCTTACGATAACGAGGAACAGTTCTAATGCATGACAGGCGAAATATTAAAACCATTTAACACTAATTTTATAATTGATAATTTCATCAATTATCACTAATTGAATTTACGCTTTTTAAGATTGTAAAGGCTGCATGCACGAAATATTATTTAATTTATTTTTCTGGTTGCATATCAAAATGTAGGTGAACACAATTTTGATGCTTTCATAAAGTAATATAAAATAGTTACTTTCATTTGCTTTTACGTGAATGTTGCGAAAACTTATATTACTCTATTTTTAATGGATTAAGATGGTGATGATGTTTTACACTCTGCTTAATGATTAAAAATTTTTTATTTTGTGATTGTATTAAATGTTTGCAAAAATTCGTGCACGAGTTTTAAAGCCTCGAGGACCATCTTCGAAATAATACAATGTACGTTTTACAAAAAAGGAATCCACCAACGAATAAAATATCGAGATAATGTGTTAACTATATTATTGCCTAAAAAAATTGATATTTCATAAAATAATTGCTAACATTTTATTTTGAGCCTCCAAAAATTTTGATCTATGACTATACTTCACCTTAGCAGTCAACTGTATAACTGTATTACTATATTTAACTGTTCGAGGCTAAATGTCGTCATATTGGCGACACGAAGACTATCAATTCAATCTTTAAAGTTGTAAAAAATATAATTTAATCATCGTATTAACATAAGATGATTACAGATTTTTATTTCCACTCAGAACTTAAACCTTCAAGACAGGATTTCGCTTTTTGGAGAAAATATTTCCAACATTTTCAGAAATCCTCGTCCGCAAAGGGTTAATAGCGTGATTATGCGATTGCCATACACACGGAGGTTATTTTCGTTTTAACCTTGTTAAATGGATAACTAATTCAATTTCATAAAGTATATAGTTTCACTTAGACGAGATTGTTGGAAACCAAGAATTATCCAACATTAATGAAAAATAAATAAAACTGCATGTCGCGCGGAGTCAATTTCGATATGCAAAACGAACCGTGATATCTAGTCCAAATAAAGTCGCGAAGAACCTAACCCAGACTTAACTTAGCATTTGAAAAATTGATTTTCTTCCTCTTTCGACCCACTGTGCTGTTGCATGCTCCGAGAAAACTTTTTTCCCAGCGAGCTTCCGGCGGGTTTTTCTATCGCTGTTTCGCGACGCGGATTTGTTTTATTGCGACACGCTGGCGCGTCTCCCAACGAGTTTACCTTATCTTTGTGGAGCGTCGATCGTGCCAGCCGATTAGGAGCCACGTGAATTTGCAATTAAATCTTTTTCTCGCTGGGGAACGGTTTTTAAACGTAGCGGCAGTTTAAAGGAAGCTCGCCAGCAATTATTAATGTAAACCGAATGAGAAGCAGTTTTGCTTCACGTCGACGAATGACAAATGGTCCTGCCGGTTAGTCCGCCGTGTTCATTTGCGACGAGCATTTGAAATATTCTGAGCCATTGCGTAATCGGATAACGGAGTTATTGCGAAGTTGTACCGGGCGAATTGCTCTAGAATTTTGCGTACGTTGCTCGCGTTTAACCGAGGCTTTAAAATAAGCTCAAGATGGCGCTCTCTGGAAGTTCGTTCATGCTCGTGATGGAGATTATACGTCGAAGAATCGTTTAGCTCACGCCACAGTTCAAATTGTTTTTTGCTGAAATCGTTCCAAGTTTACGAAACTTCTTGCCAACATGCTTGACCACGATTCGGTGAAATGCGAAGTACAGGTTGTTCGAAATTCACCGTTTCGCGGCGAATGTCACGAAACATCGCAAGCTTTGTACAATAATGTGCCTACACGGACGATTTTATTGGTAACACGCAACAGAGCGCAGGAATAGTGAAACAGGATTCATGAAAATTTCTACGTTTCGCGGATCAGTTTTGAAAGGTTTATTCACGCATGATCGCAGTCTCTTATCTGAAATATTAAATCTTCTGCTGAACAGTTCTCTCTGCATCACTCGTCGAGAATTCGCAAATATGATGAATATACGTGGCGTAAATCGTAAGCGAAATTTTAAACATCTTTCCAAAATACCAGACGGTTTCCGACAAGCACCGTACTGATTCGATCAGAATTTTGCACCGTTCTACGCGAAATTGTCGCATTCCTGTCAACACGGTTTTCATATGCAGTTTATTAGTTTTTATACACAGAAAAATTCGTTCAGCTGTGAACACATTTATCGACAAATTTTTACCCACCGTTTGTGACCGTTCGCGAACACAAAATTGAAATTCGCTGCCAATTCTACCCATGACAGCCTTTTACAAAGAGGACTAATGACGAAATTCTCAAATGGAATGCGGCTTTCTTTACTTGAAAAATGAATACGTAAAATTCAAACCCCGGAAGATATCAGACGAATTAAAAATATTAACATTCTTATGGAAATTTCGGTACAGAGTACAATAGACCAAAAAATATTACAATCCCAAATTTCCATATTTTTGAAAAATCGTTTATATTTGAACTGTGATAATCTCATTACAAGAAATAGTACGATAATATATCTGAACGTATCTTAACTGACTTCTGCAAGAATATCTTAGAAAATATAAAGAATGATGGCTGAGAAGGTACAGGCCTCGAGATTCAAAACGAACCCACATTTATTCTAATATTCGACAATTATATAGACCATTGTATAATTTTAATATTCGACTAAAAATTTTAGCGTTGAAATATTTTTTGACCTAGCTGAGGAAAGTTTGGTATTCGTCAGAATCGCGAGAAACCTGTCGAGATATTTAAAATCGATTAAGGACGTATACGGCCGACACACAAAGCGTCAATAAATCACCTGGAAGTTTCTAATGATTTGTGTTCATGTAAGTATTGGCTTAAGTGCCGCGAACTCTATAATAATCTGTCGACCATTAGCCTGTAATTTAATTCGAGCGCTGCCCGCCTGCATATCGCGGTAGGTGTTGCGTTTATCGTCGCGGCTGGTGCCTATAGACCACCACGGTTTTACGTAATTTTAGCCGAACGCAAACTCGATAATGCGCCGCAGCGCAAACCTGCTCGTTTCGAGTTTTCCCCACTATTTAATTAAAACACACAACGTTGTGATAAATATGGAGAGCGCGCACGCGCGACCGATCCCCTGCTTGAATTTCTTCGGCAATTAACAAACGACATCGGCAACCGCGAAACTGCGAATTGATAATCGTTACTGACAAAACGAAATTCTTTGTTCGTCGGTTCACAGCGACTTTACGATCCTCGTGTTCCGTTTCGAGGGTTCAACGTTCCACTCTTTCAACCGAATTTCGATGGCTTAACCCTCTATGGGCCGAATTCTTGTTTGTAATCCAAAAAAATTGGGGGAACGAAAAATTAGAAATTATAAACCTATATATGCAAATGAAAAAAAATTTTTCCGTTTAAACAATTTTATTGCAATATATTTATTGTGTAACTTTCAGGTAACAACGGCCTATAAAGTTTGCACTTCTGTGCATAAAAGCTTAAGCGTGAAATTCCATAAAACAATTTACACTTGATGTTAAACATTTTATTTTTGAAATCTCTTTGTTGGATCACATTGCAGTGCATACATATTGGTATAGTCAACTATACTGCTTGTAATTTCCTTGTCAAATAGTTTTCGAAAATAGGTCACAGGAGAATGGGGTGTTTCGGGGACATTAGGGCAATCTCCTTTCCAAGGGCGATAACAACTATTATTATTCGTCTGGGATAGTGGTTGCCAAACAATTCTTTGTGGTCATGCATCTTCCTCATCTGACGAGGACTGAGTACTAAATTCTTCGTCACTGTCAATGACATTTATCCGTCGTCGGGAAAATACTATTACATCTTCATCGGACTCGGAATCTAATAAGGAATCATCGGATCTATTACCGCTAATGCGTCTAATTCTAATTCCTCTGTAATTTCTATCTGATTTTGTATTTATATTTTGGGTATACGATGTATAAATCTGAAAATAGGAGAGAGCACAAGCTTTATCCTAAATGTACCGAAATCTGCCATAATAGACCCACTGTAACCTCAAAGTTACAAAACTGCATCATAAAAAACAGTAACAAATTGAAAATTGAGATGCAAAAAATAGGTTGTTATTGATATACGAACCCAGAGCTATTATTGTGCACTATTGTTAGTTTGGTAATCACTGACAAAAGCACAAATAATATCAATTGGAACAAATGGTTTCGCTTATTTTTACTGCAGACAGTTTGCACAGCATTTATTTTGTTATTTCAGGTTGATGAACCTAGCAACGGTCATAAATATTAATATTGGTTGTCTTGGCAACGTTATAGAATTAAGATTTATGTGCCATCTCATGAAAAAAGCTATAATTATTTGGTAAAATGACGATAAATTAAAATGTGACCTGAAAGTTACACGGGCCCATAGACGGTTAATTTTCTATAAACCGCGTGTTGCGATTAATAGCTTGCGCAAATGATTTCGAATGATTAATAAAATCCGGCTTCAATAATATTTTATACAGTTTCAGTTTAATTTTATTTATCGGGGCAAGAAAATCGCGATTAGGTGAGTGATTTTTAAAATGCTCTGAAGAACATTCAATGATACAGTTTAGCGTTAATTAGTCTACGTTAGCTTTTTTAAATCGCTTTATTGAAATTCTTTAGCAAATTGGTGAAAGATTAATCGTATACTAAATATAGTATCCTATGGCTTCGCTTTAATTTTCCGAAACATTCATAAAAGAAATTATATTTAGTTTTATCGTCCGTACGTCGCTTTATGGAAACTTACTCAACGTGCACAAATTTTTGCAGATTAATTGTTCGTAGATCTTTTATCTTGCAATTGAAAGATATATTAATATTAATTAAATTGTATTTGGATTATAGGGATGATTTATAAGAATAAGAAGATTCTTATGATAGGATTATATTAATTATAAGAATAATATGTCGCAAAAAAGTCATCAGAAATTCATAATGAAACTAACTAACAGATAATAACAATGCATTTGTTCACAAAAATTTAAATCACCGCCGTTCTATTCGACTAAATTTTTTAACTATCGAACACGTATTTAAAAAAACGGAACAATTTACGAAACAAAAATATTCTATATTCTCGTTTGCTATCTCTAGTATCGATTACAAAAATCGGCTAGCGCTACCGTAGAGTGCAACGTTCTAAAAATAATATCAACTAAAATACATGCATATACAGCAGTCTATCTAAATCTACATCTAAAATAAATACCTACGAACAGAGAAAATTAAAGAACGAACACTGAATGGCAATTTTATCGTTATCGGTCCCCAGTCATGCTCGAAGGACAAGAAAAGTTGCGGTTAAATAAACCACGCGAAATGAAAAAGTAATAATAATAGGAATTGTTTGAATCTTTATGGGGCTTAATAATATCATGCAATATTTGACGAGGCGTGCCGTTGATAATCGCGACCGGCTCCAGTCGCCGTTGTTTGAATTAATTTAAATCGGCCTAACGGCGCATGCACCGGCGGAATTCGAAAGGCTTAAGTATCGCACTTAACGTCGCTACCAACCGCTGTAATCCGTGATAGTTTTGTGTAGCTGCGGTGTCGTCGTGGTGTAGGCAGCCGCGTGGTACTGCGCCGGAAGCGGAGGGCAAATTGGTCCCTTGTCCTCGCCCTCCTCCTGCACGGAGACCTGCGGCCGAATATCGAACGTTGCCGTTAATAAACCTGACATTTATGCACACGCGATAGTAGAACGGCAACTTTCTGTCACTTTGTGCTCTCGGCTTTCCTTGCCCTCGCTCTTCATCGCTGAAACGCACATACACCTCATCACGTCCATTTTCCATATTTTCAATTGCATTCTGTTAGCACCTCGACATCTACCGAAAACTGATTAATATTAACTCTTGCCACTCGAATGGCGACATCGAAGATCCGCTTAAACGTGCCACACTATTATTCGAAATAATTTTTACACCGCTATGTTGGTAGTTAAGAAATTAATCGTTAAGGGTGTCCTTAAGGGTGATCATTAAGGGTGTTGTCAACGGGAAAAAGACAGCGTGACAGTTCAAGGTTATTAACCATTTTTTGACTTCAACCCTAAGGCATTTTTTCTCACCTAGAATATTTTCATTCTACACGATATATTTTATCTTGTGCATACGAAATTTGTTTATTATTACTCGTCCTTGCAACGATTAAATTTTTACGAATTTCTTTGACACAAGTATAGCGATGTAAAGATTTTTTTAAACAGTGCTGCAGCTATTTTCAGAGGTGCATGAGAGGCACCATTCGAGTCCAAAGGATTAAAAATGGAGCGCTACACGAAAGAACAACGCGTTTTCATTGTTGAGCAATATTTTCGAAATAATGAAGGTTTGGCAGCTATTCTATTGAGTTTTGTATATTTATTTCTGCTATTTCTGCTGTCACATTTTGAAGAATATACAAGCTTACAATAAGTACTACCGCTCTAGGTGGCGACACCGGGTTTTGGCGGTGGTTACAACCTTCGATTTTTGATGCTGCCCTTTGAGAGTTTTAAGGTTCTGCCAACGGCATCGTCAAGATAAATAGTCACAGTTAACGTGAGAATTTTGTCAAAATGCTATCATTATGGGTGCACAGTAAGTTTGGACTAGCGTAGGACCCAGAGATCTCAAGGGTTGTCCTCGGTTTGGACGTTGAGTGTTGCCCATTTCCAAAATGTAATTTTCCGGAGATCACGAAGGGCTAAGTACCTTGCAGAATGTCTACGGAAGAGATGTCTGTCTCAAAAGTAAAATGCGCAATCGAATTGCGGTCGCAGCATCATGCCTAAGTACACCTCCGCCGAGGTGGCGATACCGAGTTTTGGAGGTGGATCCAACCATCGATTTTTTTGTGATGCTTCCTTTGAGATTTTCAAGATTCCGCCAACGGCATGATCAAGCCAGATATTCATAGTTTACTTGACAATTTTTTCAAAATGGTATCATTAAGGGTGCTCTTTAACTTTGCCCTAATGTTGGACCCAGAGATCTCGGGGGTTTTCGTCGGTTTGGACATTGAGGCATGCTCTTTTCCGAAATGGTATTTTCCGGGGACCACGAAGGGCTGAATACCTTGCAGAGTACCTAGAGAAGAAATTTCTGTCTCAAAAATGACATTCGCAATCGAATTGCGAAAATGGCGCCTCGAAGCGTCACGCCTAACAATAAGTCTGGCTACAAGTAACTGGACGCATAGGAAGAGTCTATGTCAATTCCCGGGTCCATTGGAAGCGAATTGCGGCCGCGGCGCGACATTGAAAAATGGGCAAAATGGGGTTGATAAAATGAAGCGTCCTGAAGTCCCCTGAAACGCTAGCCTAGAAAATGAGGGCTCTTCTTAAAGAGGAAGGTTTGAGGAAGATTTTCCCGTTGGAATCATGTCGATAGCTCTAATAGTTTGGTCGAGGGACGCCTTCAAAGATTACCAAATACTTACGATTTATTTTAAGGTTACAATGATCAGAATTTCTTTGTTGTTCATCAATTGCTAAATGCAGAAGAAAATTTAAAACTGTTGCATGCCTATATGGTTTCTCATGTGTATATATTAATAACAACCAAATGAAATATTATTTCGACTTAAGGGAAATTAATAAGATACATATTTATTAGACTGTGTTATCACGTGCCTGACACGATGTTGTGGGGTAAAGGGTTAAATGGAACGATATTGACAAATACAGAATATTTTTTCTCAGGTGCGTTTTCACTGTGTTTCAAGTGCGCTTTCTGCAGGCAGTTGTGTATTTATTAATTACTATTTTTGACGGTGCATAAATTTCTAAATGCATACATTTACCGTCATCGTAAAATGAGCAAGTTTTATCTCGCCGAATGGATCGGAGTGTCGCGCTATCGTGGCGTTGCCAATAATTTTATGGGATGTAATTATCTGCACAATGCATCGATACGCATTCATCAGGGTATGGTAATATCAGGGAATAAAATTTATCATACCACGGAGTAATTATTAGTTACGATTCGGTCTGATGGTCGTGGAAATTTGATCACGGGATATCGCGAGATATGGGAATAGACCGATCAGCATACGGGGTTTCGTGCCACGCGGTCTGAATTATCGCCAAAAATTAGTAGCTTTCCATGCAGGTGAAATAATCGGCTAATGGAATATATAAGATTTCTACATGAAAAGTTAGTTCCCAAGGAGGCGAAATTTATTGGGTCAGAGTTGTTGACTTCAAAATACAATGTTCCAGCGAAAACATTTGAGCCTTTCTTGCTCGTTGAAATTTTTCAGCTCTCGCCCGTGCTGTCAAATAGTTTCGGCAATTTGTGGCCACAAGGAGCGATGCTAAATGAAAATTTTACGAAGAAAATTATTTTCGTCCGTTCTCACGGTACAGAAAATGGACGAGTAAAAATAATTCATAGCTAGGCTTCCAAGTGTTTAAATAACTATCATTGTTGAAGCAAACGGTTGAGTTTTATTGATTTCTCGAAACGATTTCGTTTTTCTTATTTAACTAAAGTGCACCTACCATAAAATGAACGACCCTCACTTTCAATTTAAGCCTTCGAAAGTTTCGAAAATTCATACGAAACTGCATTCTAAAAGCGACTCGAATAATCCTCTCAGATTAGTATGAATTTTTAATGTGAGCGGATGATCGGATTTTATCAATTTTCCAACATAATTTCGTACTTCTTCTAAATCCAAAATTTAAGCCTTCAAAATTTGGAGGATTCATGGGGCGATAGATTTTAAAACCGACACAAGCAATCTCGTTAATGTATTTTGTAACACGTTTTCGTATTCCCTTTTTTAGCTATAGTGTCTTTCCCATGAAGACAGACACTCTACCTTTAATACAGATACTTAAAAGTTTAAAAACTCCCAGGGAAATACATCACGACATCAATTCGAAAAATCATCTTCAAAACAATACAAATTCTGATCGAGCTGTCCGTCAGCCATTATCGATTGTTCGGCACGATATCGTGTTTCATGTGTAATCAACAATCAACAGACCAAACGTCTTGACTTTTTTTGAGCAATTAGTTGCATTGATTTAATAAATGATATACAAAATAAATTTTGTAAATATTGGAATTGATGTGAATTACATGACTAATAAAAAAGGAACTTTTTAAATATTTTTTATTTGAGCCATGCACAAAAAATTTTAAAGACGCATCTGGTAGATCTATGATAGTTATACGCATGCAGAAAAATTCATTAAAATCGATCGACGTACACACGAGCTACGTGCCATCGAAAATGGTGAAAATCGCAATTTTTCACGATTCTTGATCAGTTTCTGCTTAAACTACAGAAATTCTTACATCTTTCTACGCGTGCCATTTTTTCCCGCGTTAATCGATTTCGGTGAGATTTTCAAGATGTGTATAACTAACACAGTTCAGAAAAACGTATATTTTAAATTTTCATTACAAGTTGAAATAAAATGTTTTAAAAAAATGTCTTTTCTACTTTCCCACGTAATTTCTACCAGTTAGAATTATTTCAAAATTATTTTTGCATATCATTTAGTAAATGAATGCTGCTAGTTGCTCCAGAAAAGTCAAATCGTTTGGTTCAATTTTGAAAAAGTCGTTTAGGTTTGAAGAGTGTCCGAATACTTTCGTGCACCACTGTATAATTTAAGCCCTCAAAACTTCAAAAATTCCTGCGGGATTACATTCTACAAATGACTCGGAGAATTCCTTCAAATCGGTTCGATTTCCGCTCAGCAGACAGTTCGGTTAAAATCGATTTCTCGAAGCGATTTCTATTTTAATCAAAGCACCGATATCGCGAAGCGTCATCTTTCACGTCAAATTGAAGTCGCCGAAAGTTGAAAAATCCTTGTAAGAATAAATTCTATTAAACGAGCGCTCTGTATCTTAGCCTAATCGCGAAACAAGGAGCCACGTTGCCTGATATTATCGGCTGAACGATATCATCAAGACTCGCGTGGCTAAAAAAACCGGGGTTTCTATGTAGGTTCGACGCGCGTTGCAGGAAATTAAGGCTGTTACCGCAACAAACAACCCTAGGCCGATCTTGCTTGGCTCTTCCCTTCTTGATAAGAGGATCATGTCGAGGCACGAGTCGCAACCGTAGCGAGATAATATCCATTGATTCTTTTTTCCTTGCCCTCGGCTAGAATGTCAGACAGTCTGGCCAGAAGGGCACAAGAAGACTGGTCTGGGCCACGGGGAGGGAGGTGTTAATTTCCGTTTAGGAAGCGTTAGGGTGCCACGCTGGCGAGACGCTGCGCCGCCACTGTTACGATAAGATAACCACTTAGCCATCGGGATTCTACTCAAATCTCTTTCCCTCTCATTCGTCGCCCTCTACCCACTGTCTTCTCACCGCCACTGTTCTCCGCTTTTTCTTTTTGATCCTGCCCCGTTTCTGATACGTTGCTCGTCTTCCTGTCATCTGGTCTTCCATGATCATCTGATCTTCCTTCTCTCGCTGCCTCTCTCTTGCTCTCTCTCTCTCTCTCTTATTATTAGGGCTATCTGAACTTCTGTCGCGACTTCCGTTGGCCTCGCGGCATTCAAAGCGACTTTGCCAGCTCGTGAACATTGATGGCTCGATCACGAACCCCTTCAACTACATTGTCGTGGTTGCATGGTTGTTCACCCGCTGGATGTTACGAGAACGCCAACAGCTCCGCAGGACACACGCTACGATCTTTTATCGCTTCTCGAACCGATCGTATTAAAGCTGAACTGCGGGGGTGGAACCAGCTTCGACGGGCGTCGTTATCCTCTAACGTGGCCGTTTAATATGTTTCTTGCTGTGCGAAAGTGTGCGTTCGCGGTATCGCCACCGTAAACGATCGGAAAGTCAGCCCGTTGCTATTTTGTCGCTTTCGAGGTTCAGAGCTCTCTACCATTAAACCGCAGCAGTTTATTGTTGGCCAAGCAGGTGATGTGCAGATAGAAACATTTTTACGACGTCCTCGCCAGGAATTTGATGTTACGGACAAATTTTTGTTGCATTGTGTATTTAACGGTGCTTATATGTCAAAGGGAATGATTTACTTGCTGACAATAAAGAATCTCTAGTCTGTGAACCATGTAATGCCTTCAGTAGTGAACTACTTAGTAGTGACGCTTTTCAGAGTTTCTGTTTCATAATTATTGAAGTTAGAAAATTGCCTTGGTAGAAATCGATTCGACAGATCCCTTTGTTCAATTATACTTTGCAATGATAATCGCAAATAATACAAATAAATTGAATCTTGCCATTTTTATAAAACAATATAATAGACACGTAAGTACGAAACCGGAATTTTTGTATAGAAAGTACACATTTATTGTATGAAAATTACACAAAATATTTTTTTCGAAGTATTGCCTATCGGTGGCTATTCATTTTTCCTATCTGTTTGACAATTTGTGGATGCCACGCTAAAAGAAACTGTTTCTCTTTCGAGGAATGTGAAGCGTTGCTCAGCAAGTACGCGTCCCATCGATGCAAATAAGTAATAATCGGACGGAACCAAGTCTATTACTATCAAACTAACGGAAAACAGAAAATCAATGCTGTCCACAAATCGTAGTTTCCAGACACAAAATTCGACATGTTCAACGCTGTTAAAAATTACGTTGTTGTATGAAACTTGTATATGTAGTTGTGATTTGAAAGTCTTTATCAGGTGTCAAAACAAGAAAATGGCGTCAATGACGCGGTTTGGCGGTAACTATTGGGTTGGCAACTAAGTGATTGCGGATTTTGTCGATAGATGGATCTTACACTTTCTTTTGTTTCGTTAACGTGTTCAAAGTACCTAACCTATATTTTTTTCTTATTGTTTGGACTTCTACCTTTCATTATATCAGTTGGTTCTTTAGTTTAGTTTTTATCCCAATTTAAATATAAAAGAACAAGACGCGCAGTTCAGACATATTTTATTGTATTATCTCCGAAAAGGCAAGAACGCATCGCTAGCACACAAGAAGTTATGTGTCGTATATGGGAATGAAGCCTTGTAAGAAAGGCAGTGTCAAAATTGGTTTGCCAGATTTCGTTCTAGTGATTTTTCACTGAAAAATGTTCAACGTTCTGGCCGGCTAGTTAAAGTCGATGAGACCCATATCAAGGCCATTATTGATTCAGATGCATTGAAAAAAAATTAAGAATGCTTGGCTATATCAAGGAACTCGATCTATGGATCCCTCACCAGCTTAAGGAAATTCATTTGGCGTAACGCATTAGCATCTGCGATTCGCATCTGAAACGCAACGAAATTGATCCATTTCTGAAAAGACTAATTACTGGCGACGAAAAGTGGATAGTTTATAACACCTTTAATTGGAAGAGATCGTGGGTGATGCAAGATGAACTAGCCCAGACGACATCAAAACCAGAGATTCACCAAAAAAGGATTATGCTGTCAGTTTGGTGGGACGATAAAGGAATTCTGCACTTTGAACTTTTACCAAACGATCAATTCATATGTGTATGTTCAACAACTCGCTAAATTGAGCGATGCAATTCAAGCTAAGCGGCCAGAAGTGGCAAATCGTAAGGGTATTGTTTTCCACCGTAATAATGCAAAGCCCCACACATCTTTCGTCACTCGCCAAAAATTATTGGATCTGGGTAGGGATGTGTTGTCACATCCGCCATATAGCCCCGACCTTGACCATTTATTTCGATCCCTGCAAAACTCCATAAATGGTAAAATTTTCAATGACGCTAGTGATGTAAAATCACACATAATTCAGTTTTTTGATAGCAAAGATCAGAAATTTTATAAACCTGAAATTATGACACTGCCTGAACGATCGCAAAAGGTCATCGACAAAAACGAGCAGTACCTAATTTTGACTTTTCATTCTTACTTAAAATCCGCAATCACTTAGTCGCCAACCCAATACATTAGCAGCTTGAAACTTACTGACCTGGTACATATTTCCGTTTACTTGACGTTGCGTTACGAGTTTACAGAATCAATATAAATTTGTATATCTTGATTAAAGTAAAAATTGGTCATGCTACAATGACTCGGTTCAACTAGACGACACAGTTAGTTGAAGCTTGACATTGTAGCAACGAATGCGCTTATGAGACGAGCGATCCGACGTGTTAATTTGTACGGGGGTCTTGTTTGTTCGATGTTTCGATTCTGACGGACATCGTTCCCGCGCTTGCGTATACACAAACACAGAGGCTAGTAATTGGCAATATGAAAATCTTCGGGGCGGGCCGAGCGTGTTTCGGTGATCGAGGCTCAACGGCGCGAATGATTTAATACGCGAGGAAAAATTAATTACAGAGAAACCAATCAGCAAGCGGAATTTTCGACTGATCACACGGCAATCTTCGTTTAAGCGAAAAATAATCGATCGAACGAACCTTAATTGAAAATAGTAATTACTCGATAAACACCGGCCGCCGGGGAAGAATCTCGCCCGTACTTCTCGCGGACGCGTTTTCCACCGGCCGGCTAACAGGTCCTCATTATAACGGTCGACTTATTTTCGTGAACATTCACCGATCCAATTCACAAAACGCCCGGTTCGCCAAGCGACTGAAAAACACATTTATTTCATTGTTCGTTCGCCTGTCCATTTGACGAGCGGAAATATCTGCGCGTACTGTAAACACTCGGCGCTAACGAATTCAATTACTACGATCATCAGGAGAATTGTTTCTAGATTCAAATTCTGTCGTGTGATGTTCTTGTACACTATTTTTTACAACCAAAAGCTTTTTATTACGTTAAACGTTCTATTTGGCAAACTAATGATTTCTATCAGTGCTTCACGGATTAAAAATTTTCACTTCATTCCCATTTGTTGAGGCCAAACGAAACCATTTCTATTCGATCCCTATATTATTTTATACAGGATGTCCCACATAAATGGGAACACCTAAATATCTTTCGTACTTACAGTCCTATCAGAAAATTTCAGAGGACAAAGTGACACTATTGCAGGGGAGCAATATAATGGTGAAGAAAAAAATTTTTTATGTCGCGTTTATTAATAAAATTTCAAGGTCACCGATGTTTTCTTAAATGGAATAGTATATTTTTCTTACGATAGCGTGATAGACAATAAAAAACTTAATTTAGTGGATGCTGGCCATCCTCATTTATGCAATGTTGCAATCTTTTAATAAATGATCTGTAGGCATTGTCGATTTCCTACGATTCACAAATTTTTCGTGATACAAACGTACTGTTTGCCTCAAAGATTGGTGGCTTACCACATAAGTGAAAACCATATCGACTCGTTCCTATACAGTATAACGCATTATCACTTTCACGTTTCGAACTCGAATAATGCAGAAGGAACAACGTACTTATTTTAACCGATTAACCTTCTGTTAACGATCTCAATGAAACATACTCTAACATAAACATACGCTGTTTACTATGAAAACTATTTCGAACATTTATTATGATATGTAAAGGTCAACCCGACGTAAACGACGTTTAGTTTACGTTTCAATCTTCCACATTTCATCTGCTTCAATAAAATTATTCTTGCTCAAGGTCATTTCAAGGTCAAAAAGATGGTATCCACTAAATTTAGTTTTTTATTGTCTATCTTGCTATCGTAAAAAAAATACTATTCCATTTAAAAAATATCGGTGACCTTGAAATTTCATTAAAAAAAACACGACATAAAAAATTTTTTTCTTCACCATTGTATTTCCCACCTGCAATAGTGTCACTTTGTCCGCTGAAGTTTTCTGATAGGACTGTAAATACGAAAGATATTTAGGTGTTCCCATTAATGTTGGACACCCTGTATATATCGACAAAAATATGTTGCAATCCATTAAGAAGTTACAGAATTTTGTATTTTTATTCGAGAAATTAATTAGATTTTTATTCGAAAATGTAAGTCGAATTGAAAAGTTTTGATTAAAACGTGTAGTCTACCTATGGCACAGCTTTTAGTACGCGTGTTGTCTCAAATTTAATTATCTAATTTTTATAAAAATTGTTTAACACATACATGACAACGATAGAACTAATTTATTATTCGGTATTGTGAATTATAGTCTCTGTTTTGAAGACGTGGCTCGTAATCGCAATCACACTAGCCAGCAGTGATTAATTAACAGACAATATTAAAATATCGAAGGAGAGGGTATAAAGGTTTGAATAAATAGTGAATCGGGACGACGTACGCTAAACGAAGCTATAAGAAAACAATTTCTAGTTATTTATAATAGCGTCGATCTCTCTGATTTCAATGACTTAGACTTTTTCTATACGTGTCACCATCACTTAAAAAACTGTTAAGTCTGAGTTAGTTTTGGACAATATTTATTGGAAGGGGATGTCGGGAGAGGGTTGTAGTCTTTCGGTGGCCATGAAAGACAAATTCATTTATTGACAAAAGCGATTTTCTCAATTATATGCATTCATCATATAATATTTTCTCAAATGTCTAAAGAACTACCGAGCAGCAATAACACGTGTAAAGAAAAACTTTTCAAAATGGCGACCTTGGCAATATGTTGCAAAGTCATTTAAGCCGGAGAAATTGTCCATACTGTAAATAATCATCACAAAACTTTTAGTCCATGAAATATGCTGTGACAGGAGTCTCGGTGATTCGACAGATTTATAATAATCGTCGAGAAAAGTGAAAGAAGCATAATCACCGCTAGTGGTAAGTGCAGAAGGTAATTTTGGAAAACGGTTGGCAAGCTCGTACATTACTCCGAAATAATTATACTGGAAATTACATATTTGAGTCTCATTGTCTGGAAATACTCGGAAACCATTACGGCCCCGCAAGAATTTTACTATCCAACGTCATTTTCCCAATTGTGGAACACGCCAGACATAACGTCCATTTTTACGACCTCATAAGGAGGAGTATAGATTATGGGAGTGTCTCTTCTATATTTAGTCTCGTATCCCTCGCAATAAGTTCTAAATGAGACAACCAATCACCTTTGAAGGAGTGGTTTCCCAATTATCTTCGACAGTTAAATTTATGCGATTTTAACAGACGATATTATTGTGATATTAACGTAATGAAAGCCGAACTTGTGCGTCGTGCAAAATACAATAAACTTCATAGATTTCTTTTCC
>CM052094.1:15828622-15862629 GCA_028453745.1 Agapostemon virescens
AATCAATAATTATAAAATAAATATATAATCAATAATTATAAAATAAATATATAATCAATAATTATAAAATAAATATATAATC
Organism: Agapostemon virescens; assembly: GCA_028453745.1. Classification (NCBI taxonomy): domain Eukaryota; kingdom Metazoa; phylum Arthropoda; class Insecta; order Hymenoptera; family Halictidae; genus Agapostemon; species Agapostemon virescens. The sequence continues at coordinate 15,828,705 of CM052094.1, forward strand.
GATAATTATAAAATAAATATATAATCAATAATTTTTTTAATATTGGACGAAACGACTTGACTTTTTTTTAACAAATAAATAATTTATAAATGATATACGAAAAGGATTTTGAAAATGTTGAAATTAGTATGAATTCCATGACAAATAATAAAGGAACTTTTTAAATATTTTTTATTCGAGCAACGTACTAAAATATTTTAAGACGCATCCTATAGATTTATGATAGTTATACGTATGCAAAAAGATTCGTTGAAATTGATCGACGTATACGCGTCCTTTTGATTTTTTTATGTAATTTCTACTCGTTAGAATTGTTTCGAATTCATTACGGGTTGAAATAAAAATAGTTTACAAAATTTTTCATGTAATATTTATCAGTTAGAATTATATCGAAATTATTCTCGCATATAATTTAGTGAATCGATGTTTCTAATTGCTCCAGAATGTTGTTCGTTTAAATTCTTAAAAAGATATTTAAATTTAAAGAGTGTCCGAATACTTTCACGAGCCACCGTACGTCAATGAAAGTTCTTGACATTCTTTTCAGAAAACACAGAACGCACAGACTCGCAATATTATTACATCGCAAAGTTGAATATCTTGGATATTGAAATGCTTGGAATAATACGTTACATTAAAGTATTGCTATTGTGTGTATATATGTTAATTGAATTTTTTGACCTAGAATAGTTGCATCGCACATGATTAATTTTCCCTCGTGCGTGTAACGTTGATTACTATTACTCGTGCGTGCAATACTTCAATTATTACCGATTTCTTAAATGCAAACATAATGATGTAAAAGGTGTTGTGAATAACAGTATGGTAATTTTTAGTGTCGCCTCAGAGGTGCCATTCGAGTGCTACGGATTAACCATCGGGTAACGTTTTAACACTAAACTTACCATAAAGGGTCAAATCACCCTTTCTACATTTATTAGTTTACAATTACTGAAATAATCCATTTGATTTCCCTATTCTAATATACTTGTAATAAAACTTGCACAAAATCCAAATAAATTAATTCTCGTCACTTTTATCAGACAATATACATTAGCCAATTTTACTGCTCGTTAGGTTTAGTGTTAATCAATTTCCCGCGAAGCGACGGATGCGACTTTCTGTGGTTAACACTAGAACTACCAAACCAGTCAAAGCGACTGGTCCGCACTTATTTCTTTCGCAACTACTGAAGTTATAAAAATGTTTTCAACTGAAGTTATAAAAATTGAATGAAGTTTGAATAGATGTAGTCTTGTTATTATGACAAAGCAATGTAATATATCGTTGGAGTTACTGTTCGGTAGTTCCAGTGTTAAAGAAAACGCATAAAAATTGGCCGTTCCGAAGATGAAAAACCAGAATGGCCCCTTAATTCGAACAGCGTGCGGAGTGTTTGAGCGTGACAAAAGCATTGGCACCCGCATGTTAACTCCAATCCATATTGCGACCCGCGCTACCGATCACGTCTCCGGATAAATAGTCTCGAGAGCTGTGTAAGCCTATCGAGTGGTCGATGTCCGGGTGAACTCTCTCGAATGAGGGGTTGCTGCTAGTCTGTAGGAAGTGCAACGAGGTCAGCCGAAGAAAAAAGGGAAATCGTGACACTCGACGGCTTTAGAATGTCGGGACGAGACAAGTAGCAGGTGGCTAATGCAGAGGGTGGCGTGTGCGAGCGGACCCTGGTACAGTAGAAGCTACACTAGAGGATGCCTACGTGTGTACACAGGCTTCCTTACGGATGGGTGAACGGGCTAGATAACGCACGTCTTCTCGCGCCGACAATACACCCGTGCGACTGGCTCTTTTAATTAAGTGGAGTCAGCTCGATTGCGTGCCAACCCTCGGTCCTTCTACAGCGCAGTCCCGATCGCAGCTGGTAAAAATTTACTCAGCGGGAATTATATTGGTTCCAACGACACGAGCCTCGAACGCGCCCGAAGAAACTGAAACTACCTCTTACGAAGAGGCTCTCTTTAGCCCGAGTGCTTCGTAATAAATGCGACCTCTGGAAACTACACTCCGGGACAAAAAGATAGCATACCTTATATATTCTCCCATATTTTGTGTTAAAAGCTGACTAAGATACATATTTCCTTTTACCGACAACTCAAGGCATTTCTGTGTATATAATTTACGAAATACCGTTCACAATATACTTAGTTATACGTTTACAATATAGTTTACTTTCTCTGCTGTTTCTTTTCGTTATTTGTGACGTATCAAAAGTAAATAATTTAGCATCATTCTTTTGGTAACATTCTTTAAAGTCATTTGGTTGATGCTTCCCTTTAAAACGATAGTTTAATACTATAGAAAATAATTAATTTAGTTGATACAAGAACTATTATCAAAGATCCTAAGGAAAAGTCAATGTACGAATTTACCCAAGGGAACATATAAACGTGTCTACGAATTACATTGTATTTCCAGAGAAACTTGGTAAAAGATTACTAGTTTCAATGAAAGGACAATCGAAAGTACTTTTGGAAAATCTTAGCTAGAAGTTCATCAATGTAGATAAAAAAATATATTGCTTGAATTCCCTAATTTTGTTATAACTTTTTAATGAAGTTCTGTGTCACCTACGATTGCACAACACTTTTTTTTCTTATTTAGTGCCACAGAATATGCTGGCAAATTTTGATCCTTAAACACTGGGACACACTGTACATTACTCTGATGCTTCACAAATATATTTACACTAAAATATAATAACAACGATTTTAGCTTCCCCCGCATAATCACTAGAACTAGCGGGCAGCGAGACGAGTATTAGCGCAGTTATGCAAACGGCAGAAATTTAATTAATGTTTATAGCTTGTTTTAATATAGCAAGCATCACGTTCCTGTTGGACAATTGTTTTGCGGCTGTCTTAAGTTGAATTCGTTGGCGCAAACAGGTTTGAAGAGAAAGCTTCTGGGGCGAATTGAGCTTCGCCGTCTGGCTTCCATTATTTCCCATCGTTCAGCAACCTGTTAATTACTGTCTTCCGTACATTTCGCAGAAGGGTCGAAGTCTCGGCGCTTGTCCATTGACGGGAACAAAGTTCAGCTTATTATTAATCCAGTTACAACGAGTTCAGGACATCGACAATTTTCGTGCGCTTTTCATCATATTTCTTCAACAGAATAAATATTATCAGAAATTAAACGAATACTCGAACGTTAATTCATTTTCTTCCTTATTCCCTGTTCGTCTTCCATTATAATATCTCTGCAATTCGTTGCCTTCGTACCCGTTTCTTCGCAGTCTGCGCATTCAAACGCTAAAATACCACTGTCTTCAAAAGTCATTAATTATAATACGAGAAAAATATTAACCATGATTTATGGTTTCACAGTAATATCATCTTCTCCACTTGTACAATTTTCATTAAAAAGAAAACGTATCGCAGCGTGTTACTATCCACGCGCATATTTATTTTTAAATAATCCAAACGCAACGCGATGACAGTACACTTTTATCGCAGCGTGCCAGGTGTAAGAATATAAGACAAATAAAATTTCGTAATTACAGTTACGATTGCAATTTCGTGCTCGAGTAATGAAACAAAACGCGACGAAGCTCGACTGTTTATGCAAATTCGCAATTTTATAGAAAGCAGGAATAATAGAAAAATTTATTCGACTAATCAAGGGCCTGGTGGAATTTATACGAAACTATGCTGTTTCCTTCGGGAATTCCTAAACGTTTCACAAATTTATTTAAACTGTAATAGGATCAAGGGACTGTGCTCGACATTTATTCTAAGCTGCACTGTTTCCTTAAAAATTCGTGAACGCCACACAAATTTATTTAAACTGTAATTGGATAGTGGATGCTACACGTTAAACGGGAATCAAATTTCGCGCGTTATTGAATTTCCCGTAAGAATTCCGGCTCGCGGAAAAGTTCGCGACCGGTTCGAACCCGGCCGGTGCCTCGCTTTTCCTTCGGCCTCGTGCTTCGTTAAATACCAATTTTCCAAGGGACCGTGCATTTACATATTTCCACGCTCTCCGTCGCGTCTCGTTTCTTTTGTTCAATACAAAGGGGAAGTCGGAATGCCTTGGCAGCGTCCGCCTCTTTATTTTTTCCTTTGTGCTCCGACGCTTCTTCCTTTTTTCTCGGCCTCGCGTTTCAACGCTGCTGTCCGCCGCGCTAACAGCGGTAATTAATTTTTCATCTTGAAGCACGCGGCTCTCATTACCAGACCTTGCATGTACAGAGAGAACCGGTGGCCTTTTCGGCCAGTGGTCAACGACACACGGGCTCTTGGACATCGCTCTTGGATGACAACAAATATAAAACTTTAATAATTCCGTCCAGGAGCCCGACTCTTTACAAACAAGGATAGACATTCCTTTTTTCGAAGCGAAACGCCGAATACTTTGCTTTGAACTGTTTCTCTGCGGCTTGGGTATCGCGAGCAGCTCACCACCTCAGTATTTGTTCACCTGATGCTACGAGGGAATTACGTTATAAAAGTTAGACGACCTCGGAAACATAATATGACGCGGTGAAAATTTCTTTGCCGGGCATTTTTTCGTCTAGCGATATTGCTTGCTTGATCTGGGCAAGCTTTCACGAGCCGGGGAAAGTTAGAGATTCTAGTGAAATCGTCGACTTCGGTTTCCAGAGCAGTGTTCACTGATGGGAATTTGCTGACATCAATATTAACCCTATGCTGTATAATTTAATTCCAAAGTTTCGGATTAAAACAGACGATTTCATTTTGCCTGGCGCTCTGCGCAACGCTGGCAAATAAAATGAAATGTGGGAGATTTTCATGTTACTCTGGTTTCTCAAAAACCTATCTTTTGTTTTAGTTGTAGAAAAAGTATCAAACCGTGAAAATAATTTCGCAAAATTTTACACGGAAATTCATTGAAATACTGAAATTATGGTGGTTGTTGAAGAACCATGTAGTTACCGTGTTGCTACACAACATTCAACACTTAAATGCATTTTTTCCGCAGTCATATTTTCGAAACTGGCGTGCAGAATAACTTTGAAATTAATTTCTGCTTGATTTCATATTCAAAATATTTTTGTCTTATAACGTAAGATTTACTTTTCTTTTTTTTTTAAATAGTATATTTGTTTAGGTAGTCTGTAACTTTTGCAATTCTGTGTAATTTTTTTAAAGTGCTGATTCAATACGAGCATGCATAATCAAACTTCAAGATCATTCTTCAATTTTTTATTTCAGATAACTGCGACACTTGTTACACTGTACGTCAGTTTTAGCTACTTTGTTAACAAGTTTGACAGGACTGTAATAATTATGGCATAATTAATAAAAGCTTAAAAGAAATCACGAAATTATAATGAATCGGAACATTCAAAATCGTTCTCTTTGAAATCATGGCTTTTCGTAATTCCGTCAATGTCTCTAATTTTTTCTGGACACACCAAGGTCATTAACACTAAAGCAGCTTTACTACTACTACTACTACTACTACTCGTAATAGCTTCTGGAATAGACAAACGTGAATAATTGTCATCAGTGAAGGCATCTTTATAATTTTAATAATTGCAAATAACCTGGAAACGGCCAGTTGACCGACGATGGTGGGATACTGTTAAAGGAATATTTTTTAGCTAGCTTCTGACATGACGCAGTCATTGCAAATCATATTAATAGGCTTCCTGTAAAATGTTTAGTATCCTAATAGCATACTAGATTCTATTTATATTAGGTCACCCAATAAGTTCAAGTCGCACAAATATTTATACTTTACGTGGTTGTTAACCCCTTGGCCTACGACTTATTTTACAATAACAATGACTAGACTTTCTTTATCCTCCGCAGAACGACAAAAAGAAGACAAGGTAGTTACTAGCATAAAGAAAATAAAATTTAGTTTTCACGAAATCTTTTCTACAAGTACCCAAGAATATTTATTAATCATTTTTTGAGCTTAAAATTTATAACGGAAGTTTACGCACACAGTTTTATTTGAAATTGGTCGCTGTACGAATACTTTCCACACTGTAAATGGACTGTTGTCATTTTCATAAGACTATGTATACTAGCAAATTTGAATGTTCGGTAGGTTTAGAGTTAACAAGAACGTCACTCCGTTATCTATAAATTATAAAAGCTTGTAATTCCTGATTTCCGGAATGGACATCCTAGTTCCATCGAGACCTCGTTTCCAGGATGGACGCACGATCGAGCTCGTCCTTTAGCAGTATGAAGAAAAATATTTGATCAGCTCCCATCCTGGCTTCGACTTCCATGGCCGGCATCCAAGCCACCGTGTCGAACACGGCTGAGACGTTTTCCATGATTGCTCAAAAGCCTTGGAGGGCAAATAGGTGGCGCCCATCCCATCGGTTCAGGGGTTTATTAGAGACAAAACGAATCTCTTGCCGGCGAAAGGGAGAGACAAGGGAAGAGAGACAGAGAGAGAGAGAGAGAGAGAGAGAGAGAGAGCCGACGTCGAGTCCTGGGTCTGAGAAAAATCGTGGCCCCTCGGCGAGGAAGAGGGAAACAAGATCGTCGTCATTTACCAAATTGGCAGCGTCGAGTTAAAGCATTAGCCACGTCGGTAACGAGGCGACATTCAGCGCTTCAGTTTCCGACCGCGAGTCGTTCGCTTGTTACGAATCGAGACGCCTCGCGTTGTTGACAGTTTCTGACATTTCTCGAGCCTCTTTTCCGAGATCACCATCATTCATACCATTTATTGAACCGTAAACCTTTATACAAATTCCCAATTTGATGCAACAATTGATGACAACCGGTATAGAAAAATTGGAACAGGTTCTGTGCAGATATCTACTTTGATGAAACATTTTATTAAAAGTAGAATGGGAGATTGAAGGCAATTATATACAAATTTCTACTTTGGCAATATTTTTTAGCAATCAGAATAGGGTATTAAAATGCAAGTTTGTGGCATATCTCCATTTCGATAGGGGATTTTGTAAAAACATTTTCTATTAGGTTCTAAATGCTTGCAGACTATATCTATAGATGGTTTTAGCACATTCTTTTATTTCGTCAAAGAGTTCAAAGCAATTCACCGGAAATTGTCTAAAAAAATAACTAAAAATAACACGACGCCACTTTTTTCTCCAATGTATATGTTCTTGTGCAAATTTCAGACGCTCTGATTTCTGCTGAGCGGTTAAAGGTGGTTTTTTTCTCAACTTCATTCGAACTAAGTGCAGACATTTTTTTAATTATCCTTTGCACATTTCGTATATTTGTATGTACGCCAGCTGCTTTAGCAATTTCTCGTGCTGTTCTTTTTTCAATTCTTTTAAAATTGCACGTTTTCCGCGATTGCTTATTGCTTTCGGTCGACCGGAACTCTTTTTTGTACCGTATGTTTTGGGATTTTTTAATAAATTATACACTACTTTTCTGCTCTGATGTATAATACATGCAATTTTAGAAACTGAGTAATTCTCTTTATACAATGTCAAAATCGTTTTTATTTCAGCATCCGATAAAGATTTTCCACTACTCATAGTGTATTTTCAATAGAAGATAATAAGAAACATACAAAATATTTAATGCACAGTCACACAGTACACAATACAAACAGTCTGACGGTCTAGTGTCAACTGTAGAGAAAGAATTTTAAGACTGTGCCATCATTTTGTCGCGTCGGTGATCCCCGATTTTTACATTTAGACTAGAATCTGTAACCTGCGCTTAAATCCGCCGGTGTAAATAGCCTTGAAGCTCTACCAAAGTACATATACGGAAAGAAACATATTAAATTTCATCACAGTTTTCAGAAATAGCAATATTTTACGGGTGTGCCATCTTTTTGTCGCGGAGTGTAGTCTCTACTCTGGTTGGTTGAGGATTTTTGTCAATAACTAGGAAACAAAGCTTCAAAATGCGATTTATCAAAGAAAAATGGAGTTTAGAATTATCTCACGAGTTTCCCATTTCAAATTTCTTTGAACTTCACGGGATATCCTGTACATACAAGCTCCAAAAACATTGTTTCGTCTAATTGTTAATGTTTGCGAATAGAACTTCCTGATGTTACGCATGCAACTTTCAAGGGAAACGTTGATGACATTTCAGCATGTCTAAATTCGCCTCTTAATTTATTGGCTCTAGTGGTTTGATCACGTTTTGATATTCCCATGTATTTCTGATTATTCTCTTTATGTTGATGCTGTTAGAGCATAATAATAATAATAATTTCTCTGACCGCTCTCGTGTTGGGGAAAGATCACGGGGATGAAGCATTTGATGGTGAACTAGATTGAAATAAATGCACGCGGCTAGAGGATTTTAAATGAGACCCTGGGCAATGTAAACTTTAACAACGAAGGTAATTCGAAAGTTTTAAACGATGGATTCCACCGGCTGATTGAATTCCAGGGAAAATTCTACGATCCCTACTGTTTGTTCACCTTTTATTTAGGTTCCGTATGTTTATGTTGCAATTTCGTTTAAATCGCACGGACGCCGAGTGCTTTAAATCAACCAAGATGGAGATGAAGGAATAAAAACGGTTGTCCTAACGATGCCGTTGGCGACCGTTGTAATCTAATATTATTAAGAATAATAAGAGCTCCAGGCGCGGACTGTGAAATATTTCAGAAAATCTTCTTGAAGCTCTGACAATGATAAAATAACGATTTTGAGATATTAATATGTCTGGATCATTTGACGTAGTCGATTTGTAATTGTATTTTTTTCTTGGATTTTGTGTTATAAATTATTTCAATCCTAATAATACCGTTGGTGACCATTGCAATTTAATATTGCCGAATAAAACAATAGTTCCAAACACCGCTTGTGAAATAGTTTAGAAGATGTTTTCGAGACGCTAAGGAAACAAATTTATTTAGAAGTATTAAAGTGTCGGTTTTGCTAGGCATGTTCAATTAATAATTGTATTAATTCTGTAGAGAGAGAGTATAATGGACACATGAATTTCTGTCATAAATTATTTCAGTCGAACGTAAGTAATTTATGGACAAGGAAGTGGATGCGTACGTATGTATAAATAATATAGTAGAATATCGATAATCCAATATGCTCAGGACTTTAGAATTGACGATGTATCAAATGTGTCGCGCGGTTGGATTATATTTCTAGTAATAAAAACAGGAAAAATAATTTGGAGCACATTACTGAACGATTAATGAGAGCAATATATTATTTCGTAAAACATAATTTATCACTGCATATTATACGCTGAAACCGCGCTCTGTTTCACTATATTATCGTCAATTACTTCTTAATAATTAAATCATATTTCGTGTTTGAAAATGTCGCTCATAAACAAAATTCTTTGAACAATTTCACAATGATTTATACTCACGTCGTGAAAATACTCTGAGCCGAGTGCGCAGTCAATATTAATTAACGATGCATCGACATTTGATTGCTGATATAGGTTTCAAAGAAAATGAAATTGTTTAAACTGTTAAAATTGAAAAATTCGATGTGGACGACGGGAAAATATTTTATGTGACAGTAAATTTTTAGTAAATGTACCAGAAATTCATGAAAAAGTTTGTACACATATTATCATTAAAGATACGTATATAAAATCCTTTTAAAATCATTTTGATCGCGTTATACGAAGATTTGCTGCAATATATTCGAAGCGTTAGCGTTCGATGAATATTTGTCTGATCTTGTCTTACCTTAAGATCGCCGTGTTGATCGTAGAATGTGGATGGTCCAAGGGCTGCTTTGAGTCTTCTGTTTCTGTAGAAAATGAACATGATGGCCGCCAACAGCATCACGATCACTGTCGTTAGGATTCCGATCACCAGACCAACAAACTGCCTTGCTTCTGGTTCTTTGCTCTTCTCTGGAACTAAGAGGAATAAGCGACAATTAATAGTAGGAATACATTAGTAGCTAGTGAGTTGCCCGCATGGAGTGCTTGAGCCACATAGACTCACATCCCCAATATCTTGTAACTCCTAATGAAATTCAAACTACAGTCTGATCCTTTATAAGAGAAGTTAAGAGATCATCTAGGGCGTTTCCTGAGCTAGACACGAGCTCGAAAGATTCTTGAGAGAACGTCGAACGGAAAATATTCTCCGTACGTAACACGGTAAAGTGCAGATATGACGCTATCAAAACTATATCGAGTTGGTGTAAGTCTATAAAAGTAGATCATCAGACATAGTAGTAACATAAAAATACCATTATTTTACTGCTGTTCGAAATACCGATTCACTTTCTGCTTTATTTAACACTAGCTTTACGGAGCAGTAAATGCGACTACTTTACACTACTTTGTAAAAATAACAAGAATGCCCATTCAAATTTTTTGCGATATTTTTTTTTAAATATATATCCAAAGAAATACATCTGTTGACTCATTTCTTATAAATGAACCTTTACAATCTCAATAATCGTAAGTAAAAAATAATGGAATGCGTCATTTTTACGTATCCTGTAAACCTAAAGGCTATCCAACGAAATATTAATTATTGCTTATGTTAATAATTTTCATGTTTAAATGTTATAGTTTGTCAAGCGTCCGAATAGTTTTGCGACGATAAATTTCGACATAATTTAGTTCACTGTTTGGTATTAAGAAAAGTATGTGCCATAAACAAATAAAATTTATGTTATTACAAACTATAGTGAATATTCTGTTATATTATAAAACAATAACTCCAAATTTACTATTGCAAACGATCGAAACTAGCAACAATTTTTTTAATAGCACAATGTCCGAATATTAATAAGAGTCACTGTATGTATATTCATCTCAACATCGCTCAAAACCTGAATATATTTAATTGTATACTTTTTACCCGGTAATGCATATTAACTACTGTAGTGCACGGTAAGTTCAGTGTTAAAACCGAACTGACAAATTCGGTGATGAAGTACTCAAGCTAATTAACAACGAAACGAATGCGACCGGTATCGGTGAGCGATGTTATCAGCGATTTTTCTAGTTTGTTTTGCGTGCTACTGGATTCCCCCGTAACAGTGTTCAATAGCATCCAATTAGTAGAGGTGACGAAGAGTGAAACGACGGTCTCGTGGTTCAATTCGGACGTGCGTTTGAGGCCCCATGAACAATCGTACGTGATCCGAGACTCGCACGTACACACGTCTGCAGCGTCTAGCATCCCGACCACCGGATACACCAATGTACATCACCTATCACGGTGGATATTATCGTGAAGGCAGGCCTCGCATAATGCACGATGGGGCGATAATGATGATTGCGTTCATCATGCTCGTCATAATTGGATCACCGTCGATCACCTCTATCGACCGGCTGCTTTTATTCAACGATCGAGCTCGATCGCTGTAATCTCACGTTGGCTCCGATCTATCGAACGTCCGAGGAGAAAAAACAAATCGAAAGTTTTACAGCAAACTAAAATACGTACGCTATAACATCTGTCGCATTCGGTGTATCGATTTCGTTCGTTTGCTCAGAAATACTGCGTACGCAATTAATTATAATAATAGACATTGTGTATTATTTATCAAAAAACAATATGACTTCAATTTCCTCTTGTATGCTCGTTAATAAAAATTCATATTAACCTCGAATGCAGACGATTGGATAAAAAATTGGTAGAATAAATTTTTTCTTTATCAATAATGGAATAAGGAACTTTTGTATATTTGAGAACTAGTATTATCGTTGAGAAATGGTAAAAGCAACGTGGCACGAGGAAAACGTGTCAAACTGACGCAAGAGACTGACGAGAATTAAATATTAACAGTTTCCTTGATCTCTATCTAAACAGATGCATGCACCGTTGGTTTGCATGCTTTCTATTTAAATAAAAGAAATTCAACGTGCTCGTTCGTTCGTTTCGCTTGCAGACTCCGCAGTTATAATATATTATTAGATGTAGTTTTTAAAAGATGCAAATCAAATGATTGCAGCTTTATTCGTAGATTCGTCGATAAGTACATTGTAAAATACTTTTTCATTTTTTCTAATTCGATAAAATTATTCTAAAAAGGGATACATTTCTATGCAGCTGTTGTGCCTGGCCGTTTAGCTATTATTCCAGTATGTTCCTGCAGGCTAATATAATTGTATTGAATTTTTAACTATTTTTACTAGTACCTTTGGTTCTGATATATTTCTAAGAATATATTCATTTTTTGTGTCTGAACATTTTTATTGGCCACTGTATATTCGCTTAACTTCTTACAGTCGAAACCATTGTAATTCCAAAATTAACCCTTTGTCATATTATAACGAATCAGACCCGCGTTGAAGATTTTAAGCAAACTCTAATAAATGTAAATGTAATATCTGTCTTTTTAAACAAAATCAAATTTTATTTGTATTCCATCAATATTGAAGCATTGAACCAAATATAACAGTAGAAAAAATGTAAATTGTCTTTTCTGGTCGATAACATTTTTAGCGATGAAAACGTTATAATAACTTTGCAAAGAAAATTGTATGACAAGGGGTTCAGACTTTTCTTTCGATATTGAACATTTTTATTCTGTGGAATCCTCTTTATATTATGTGCGAAATCTGTGTTCTTGTTCGACAGTTGAATTTTCAAGAATTTATAGAATACAGGCGAATTTGGTAATATGAACACAGTTTTGACTAATAGTATTGCAATTTTTACTGGTGCTTCAGAGTCGCCATTCGAGTGCAAAGGGTTAGTAGTTCGCATACGGGAAATTCTGCTGTAGTTACATTCTCGTTCGAAAGAGAGTCGTTTTATTGGTGTAGCTGCTGTTTCTCTTCCCGAAAGAAAGTTTCATGCAATTTCGAGCTGTTTCGCGCTTCACTTGAGATTGCTATGGACCAGGTTCATTCTGTTTCCGTTCGAACGCGTGTCGTATCGTTTCACGCGAATATACTTCAGGAAAGACAACCTTATGCTCAATTTCTAGCTGAAGTCTCGATGTTGGAACCTGGTGCTTCGATTTTCTTGTGAACTGAAGATTATTGCTCAGAAAACGATATATCGAACCTGAAGAACCAAATGTAACGAGCTCTATACAGTACTGCAGGAACTTTTAATTTTCTTTACAGCATCCGACGTGAAAACACTATTGCTAAACAGTTCGACTGAGTGATATATCATTGCTTTCAGTAATTGTAGAATTTCTCTTTCAAGCAGAAATATATACAGGGTGTCCCACATAAATGGGAACACCTAAGTATCGTTAGTATTTAGAGTCCTATCAGAAAACTTCACAGGACAAAGTGACACTATTGCAGGGGGGCAATATAATGGCGAAGAAGGAATTTTTTTATGTCGTGTTTTTTAATGAAATTTCAAGGTTACCGATGTTTTTTTAAATGGAAAAGTATCTTTTTTACGATAGCATGATAGATAATAAAAAACTAAATTTAGTGGATACCACCTACTTGACCTTGAAACGACATTGAGCAAGAATAATCATGTTGAAGCAGATGAAATGTGAAAGTTTAAAAGTTATTATATTGCCCCCCTACAGTAGTGTCACTTTGTCCTGTGAAGTTTTCTGATAGGACTTAAATACGAAAGATATTTAGGTGTTCCCATTTATGTGGGACACCCTGTATATGTAGTAGATGATCATTAAACAGTACGCTTGCTACACTAATCTTAAAGTTTTAGCGTGTCGAAACACGTTACTGAAGAAATTGATAATTTATCTTTTAAGGTGGTGTTTCCACGGTAAGTAACGTACACAATTTGTACGTTACATTAAAAAGAACTTATACAAATAATTGTTAATTTTCTAACGAAAGTTTGTGTTTCCATTTATTTTGACTGGAACGTGATTATTGATTTCCTTTATATAGGTATCGAAATTGTTGCTGGAGAATTTAGGAATTTCAAGTATCGTAGTATTATCTGTGCAAGTGCATTATTATTATAAATATTGCTCCTTGTTACTACCTTCCAAATAGCAGATTACATTTACTTTTGAACAGCAACAGCTTTCTAATAAAATTATTTTATACAACGGTATCTTGCTCTTTTATTTTTTAGGTTATTCTTGCGGACATATCGAATACTTTCTGCAAGTATAAAAGATAAGTTCCTTGAGAGTTGCAACAATATACCGACAAACAACAACAATTAAGAATGCAATATGCTACGTGTCCCTTTATGACACACTTGCAATAAAGATCAACAAGGAGGGAAAGAACACGATCTTTTGCAACGCACAGTATCTTCATAAAACTTTGGAAAAAGGTCAAGTGGCGTGACTGTTGACGCACAAAGCGGAGGAATTCAATAAATTCAGTCTATTTGCATTACAGAAAATAAAACAAGTTCGAGGGAGCTTGTCCATAAAACAGGTCGATTAAATCGGATATCGTACAGATGACTCAAAGAAGATGTGCCGGATAACAATTAGATCGTTTATCAGGCAATACGACGACGCAGAAACGTCGGTCAGTAGTGCTTTAGATTTACTTCTCCTAACACTTGGGTTCAAAGTGAACTGCTCTCTCCGGAGGACAGAGTCAGAAGAAAGGAAATTAATTAGATTTTGCTTTTTCCTCGACGGAGTTGAAAGAAACAAACGGCACCGGTACATTATCGATTTACAGAATTCTCAGTCTTCCATTTGATCGCGAACTTGGAATTTTCGAGTACGATCGGAAAAATGTGAAAGTACTTCAAACAAAATACTAAAAATATAAATAAATAAATTCCAGGGTCCCTGGAAATCGTTTGTTTCGAGTTTGCAAATATTTCCTGGACTTGTACTTGTACTTTCTTGTACTTTCTACAACACATGTAATGCTTTGTACTCGGAGTTATCATGCCAAAACAACGTGTCTCTTCCGATCTTCAATATTTCCAAGGAATACATGATTTCTTGCATTTTACGAATATGGAACTGATATAACATCTCATGCAATACTTACATGTGTAATACATAAATTATCGAAAACGTATTCAACGACGTAGCGGAGCCATGAATTATGGTGTAGCACCATTGTTGTATATTCGAATATATTCTATAGTATATTCCAGTGTATACAAGTATATTTTAGTATGTCCTAGTATATTTTAGTATATTCTTGAATATCTTAGCATATTTTAATATATGTTAGTATATTTCACAGTATATTCTAGTCAATTTTAGTATTTTCTGGAATATTCTGATATATTCTAGTATAATCAAGTAGATTGTGGAATATTCTGATATATTCTAGTATAGTCTAGTAGATTCTTGAATATTCTGATATATTCTAATATGATCTAGTAGATTCTGAAATATTCTGATATCTTCTAGTATATTGTAGTAGATTCTGGAACATTCTGATATACTCTAGTATATTGTAGTAGATTCTAAAATATTCTGATATATTCTAGTATATTGTAGTAGATTCTGGAATATTCTGATATGTTCTAGTATATTGTAGTAGCTTCTGGAACATTCTGATATATTCTAGTATAATATAGTAGATTTTGGAATATTCTTATACATTCTAGTATAATGTAGTAGATTCTGGAATATTCTAATCTATTCTAGTATAATCTAGTAGATTTTGGAATATTCTTACACATTCTAGTATAATTTAGTAGAATCTGGAATATTCTGATATATTTTAGTATAATCTAATTAGACTCTGAAATAATCTGATATATTCTAGGATATGGTAATATATTCTAGTATTCTTGAAGATATTCGTATATATTCTTATTCCATCTACTAGTTTCCAGTATGTTCTAGTAAAAACCTAGTATATTCTGCTACGTTCAAGTACATTCTATTGCATTTTAGTACATACGAAAATAATGTAGTACATTTTAGTATATTCCGCGATATGATACTATATTCCAGTATACTGTAGTACACTTTAGTATAGTTGTATATGTTCTGATATTCTTAAGTATATTCTAGTATATACAACTATCTTCTAATATAATATAGCATATTTTAGTATATTCCCGAATGGGCTAATATATACTGGTATATTCTAGTATATCCTAGTATATTTGAATGTATTAGATTATATTATTGTAGAGTCTAGCATGTTTTCAACAAATCCGCATTATGTATTTCACTGAATCGTTCATAATAAGACGTATCGTTTAATTGCACAAAAATATAAAGTAAATATGAAAATTGGAATCGAAAGGGGGTACGGAATGTATCGGCGTAAACAGAAATTCAGAAAAGTGTAATTAAAGCATTCGATATTAATCGCGTCTGGCAGTTCCGTTTAAAAGCGGCCAACAATAATGGAGCCGAGAATCAAATGTTTTTTTCAAAATCTCGTTATACGCTCCCTTTCACCCCTATTGTACCCAATCAACATTGTATATACAAGTGAACACAGGAAAAACAACGCGAAAAAAAGTGGAAGCGAGTAGGGAAAAGGGAAAAAAAGCGATGCGAAAAAAGGGATTGTTCGTGATCGGCATTCAATTTTCGTGCAGCATCGAGGCACAAAAAAGGTCGGCTGGGAAAAATAGGTGGCGGAAGGTGAAGGGAAAGAAGCGAACGGAGGGGGGATAAAGAAGAGTGGAAATCGTGCGGAAAATTACGAAGGGAACCCTTCAATACAACAATACCAGAAACCAGCGGGCAGACTTACGGGCATTATCGTTGTTTTCCTCCTTATTAAAAGTGGCCTTTACTTCGTCTCTCTGCAGTGGACCCTCGTTATTCTGATAGGGGCTGCCAGTCGCCAATACAATGCCGCTCTTGTTCCTCGGCTCCTCGTCCTCGGTGTTGTTCCATTCGGAGATTACTGCGCATCACGGATAGAAGACTAATGAAATTTCTGGCTGGCAAAGAAACCGGCTGCCAGATCTTTTAAACGCGCCATATCGCATTAATGAGACGACAAATTAATACAGCCGTCGGTCCTATCGTTCGCGCTCGTCTCATCAATGTTAACTTTGTGTATGGCTCATTTAGCTTCGCACGAACTGGACCTCGCCCGCCTTTTTAAATTGCTCCGCAATCGAACCTCTGGGAATTCTTTAACTCGGGGCAACGACAGTTCCACAAAACCCGAGTAATTTAGGATGAGTAATGCACGATGACTAATTCAAGAATTTTCAAAATGCTATATTTAATTCAACGACGGAATTCGTATTCTTTATTTTACAGTTGAACCTTGTTTGGTTCGCGAAACGGGGCCGAAAACGCGCGTAAAAATTGAGGTGGTGAAATACAGCCAATGGCATTAATATTCGGACACTCTTAATCTCTTAGCTACGATTCACCACTATACTGGCTTTCACGGATGTCATCTTATATTACTTATTAAAGTTATAGTGTAAGCGTCATACCTTTAGGAAAAATTATAATTTAATTATCGAAAACTTTATTCAGAGAAACAATCTCGCGCTAAATTCAACCGTATCTAAGAGGTTAATAAGATAGTCTTCTTAACACTAGGTGTGTGGAGTATCAAAAGTGATTACTACTTCATAAAAATAATAAAAATATGTCTGCCTAAATATTTAGCCACTTTGATTATAATGAATGCAAACAAAAATGAATTTGTTGAATAGTTCTTGACGGTTAAATTTTTACAATTTTAGTAATCATAAATTATTACATTAGGACCCTCCGTTATGACAGATCCTATAAATCTAGTGTTGATATTGAACCATACGACATGAATTTTTTAGAATTTAGTACAATACGTTTTCTGCATAAAGCGAAAACGGAATTAAAACAAAATGACAGTTGTTGTAGGTAACTAAACGCAGTCTGGAGTTTCTTTTGTTCCTACGTAACCACCACCACAATTCCTATCATAAGTTCCAAAACCGTGGATATCTTGTTGTGTGAGTTGTTATTATGCTACGATTGAGGATTCCGCGCAGTAAACGAAATTGCAACCAGCGAGATTCTGCTGTATTAAAATTGTAGTGGTATCTTTTCAGACATTTACTGGTTACATTTATTCATTCATACGTGTTTTGTAAGAATAAATGCATTCCCCCGATGCATGTGGTCTTATTATTTTCAGAAACCAATCTAAACGTACTCGGTTGTTCGATGGTTACAGTACTATTTCATTTTATAGCAGATACAGAACCAGATATTTTCATTAAAAAGCACGACAAAAAATTTTTTTCTTCACCATTATATTGCCCCCCTGCAATAGTGTCACTTTGTCCTGTGAAGTTTTCCGATAGGACTGTAAATATGAAAGATATTTAGGTGTTCCTATTTATGTGGGACACCCTATATAATCGACACAGAAACGCAAAACGTATGTTTTAAATTTTCGATATAGGACCACACAAAAGAGTTGTAACAACAATTTTTAGTATCACTACGCGTCGTGTTTTAATTGTTTTAATTTCTTTAAAAAAACCGAATTCGTACCGTATGATATTAAAAGAATTATCGTCTTTTTAAGAGCGTCCGAATATTAAAACCTGCGACCATATTTCGAGCATACCAGAAGAGTCATCTTCAGCAATCTCCAAATTTCAAAGTACATATAAATTGCGCGGAAAGCTGAAAACCCCAGGGTAGACAATTAAAAGACGGTTGACGGTCCATGCGGGCTTCATCGGGAACTCAAAGAACCGTTTCATCTTTCTAATTAAAAGTAAATCGGGCCTGTGAAGTTAAAAGCTACAACTGAAGCGATCGGCCAACTGTACACGCGAGTAGTGTCAATAATATGAGAAACGAAAGTAATGAAGAAGGGAAAATGGTTTCCTACGGAGGCCCTAACGCCGAAGAACGTTCACGGAACGAGCAATTTCGCGATGCAAAATACTCGTATTTCAAACTTTCACCTCATTGCGATAAATTGCCAGCGTAGCCAGGTTTTGCCGTGAAGCCTCGCGCCGAGTACATCGGGGGCGAACATTTAATTTACGGTCAGTTCAATGAGCGTCGGGCTTGAAAAGAGCACAGCGCACCGGTTCGAGAATTGTTAATTGCGCCTCGGCTCGCCTGTTAAGTGTAGACATTAATTACGGTCCGCGAAATTGCTGTCGACGATTTTCTTCTCGCGGCGAGGAGCCCGGACTGGACCGATATATTTTCCTATCGATGACGGGCCCGTAAATGCGAGGTAAGCCGGCGACGAGAAGCCTGCGGCAACCAAATAACCCGAATCGAACGATTTAGTCACATTTTGATCCAACTTTCTAACCACGCTGGATACCACCACGAGAAACTTTCCCGAATATGTCTCTATATCATTGCTTCCTCCTAATACATGATTAGCGTCCATAAATTTTACTCTTTAAATTCTTCCTTCCTAATACAAACTTTTCTATCATAAACGCATTAAACATTTAACACTCGAATGATTAGAATTTTATTATCCTCGCTATATCTGAATATATGAATAAACTTTGTTCAGCAAAGTTGACAGAAGATTCGGGGTAATAAACCACAATGTATTATAGCATAGCGTGGTTATTACCACACATCCGTGGACACATGCGTGCATATGTATCTACGTACAGGTGTGACCATATGTATACAGAGTGTTTAAAAATGTTCGAGTTCCTTGAAAGGGTTAT
Organism: Agapostemon virescens; assembly: GCA_028453745.1. NCBI lineage: Eukaryota > Metazoa > Arthropoda > Insecta > Hymenoptera > Halictidae > Agapostemon > Agapostemon virescens. The sequence goes on from CM052094.1 coordinate 15,848,113, forward strand.
TCTTGAGGTTATTCTAAGAAACATTTTTCTTTGCTAGTTTGCCGTTGTTTTAGTTGAAATATTTTTATTATCGAATTTTTAACAAAAAACGCGAATCATGCGGTGCATGGCAGTATTCCGACTCGGCCATCGACAATATCACACTCAGCGGGATTTGTCGGCGAGCTAGAATTCATTCGATGTAGCGGTGCCTAATTGGTCCGTGATTTTAGTTAATAACTCGAAAACGAAGCTACGTATAACATTTCTTCGAAGGAAACGTTTACAATTACCTCAGAAATTGACACTCCGTGTACATGTTGTGCCTCATTTGATTTTGAATTTGGTTGTATAATTAAAAAAAGAACGTTTTGAATAAAAGCCTGAAGATTAAAGATTGCACGATGAAGGAGCGTTTTTAAAGATGACTGCTATTGATCGTTCATTTATTTATACCAGTTTACAATTAACGTATCAAATTGTGTTAAATACATGCATATGTAGAAACTTATAAGGGAACACATTCAGATGCGAAAATCCGATTTTGATGAAACTTATGGGAACTTATAGCTTTATTGTTTAAACACAAAATTTTTGTTAAAATTTTCTTGCGCAACTACATTTCCCATTGAAAAATACACAATTAAAAAAAGAATTCAAATTTTTTCGACGTCTGGTTTCCTAGATATCTCAAAAATACCTCAACTTTGAGGGCTGTTTTCACCCCTTCAAAGAGGATGGTTGCCGATAAAAGAAACATATGTCAAATATTTTTCAAAGTACTATAAGCTGCCATAAGTTACATCAAAATCGGATATTCGCATCTGAATATATTCCCTTGCGAGATAATCTGTAAATCGCTACATAAACTAAAATAATCTCTAAATCTCTACATGAAAATAAGAACTTCGCATTTTTGTTTTTATTATAAATGTCTTTCTACTATACACTTGTAAACTGTAGTTTATACTGTTATAAATTACAACAAACATTACTGACATCTGTTCTCTATGCTGAACTATTTATCAACTCCATTTTGAACACCCCAAAAATTTTAAACTTGCGCCACGGCCGTAATTTCATTAATATCGAGCTGAAATTTGGTATACACACTACCCACGCGTCCAGTTACTTGTAGCCAAAGTTACAAAAGATTCGGAGAAACTAAGTTTTTCGACCGACATCTAACGCTCTCAGAAAGGGACAGTTTCGGGGTTGGCGGATTTCCCCGATCTGCACTTTTTTCGTAATTCTATTCCGATCGACCTGGAAATTACCATACACTCTGCCCACGCGTCTAGTAGCTTGTAGGAAAATTTACAAAAGAATCAGGGACCTAAAAATTATTCCCCAATTTTTCACGATTTTCGACAGGGGGGGTACGTCCCTTCAATATTTGGCAACATCTGGCAATCTTTGAATGCGTCCACCCATCAAACTATTAGAGCTATCGACATGATTCCAACGGCAAAATCTTCCCCAAACCTTCCTCTTTAAGCAGTGCTCTCAAAATTTAAGCTAGCATTTCAGGGGACTTCAGGAAGCTACCTTTTAGCAACCCCATTTTGTCCATTTTCGCAATTTTCACCAGCCCCAAAACTTCAAAGTCGCGCCGCGACCGCAATTCGCTTCCAATGGACCCGGGAATTGAAAAACACTCTTCCTATGCGTCCAGTTACTTGTAGCCAAAGTTAGAAAAGAATCGGAAAAACTAAATTTTTTGACCGTTTCGAGAGTTGGGGTCATGAATCGCCATTTCAGTTTCGCAACTTCGGGAGTTGCCGGATTCCTGTGTTCTTCAGATATCAAGTAAATTGAATGGAACGAATACATTAATGTACAAATTTATTTTTAAACATGGACAAATAATTTTGTCACCCATATATGGATGACACGACAGTCAAAGTGTTAAATGCACACAGAGCAATGTAAACGCTGTTTTAAATAATAGTAAGGGAATTTTTACTATCGCTTCAGAAACGCCATTGGTGCGCTAAGGGTTAATAATCCCATCCTGTGCCGGATCAAAGATTTAACACTAGAATTACCCAACCAGTCAACATGACTGGTCCCTACTTATTTCTTTCGCAATTACTGATGTTAAGACAAGGAAGTCAAAACTACCTAACCCAGACCGTTCACGTTTTACGTGCAAACACCCGTCGCCGAACCTACTACTCTTAACGCTAAAAACAAAGGACGAAAATCCAGCACTACCATTGGTCAATACTTGGTCACGAAAGTAGTTTAATCAAACAGCTCATGCTGAAACTTGTACAGTACAGAAACGTAGAATAAACTTCAATCAAAACCTACAAGTTGATCGTCTCTCATTCAATCCCACACTAGTGGGTGGTCCTTCGAAGTCAGTAGGTAGCAAGTGCAATATTCCTATACAGCCTTAACAACTGAACTGATAAAAATGTTTGTCATCAGTGATTTTCCGATGTACTTCTTTAATGAACCACATACTACAATAAAAATTGAATGAAGTTTGAATAGATGTAGTCTTGTTTTTATCAAAAAGCAATGTATATCGTTGGATTTATTGTTCGGTAGTTCTTGTGTTAATTTATTCACGATTTTGAGGACTTTTTATTACAATATCCGATCGAATAAAGAAATCTACTGCGTCGATTCCTACGAAGGAAATTATATATTAGGTCAATCGGAAAGTTCTGTCCATCTAGCGTCGAGTAGTCGTAGCTCGAACTGTGGGTAACTATAACCTCTAAAGTAAGGCTAACTTTTTAGTTTGAACATCTGTTAATAAAACTCAGTACACAACTATTTACGCTTGCATCAATAACTTCGTTTTTTTCTACATTGAAGATGTCGGAATTTGAGCCGATTAAGCGTCATTTGCGCGAAGTGTTAGTCTTTTGTTTCAATTGGAAGAAAACGACGGCTGAAGCTCATCGAATGATTGTAGACGTTTATGGCGATAATGCTGTTTCCGATAAAACATGTAGAGAGTGGTTTCGACGTTTTAAAAATGGTGATTTTTCTTTGGAGGACAAAGATCGTTCTGGACGGCCACGAGTATTCGAAGATGAAGAATTGCAGACATTGGTGGATGAAGATCCATGTCAAACGCAAAAACAAATTGCAGAAGCGTTAAATTGTGCTCAATCTGTCATTTCCGACCACTTAAAAGCCTTAGGGAAGGTCTACAAGGAAGGAAAGTGGGTCCCATATGAACTCAAGCCAAGAGACATTGAAAGGCGGAAAACCATCTGCGAAATTTTGCTTGCTAGGCAACAAAAAAAGGGGTTTCTCCATCGTCTCATCACTGGGGATGAAAAATGGAGAAAAGTCATCACTAACGATGGACAATATTTTGATTAACGTACTTTTTCATTTTCTTTCATGAATAAAGCTTTACTTTTTGTAAAAAAACGGACGGAACTTTTCGATTTACCTAATAACTTCAATAATTTTAGTGGAAAACATGTGAAAGTGGTAATTTGTCGAACTGCAGCAGGTTTAACGTTAATTTGTTCTGTCTTGTGGTTGGCGAACAGTAGGTGTCGACTAGAAATCGACAGGAAGGAGTCGATTTTTCGACGAAGTATCACTAAATCTTTCGATCCAGATCAGTGTGCGGCAGCGCCGGTTACCGGTCGATGGAAGTTAACGCTCGTAGCAAGAGACCACGGGCCACTGTCGAATGATTAACGACGGTCTCGGTCTCTTGGCCGGTGCAACGAGCCGGCGCCGAACTTTTCGAGGGTTCCCGCTTCGAGGACCGCAGAAGGAAGTTTCGTTTCAGTTCGTTTCACAGGAACCACAGGAACGTGCATGTTACCGATCCATCGTAAGAATGGACTCGGCGATTCGACGGTTTTGCGCGCGAAATTCGTATCGATTGTGTGAGTATATGTGTGTCTGTGTTTGACGATCGGATAATCGGTTTGCTCGAGTTATGAGCGATCCTGTCGCTTTCACTGAGTGATTGTATCCTAACGTCGTCATGGTTTCGCAAGTACTCGTTTGTGCCGCTTTCTGCCCTGTACATCGCGATAAACTTAAATGTTGAGTCGTATTCAGATAAGAAATGAGTTAAATTATAACGATTATTAGATCTCCTGCAAAACAGAGTAGACATTTAAAAAATTATAAAACAACTTTGTATTATTTTCAACTGTCTGGTATTATCAACTGGAAAACCAAAACACTTCTTTTGACTTAGGATATTTTCATTCTACATGAATTTTTACTGCTACTATTCCTTGCAATCGTTAAATTTTTATTAATTTCTTACACGAGAATATATTCAGATGCGAAAATCCGATTTTGATGAAACTTATGGGAACTTATAGTTCTTTGAAAAATATTTGAGGGGTGAAAACAGCCCCCAAAATTGGGATATTTCTGAGATATCTTGGAAACCAGAAGCCGGAAAAATTTGAATTTTTTTTTTAAATTGTGTGTGTTTTTAATGGGAAATGTAATCGCTGAAGAAAATTAAAAAAAAAGTTTTTTGTTTAAACAATAAAGCTATAAGCTCTCATAAGTTTCATCAAAATCAGATTTTCGCATCTGAATATGTTCCCTTGTTAGTTATAAAGATAGCGATGTTAAAATTGCTCAAAGTTGCCACTCGAGTACTAAGGGTGAAAAAGAGTATTGAATGTTTTGTGAATTCTAGATTGCGTTTCCATGAACATTTTGCGTTAAGATTGTACGAGTTGTACAATTTTGTTGTACAACTATAGGAAGACGTAAAAGAAAAGATGTGTTAGAACAGAAAGAGATAAATTATTTTTCACGGGATGTTAATGAAACCATCGAGAACGATCTTGCGAAATACTTTAGCGGCATTACGAGGATCTAAAAGATGGCGGCCAGCAAAGAGCAGAAGTATCCTCGGCACGTTGCTCGAACGGGAGCACGTGGTCGCGAACCAGAAACGAAACTTACTCGTTGGAAGCACACGCCCTGAAAAAGTTTTCGCTCGGAGAAGTCGGCACGAGCCCGAGCACGCCGATAGAGCGAAACCATCGTTAATCATTCCCTCAGTGCGCCGGTGTTTTCTCGTTCCGCGAAAGATAACTTCGATTGCTTAGCGCCGAAGTGGTTGGAATTCCACGCCATCCGGGCACCATATAATTCACGTTCGCTTTCCCGTGAACGTGGCGCGAATCGCTTTCCTTCGATTTTTATTTAACTTCCTTTCCCAGAGTTATTCTTTCGCCTGTGCATGCTTAATCGAGGTCAATGAAAAACGATACATATTTCGACGTGAAATGTGATCTGCGGGGTTCCGTTCGAGTGGCACGGTATTACTTTGATACATTTAAACCAGTATAAATCCAGTGCTCTCAGTGTTGAATCCTATCGCACTACATCGAATAACTTTAATATTCGGACGCTATACAATTTTCACTTTGCCGCATTGTACTTTTGTTCACGATGAAGAAAAAAGAAATTAATTCTAAATTACATTACTGTATAGGTTTTAGTTAATAAAAGCATAATTTTTATTTATATAATTACTAACATTTACTAAGTATTCTATTTTAAACGAAACAATATCTAGTTTTAACGTGACAATAATATTCGGACATCTCGGAATGTAACAATTTGCGTGAACTAGTGTGATATTTAATGCGATTGGGAGGTACGTTTACAAATATTATAATTTGTATAAACTGTCTCGAGTCTCAGAAAACCAGTTGTGTTTGGACATTCACTAAGTTCATTGGTAATAATCGGACGTAAGAGAAACACTTCATACAACATTAGCCAACTTGTCATTTTTTACAATGCAAAAGGTGAATCGTAAAGGAAAATTGCAGCAATGCTTAAAATTAGTAAAAGTACAGTGTGAGATATTATTAGAAGATTTAATTTAGGATATTAGGATATTAGAAGAGATTTCCTTAACCCCACATCGTATTACTTTCTTCGCGGCTGCAATTATTTGCAATTTTTTGCCGTTAATAATTATTAATTAATACAGGAAACTTATATCTATTGCATGCCCGCAACAGAAAAATAAATTTGTATTTCAATTTAAGAAAAGTGGATACAACTGATAGATTCGGTAGAAAATCTATGTAATGAGTCTGGCACGTTATTAAAAAGCAAAGAATTAAACACGTTTCATCCTATTGTTTCGACAATATAAAATTTGCGACAGTAATGAAATCATCGCAACAACATACTCGCAGCACCTTCGACATTGCTTACTATTTTACTGTAACAAGAAAAATTTTATACGAAAATCATCTCTTCGAGTGACGTATCTAATTAAAAACCGTCCAAGTTCAAAACCGCGTCTCGGTTCAAAGGGAACTCTCGCCATCGACAACGGCGCCGTGATTCGAAGTTTGCAAACGTTCGAGCTAAGCATTTTCCACTTAACGATCGCGACGGAAAAATTCCATCCTGTTCCGGGACGTCGGGAAATCCATTGTTCCGTCGTCGCGGATACGCCCGTGATCTGACGTATCAGCCAGAGCGCAGAGCGTCGCCTGATTATCCTTCATCTTCCCCAATAATTCTATCGTTTCGACGGCGGAACGACGGGAGCGTGTCACAGAAAATTGGAAATCGAATCTGCAGGGGGATCCCGAAGAAAAGAGGACTCCGAAACTCATCCGTTTCTTGATCCCGGAGTCCGCGGGACTTTCTACGGTTGGCGGTAGACGAACAAGTTGCGCCGGCAGCCTCAAAATCCGCGAGAAGTTATTTCGTTCGTGATATCTTCGTGTTCTCGCGCTGTTCCCATTTTTCACATGGCTCGCGTAACTTTTCTACCCCCATCCTCCGCTTTTCTTTTTTTTTTACGAGTACGCGGTTTACGAGGGAAAAGGGAGGAATAGATTTTTATCGAAGGCCACCGAGATTGTTGTTGTTGCGTGTTTCCGCCCCGCTTACCTGACTCGAAGATTACTTCGCTGAGCATGATCCAACGAGCCGCGAAATACAGCTGCAGCTTCAGGAACCGACCGGCTCGCGAGTGCAGTTTTATGGTTACGTCCCGAGCCTGCTCCAACACCAAGTCCGGTATGTAGGAAAACTGAACAGGTTCCCCGTTGAACTGGTTCCCACCGGCGCCAAGATAAACCTTCGCGTACGAAAAGACCTGTCAAGAAATCACGTGTATGCTCGCAAACTGTGTACTCGGCTCTGTGTACACTTTGGACGTTCGACTGCACGTGGCCCGCCTTTTAGGCGACGATTCGCCGGCCGAAATGAGTCAGAAATCAACAGTGAAGTCCTCGTGGCTGCCTGTTTAGTTATTCTACAGGGTGAGACATTTAAAAAGAAGGCCACCCTTATTACTCGAAATCGAAAGATCTTCTGATAATAATTTTTCCACGGGTGGATGCGTCAAGGGCGTATAAAGGTCAACTTTGTTTGTTTCCTAATGGAACGGCATGGCCCGTTTATTTACATCCCGATAGTGTTTCAAGACGAATAATCAAGGTGAACTGCAATAGAATATCAACGAGTTACATAGAATTCACTGATAACGTTACGTCGTAACAACATTTATATATACTACAAAACATACACAATTTCCCGTAGATTTAATTTAGACACCCGGTATATTTTCGCCAAGGCATCTGTACTTTTCCACAGTCATAAACAGTCGAATTCACCGTCAACCCTCAGTGGTGCGCTAGTCTGTAACACGTTTCAGATTTTCAAAGTTTCAGAGATTCCAAATTCAACCGTCACCGAGACAACTTCCATTAAACTCGCACTCGCTCACTTGTCGCAGTAATTTTAAGTGTTGAAACTCGTACTCGAATCTATTAAAGTCTAACTGTTATTTTCAAGCAAGTTGTGCGTTTTGTAAAACTATTAGCCTGTCTCCTGAGTATCCGATCATTATTAAGTTAATGCTCGAAGCGCACGAATAAATTCACCTCGACAGAGTCACTTTCGATGAACTATTCGCGCACGCTGAACAGCAAGTTCTTCAAACTTATTGAGAAGAACGATATTTGTACGATGGAAGTGCCATCCGAACGGCCTTGCCTAAAACTTTTTATTTCGTGTATATGAATAATTCGCGATTTCGATAAATCGTGTATATTGTATTAAGCCGATTAATTTAATCTTACAGCCGCCCTTGAGCGACCATGAATGACCATAATCATTGTATTCGTCTTGAAACGCTGCATCAAAATATAAACAGCCATGTCATTGCATTAAAAATTATTACTGTTCGTAAGATCTTGGAAATTATGACATTGAGATGATCCTCACCCATACAGACATATGTCCCCGTCCAAAATTATTAGGAGTAGCAAAGTTAGAATGAGACAGTATATATAGGGTGTCTCAAAACTGCCAGGTTTCCTTGAAAGGGGTTGTTCCTTAGGTCAGTAACTTTTTAGAGCACGATTACAGCAAACGGAATCCAGCTGCTGGGCCAATGCCAACGCCACGCTTAGCGAGACCGGACGATGAACCGCCATTCACCTGCTCTAGGTGCGCTGATTGGTCCGTATTTATCGATAATAATATCGCATAGCCGATACGGAAATTTTCGCAAAGGAAAAAATTACTTTAGATGACCTTAGGAATCACATATTTTGAAGTATACCTGACGTTTTTGAGACACCTTGCAAATATAGTGTATGTACAGATATGTTCTTTTTGCTACTTGTTCAAAAGTGGATCTTTGACGAGATACAAAAAATTCTGCGACAGTTTGAAAACGTCGATTATTCATTTCGATACGTGTAGAGTTCAAAAGCGACGACTTTAACGCTAGGTTTCCGAGCTACTCGTTAGAAATTTGCAAAAGATTGTCTACGAGATGCACCCTTCGTTCTGGGGTAGGAGCTGAGGGGTCAAACACAGTCCTCTTACCAGAAGATACCCTCGCTTTCCCCACTCCGAAGCCAAATCCTTCAGGCATGCTATCCTTGTTCTTTAAAATAACGCTACGACGTCGGGTCGCCTGCTATAATTAAAGATTCTTAACTTCCTAAGCACGTGTCAACGAGTGCAATCCATCGAATATCTGCACAATTTCAAACCGTCTCACCCGTTCAAAGACTGGATTCATCTTCAAAGGTTACACCGAATCCTCGACCCTACCATAAAATTGGACCAGAATGGCCAATGTATAATTTAATAAAATATTTGTTCATTATACGAAAATTGTCTTTCATTTTCACACAAAAAAAAAACGAAATTACTTTCTGAACAACCCAATAACTAGTTTGTATGTATGCAAAATTTTAGCTATTCGCTTTATAATGTAAATAAAAAAAAAACAAATAAATGTATTATTTGATCCAACGTGGATGCATCTTTAAAGTCTCAGTAACCGAATGAAACATATAAGGGCCGCCATTTTGACGCGTGACAATAAATCTAGCGTTAAATTTCCAAAGCTGGAGTTATTGAAAAGAGCGGGAACGTTTTCGCTTCCAGACTAAAGAAACTCATCCTGTATTGCGAAGTGCATGAACAGGATGAAGCGATCGGTAAACAGGGAGGAAATCGTCAGGCTTGATGGAAACGCTTCGTCTTCTTCTTCATCGTCGCGAGATATGTACACGGAATAGAGCATTAACTATCGGCCACTCCCCGGTAATCTCATCTCTTCGTGGAGGTGCAGGAGAAACGCCGCGTCGCCGTCGATCGAATTAAAAATTTAATCCCTCGGCGATAGAGTCGCTCCAGATTCTACGACACGGTTTTCGCTCGATAAATAAACCGTGTTCCGCGACAGGATGAATTTCTCGTGGACCATGTACACGGAAAGCGGAACATGATTTTTGGATTTAAATGATTCAGCCGCGAGGGCAGACTTATAGTTCTTCCGAACATTAAAATTCCGACGTGCGCGCCACGATTTAGAGTTTTCCCGCGTCTCTGAATAGTTAATGACGCCGTTGAAGCAACAAATATTATTGGGGCCGGGTATGTCGGTTCCAGCAGTTTTTTGTTTTAACAAATATTTGCAATCCGTTGTAACAAACGGATATAACAAGCGAGCGTACGGGAAGTTACAATACCTACGGAAACCTAATTGAATTTTTAAACTTCGTGAATGGAAATAGTGTCCAAGCTCACTTTTGACATGGTAGAAGCAGAATGCTTGGTTCAAATGTCATAATTTGCACAAGAAAAATTTTTGATCTGTATGCGTATCTTAGGTAATCGAAGAACGTGTAAAGAAAATATGTTCTCTTTCATTCTGCTCATTTCTAAATACTTTAATAAAGATTGAAGATAAATATGGCGTACCTGGACATCTTTGGTGAAGTAATTGTTTGTGTGCAGGTGTATGGCAGTGAAGTTACGCGAGTAATCGAATTCGAAGGTGATTTCTACAGGCCGTCCGAGCATGTTGGGTGTGTCATTTCTCCAACCCACCCATTCGTATCCTGAAACAGGAAAAAAACGATACATCAATTGCAACAATATTTCCAGATCGTTCACATTCCCGTCGAATGCGATACTGTAGCCGAACAAACAATATTTTAAGCTGTCGGTGTACAGTAAACTTAGAGATTATCTAGTACCGCGTGTCAATGCCAACTGACAAGGAGCATTATTGGATTCACACCAATTTTGATGAAGTTCTGTATACATGTAAAGTACATGAAAACAATTTACATGCATTTCCTTCGCCGGTCGATACACGAGTTCGAGAAGAGGAATGCTACTCGAGAGTTGGAAGCTTGAAAGCCATCGAATCGAATATTTAGAAAACAAGAGGAGTTATATGAAAACAGATGAATTTTTACTTTTCAATTCCACTTCAGTGTTTCGATATTCGGTTTATTGCGCGTGTATTCATCAATTCCTGCTTGTTGATCTTCTTCATTAATTACTGCGATTCGAGATTTGCTTTCAGACTTCGAAATACTGTTTTATTTATCTTTGTTCTCCGGACCATTGTTCAGATGCATCAGAATTTATCAACATTGGCACGATTAAATTTAATTAACTCAGATCATGTTGATTCAAGTTTCAAAATTCGACATACAGTTTCTACATTTTCAAGTTGGTTGAGTTCCTACATTCCTTAAACATCAATTGCAATCAGTGACTGCAGCCTTTTATAAATTTGAAATTTAATGGAACCTTAGTTTTATTATTAATTTACTTCTTACAATCTTGAGTTTGGAACCTTATTATTCCAAAGAATATGCTTCATTCATGAACACACATTTTAAGAAAGCACTAAATAATTTATAAAACTTGGAAATTTTAATACACGGTTACCTTTCACTTTATAATAAATTCTTCTCCATTTCGTACGCTTAGAACGATTATTAAGAAAGATTCTATAAAAGAGAGACACCCAAGCTTTCAGCTGTGAATTCTCCTGGTAATTATTAAAAATAAATACAGTATATCGGATTTTAATTTAATCATACCAAAAATTAAATATTGTGTTGACTCGATCACAATATTGTTTCGATCTCTACCAGAATCAACGGCTGAATAACAAATGTGCAAGAATAAAATTTCACCTGAAATATTCTAACACCGAGCGATTACCGTCGCGAAAACATGCGCAGATATTTTATTATTACGCGTTCCGTTTGCAACAATAAGCCTCCGGACTAACCGGGCAGGCAGACAGTTTCGCGACTCGAATATCGGACAATTCGGTCCAACGTTTCATTCGCAGGCGCCGGCAGTGTTTCTGCTCGCAGCTCGCGGATCTGAAAAATGACATTTTACATTGTCGGATCCGATTACTCCATCGACACGCCGCCCCTTCCCTCCCCTCGATAAACGGGACAATAAAATCTGTAACATAAATAATCCACGCGGTTCGCGCGTGACGCGAAATTTGTTTGCGCGTGGCATGAACAGTGCGGGGAGCATTCACATCAAACGAACAAATTGTTTCAACAGGGTCGCATTTGTTGCTAATTGCACGAGGCTCTTTTAGCAGAAAGTTCCGGCGCGCAACCTATTTTCAGCCGAACGACAGCTGGTCTTTGAATGTTACCTTAATTAATTGCCAGCTGAATGCGAAATAGTAGGCGTTTCGCGCAATCTGTGACTGCATTGAATTCCGGAGCTTTCTCTCTGCAAATGAAGGAAAAAATACAGGTCATCCATTCCAGCATTCTCTCGATGCTGCGCGTCCGAATCATTTCGTTTTATTTCCCTTTCGCTCCGTCGAACTTCCCGCGGAATCGCATAATCGTATTTGCAATTAATGCATTACCAAGCTAAGTTCCTCGAGTCTACGCTGCAATTTCTCTCATTGCACCGATTTGGTACGCGTCACATGCCACATGTTTCATTTTAAGTGTGAGCAACCAACAGGTGCAGTGTGCTAAGGTATGCGCGAACACCGACCTGTGCGGTTTTTGTCAAACTACGAAGGGTTTTCAGATACCATCATTATTTTCAGACGATTGCCTAGAATGAATAAATGCAATTCAGTTTTAACAAATAATTAACTACTTGCGATAATTATATAAACAATTTAAGAGCACTCTTGAAGTTTCTTGTGTAAGTAGTATTGCTTTTTAATCGTAATTCAGATGACAATTTCTACTTTTACTGCAGTACAGAACAACCTGTTCGAGGTGATCTAACAAAAATCACTGTAACTTTAGATATCGTGGACATATTTATTTCAAAGAAAATATACATGTTCTAAAAGCAAATATTAATAATTCCACGAAGTTCTAATTTAATAGGTATAATACTTTCCCTTTGAAGAATTGTTTGCTCAAGCAGAAATTAAAATAAATTATTGTATAATAAGTTAATTGTCGGAATCATTTATCTTGAAGTATCTGATGTACCGCTGTCAGACAAAAACTATTAAGATCTATTGTAACTGCAGCGAATTATACGTAACAATAGATCGTTTTAATGAATTCATTGCGCACCTACTTAGAAAATTAATAAAATATTGTTTTTATCATGGCTGGGGACTTTTCAGAGTTCTAGGGTTTAACGTTGAATTTAGTATTTCCTGGATAGTTCTAGTTTATAAGTTCACGCTTCTGACCGTTATGAGATCGATGAATATTATAGTCTTCGGTTTGATTCGAACTGTCGACACGTTAATAGTGGAGCGTAGTTTCTAGATGGTTGGCAATTCAAGTTGCTGACTCTGTCCAGCGTCACGGAACTCCGTAACTTTGCGATAGTATGATAAAAGTTTAATTACCCAAGGTATCTGGAGGTGCTACAATATCTCTTAAATATGGATCACAATCTGTTCGATATAACAGGCGTTGGATTATTGTGCAACAGAAAAATTAATGAATAACAATGTACTAGGAACATTAATATTTCCACGTCGTGTTTTTCTTGCTTTTGTCTTATCAATATTCTTTCATACTCTCAATATTCTCAACGTTCTTCTATAATCTCAATATTCTTCCTCGTTCTTAATTTTAGTATTCTTAGTATTATTCTTTAGTATTCTTCTTCGTTTTTAATATTCAATCTTCTTAATATTCTTATATATTCTCAATATTCAGTATTTTCGATACCTTTCTGTATTCTCAATATTTTTCTACGACTTTAATATGCAATATTTTCAATATTTTCGTAGATTCTCGATATTTTTCTATATTCTCATTATCCTTCTACGTTCTTAATAATCAATATTGCCAATATTCATCTACTTTCTTAATATTCAATAATCTCAATATTCATCTACATTCTTAATATTTAATATTCTCAACACTTCGTATTCTCGATATTTTTTTATATTCTCAATATTCAGTATTCTCAATATATTTCTGTATTCTCATTATCCTTCTACATTCATAATATTAAATATGGTTAATACTTAATATCCTCGATATTCTACCATATTTTGAATATTCAATAATTTCAATAACCTTCTGTATTCTTAATATTCACTTAATATTCTCAATATTTTGTAATCAATTATTATGTGTATTAAAATATTATGGCTAAGCTGGATTTTATTTACTTCGCTACAAAAATCAGTAGCACTTAAATTAGGGATACATGGTAGGCACGTAAGCTATTTCTGCTTCTTCGTGAAATATTTTTCAGTTTTCGTACAGTAATTTATTATTCTCCATGCACATATATTGGCATAAAATGCGATCGAGGTTAATTAAAAATTAATAATGCTTCGTTTCATACTCAGTAGATCTGCGAATAAATGAAACAAATATCTCTGCGCATCTGGTTCACGCGAAATCCACAAGATATTGAATTCGCGGCGTCCGTCATTAACTATTCATTAAATTGAAAACCACAAGAACGCAATAAAATGTAAAAAGAAATTAAATTCAATGTACAGGACTGCATTTTAACGTTTCCAGTTGAGTTTAAATTCATTGACGCACAGAATAAATATTAATTAATCTGCAGCCCTTGTAAATAATGCGAAACACTTAAACGTCAATTTAGCATAATTACAAAAGTTGATTGGCAAAAAAGTTGCTGATGTGTCACTTGGAAAACAAATTGATGAATGAAAACAGAATTACAGCTGCGATAGAACCTATTACACAGCATATTTGCTAGTACAAATGAAAATTTAGTAGAACCTCTATTATCCGAACTGATATTTGAATTCTCCATTATCTGAAT
>CM052094.1:15862639-15878194 GCA_028453745.1 Agapostemon virescens
ACGCAGTTCACACGACTCATTATACAAATACGTAAAGATTTAATTTATCATTGCAACTAGGTTATTGTTCTATTCTTCGCATGTCACACTGATTAATTTGGACAAATGAGGTTCCATTGTATCACGAATTAAACAAGTATGTACGACCCAAATTATATGGTGTTCGGTATCGTTGTAATAAGTAAAATGCCACGAATATGATGGAAAAAATTTCGTAACAGAAGAACAATAACCGAAAGAGTTATTTCTGTGTATCATTGTCTGCGTTCGGCAAGAGACCGAGGTACTGCGACAATCCTAAACGCACCTTTAGTCATCCAGTTGACCTTTGACAGAGCACTTTCGACGTCTCTCGATTTTCCATGTTGCCAATCGGTTCTGTTTTCCGTTTCGAATGCACACCGGTGACCGCAACACAAAACGCAACACAATACAAAGCATATTTGCTAGTACAAATGACAATTTAGTAGAATCTCGAATATCCGAACCGTTATTTCAATTCTCCATTATCTGAATACACAGTTCACACGACTCATTATACAAATACGTAAAGATTTAATTTAGCATTGCAACTAGGTTATTGTTCTATTATTCGCATGTCACACTGACTAATTTGGACAAATGAGGTTCCATTGTATCACGAATTAAACAAGTATGTACGAGCCAAATTATATGGTGTTCGGTGTCGTTGTAATAAGTAAAATGCCACGAATATGATGGAAAAAATTTCGTAACAGAAGAACCATAACCGAAAGAGTTATTTCTGTGTATCATTGTCTGCGTTCGGCAAGAGACCGAGGTACTGCGACAATCCTAAACGCACCTTTAGTCATCCAGTTGACCTTTGACAGGGCACTTTCGACGTCTCTCTATTTCCCATGTTCCCAATCGGTTCTATTTTCCGTTTCGAATGCACGTCGGTGGCCGCAAGAGTAACGAAACGCGCTTCGGGAACAGGAAGAGTTCTGTGGCAGTGAGCCGCAACGGCAGTTATTCGACGAATTCTGCCATTAGATTTCACGGTATAGTCAGGCGGGCCGGCACACGCGTCCCGTGGGATCGCGTGGATTGAAAATGGACTGCAATAACCCTAAAGCGGAGCGGCGCCGCGAGTTACGCGTTTTTCCGAAGCCGGTGGCTCTGTTACTTTTCGCGGTCCGCTTCGAATTTCCGCCTTTAAACTAGACGCTCGTTGCGGTTTCCCGGCAAAACTTTCATCCGCATGCGCGAATTCGGGAATTCTACGGTTGCCTCGCATTCCCGGGATGAACCGCCGGAAGTTTAGTTAAGTCTGGATGGCTGAGCTGTAGCGCGCGAAACGTCAGCACGCTGACAGCTGTGTTTTTCGTCTACGCTCGCCGACACACGGGTTACGGATGATTGCTCCTACTATCTTGGTATTCGCAAGTTTAATTACTAATTCGCGGACATAACCAGGGCAGCCAGTTCTAATTAAATGAAACGCACGAATTCTCGAAAAATAACTGCTGGCAGAACCTCGCCGGACGGTCTGTAATGGTTTATTGTCCACGAAAGATTTATCAGATCTGTCGGACTCAGCGGTATTTGCACGACGTCTGCCGACTAGGTAACTAATGCTCGAAGGACCAATATTTCAATAAACTGTATTTACACCATCTCTACGGCGGAACTTCAACAATAATGTAACTAATTGCGAACAATTGAATTATGATCAGAATGAGTGAACAAAAGACTAAGATGAAATAGCAACAATATTGAAAAGTAAGGTTTAAATGTCTAAGATGCCATAAGGGCAATATATGAGACTACAATGAATCTTGAGTGAATGAGAGAGCAATGAGGAACTAAAATGCCATAGGCCCAATGTATGAGACCTGAATAGGTCTTCAGTGAATGGGAGTGCAATGAGGAACTAAGATTCCATAGGAGCTGAAGGAAACTATGTAAGCGTAATGAGGAACCAAGATGCCATAGAAGCAGAATGAGACTTGAATGAGTCTTGAGTGAATGAGAGAGCAATGAAGAACTAAGATGCCATAGAAGTGGAATGAGACTATGTGAGCGCAATGAGGAACTGCGATGCCATAGGAGCAGAAGGAGACTATGTATGCGTAATAAGGAACCATGATGCCATAGGAGCAGATTGAGACTTGAACGAGTCTTGAGTGAATGAGAGAGCAATGAGGAACTAAAATGCCATAGGCGCAATATATGAGACCTGAATGAGTCTTCAGTGAATGAGAGTGCAATGACGAACTAATATTCCATAGGAGCTGAAGGAGACTATGTAAGCGCAATAAGGAACCAAGATGCCATAGGAGCAGAAAGAAACTATATAAGCAGAATGAGGAACTAAGATGCCATAGGCGCAATATATGACTCAAATGAGTCTTGAGTGAATGAGAGCGCAATGAGGAACCAGGATGCTATAGGATCAGAATGAGACTATGTGAGCGCAATGAAAGCAAAGGGCAGCAAGTTAGCCCTGATAAAAACTAGACCCCCACCCTTTCTGCGATTTCTTCGTTTTCTACCAGACGCAGGTGCACCAACAGCAAACTATGACTCTAAAACGGGCCCTACGCTTCGCTGAGGGGCTGAACAAGTCAAGACGGTCGGAGACAGATAGTGGGGATATGCTCACGACATTTCCGGGGGTAGCGACATTCGCTAACCCAAGAAAGTCACCCACTTCTGCTAATAATTTTACGCCAAGCGTTGTAAAAACCCGACCGCCTCGAAATGCGAAGTCCGAAACGCCAGTTGTACAGCCTTCCACGTTTTATAGTTGCCCTGCGTAAAATCCCTGCAACGTCTGTAGGGATTTTAATCTTAAGTCTGTGGTAGGGATTTTACGTCTGCGATAAAAATGCAGTGACACTGTTCCGTCTAAGTTTCTCCGTTGACTTTCTCTATACACGATGAATATTGGCATTATCATCTGACATTGCCTATTAACATTGTCTATTATTATTGTCAATTCACTATTGGGATTCCTAGAGCCTTAAAACGCTGAAATAAGAAAGTGCATAAGCTGCAACGTTTGTGGGGATTTTAATCTTAATATTTTGATATCGATATAGTAATATTTACTCTATACCTTCACAATAATTAACAATTTTTATTTGAAATCGAAAAGTAGTTATCGTTTCTAACGCTGGCTAGAAGTAACTGGACACGTAGACAGTGTGTATACCAAATTTCAGCTCGATCGGAATGAAATTGCGGCCGTGGTACGATTTTGAAAATTTCGAGGCGTTCGAAATCGCGAGAATGGGCAAAATGGGGTTGATAAAATGAAGCATCCTGAAGTCCCCTGAAACGCTAGCCTAGAAAATGAGGGCTCTTCTTAAAGAGGAAGGTTTGCGGAAGATTTTCCCGTTGGAATCATGACGATAGCTCTAATAGTTTTGTCGAGGAACGCCTTCAAAGATTGTCAACGTATTCCGAAAACGGAGTGTTCATCAACATCGATCGCAAATGCAATCGGTAGTAAAAATTGAACAACAAGAAATAACAGATTTATTAATTGCATATCCTCGATATATTAATGTTTTGTAATATTCACCTAGTAACTGTTACTCTGTATCTTAAGAATTGTAAACAATTTCTATTTGAAATCGAAAAAGTAGTCAAAGGGGTGCTTGTCGACATCGATCGACAAGCTTGGATCGGATGGATCGGATGCTTGTCAATCGATAGTAAACATTGAATAACTAGAAATAACAAATTTATAAATTGCGTGTGTTAAGAATTGCTCTCTTCCTTGAGGATCGTTCGTCAATTTTATTAAATAATCAGATGACAGATTGACAGATTGCGAAATTTATTAATAATAAATTTATAATTAACTACTGTCACTGTGAGAACTACTAGGTAAAATTAGTTAGAGTGGGGAGAAACAGCGCGCATTGCAGTTCGCTGCGCAGTTGCGCTCGACGAGTGCTCTCGATCAGCCAGTCGGGTCGGAAATTCCGGTAGGAGCGGACGGGTTCCAGGACCAGATCTACCTTAGGCTACTTCGGCTTTGATAAGCGATGCTCCAGAGCTATCTTGATCTAACATTATCTTCCGTCGTCTACCTTTAGTAATCGTAGGGTAGACCAAAGGTAATTTAAAATTTCAGCTTATTTCAGTCTAGCTCGGAATACGCCAACAGTTCTTCATCGCTGTCTTCGTTTGTCTTGCCCCAGCATCAACAACGTTTTTCAATTTCATTAACATTAATCTTACCACAGCAGATCAAAAAAACAACCTTTTCAGAATTTTTATTATTGTCGAAGTTAGAAAATTGCCTCCACACAAACCGATTCAATAAATTTCTATATTCACTGAAAACATTTTCCCTTTATAAAAATGTTTTATGTAGTTTCATTGCTCGTTTATTAACCAAATTACGGTCCAATCAGAGCGCGGCGATTACTCCTGCTAACAGATGGCGTTGTTATTGGCCAAGTGAAAAGCCGTCCACGTTTTCCATTAATAATTCGAAAACGACATTTCATAGATTAGTTGCAGGAATCACCTCCTTCAAGAAACTCAAATATTTCTAGGTCACCCTGCATTGTGATAAAAATCGCACATAATCCACACAAATGAAATTTAGTAATTTCTCTAAGACAATACGCATTAGCTTCTATTTCTTAGAAACGATTTAGTAAATTTTCAGTTTGAATAAAGATCCACTTTCTGGTAATTACTGGATCATCGTAAATAACTTCGCGCTTCCGTTAATATTTGCGGTCACGCACAACGGATCCTCAGCGCGTTATTGCCGCTCTATTTACGATTCAATTTCTCGCAGGGTTGTCGGTTCATAAGGTAGTGAGAAGTTGATACACAGTATACACCTCGGTCGTGCCGCCTCACAAAGATCTGTTCTTTACGCTATAAATCCTGCACACTTTTATCTCTCGTTCTCGACGAATTCTCCAAGGAAGGCGGGATGAAAGAAGGCAAAGGGGTGGTACGTAGGGCGGAAGAAAAAGGAGGGTTCGTTGAGCACGGCGGGACAGGCCGGCTCCGTTTCGACATTGTCGTAAGGGAATCGAAGGAATGGGTTGCGCTCGACTCTGCCGAGCTCTACTGTTGCAGCAGGCGCTGGCGAGGGACCGTAGAAGCTTATTAAAACTTAGGAGGGTCTGAATCGTTCCGTTTCAATTCGGTATCTACGCTATACCCCTTTGGCTTCGGATTTTCCTGCGACACAGTCCCTTCCGGTGGCCCTCAACAATGTTCGAGAGACCCGTGTGCACCGGCATTATATCGGTCTGATCTATCCGCTTTCATATAAGCCCCACCCTTAATATCGTCCCCCGAGTAAATAGTTTCCAGTTTCCTGTCGCCGCCGCTGCCTTTGGCCGCTATCTACCATCAATTCTGAACATTCAGTAGGGTCGTAAGATAAACACCGGCGCGCGTATATCGCCGCTCGAACTCGCCGCCTGATGATTTTCTCACTTAAACCGCCCTGAAACTATACGACCAGCCGAATGGCGCTCGTAAAGAGGGTTTCACGCCAGTCGATGCCCCGCCGATGTCACTTACACAGCTCGATCTCGACGAATTTCGGCGATTTCGAAGCAACAGTGTGATTTTAGACAACTTTCCGCCCCGACTGTTCAAGCAAATGCGACCGATCGAAACCCGGACCCATCACCCACCAGTTTCCGATCGGCGTTAAACCGTAGCCATCGCGAAGCCCGTAAAAATAACGTTTTAGAATTTTCGTCGCAGATAATTACAGGTGAATTTTAGCTTTCGATGTAGAAAGTTTTGTACAGTGGCACACGAAAGTATTCGGACATTGTTTAAATCTAAATAACTTTTTCAAAATTGAACCAAACGACTTGGCTTTTCTAAAGCAACCAGAAGCATTGATTTACTAAATGATATGGAAAAGTAATTTCGAAATAATTGTAATTGGTAGAAATTACGTGAAAAAATAAAAAAGACATTCCTTAAAACATTTTTATTCTAAGTCGTAACGGAAATTTAAAATATACGTTTTGCAGACCTCTGTTAGTTACAAGCACGCTGAAAATTTCATCGAAATCGATCAACAAAGAAAAAAACGACACTATACTTTAACTACGACCATAGCATGTTTACTATTTACTACAAGTCTTAACCGTGATAAACGTATTCTGCTTTCATATTTTAAATCTTATACGTTTTTTCTGTCCTTGACCTTGAATGACTTTGGAATAATATAGTCACTGAATTCCTAATGAAAGGGACTATCATTGTGGGTGTTTAAAAAAAGGGTGGTCCTATTTAAAAAAGTCAAGGTGACCTAGATATCTCTAAAAATATGACATAAAAACAAAACTCTTTTATAGCATCGTGTCAGCCCCATTGTACCATTCAACTTTGTCCTTACCATATTTTACATATCTTTAGAAACAACAAAGATATTTCAGGTGCAAACGTTTGGTGACTCACCCTGTATATTTCTAAATAGGGAAGAACGTGATGTAATGTTAAGTGTCCGAATATTTTCTCGACACCAATACTGGGTCTAATTTCGTTTATGATTTATTATGCGGAAAACAGTAAAAGATAAAGTAATTAATTTTACATATTTGTAAACTAGAATATGTGCTTCAACGCATTCGGGACCAGAAAATTCGATAAACACATTGAAGTAAGTATATGTAAAGCATTAATTTCGCTAAAACCATAGTGTCCGAATGTTAAAACGAGTAACTGTATATCTGAAGAAGGTGGTAGAATAAAATATTGGTGCCTACTAGACGGACGCACGTTACGTACGAACAGAACAAAATAGGACAACTAAACGTTGCAGTACGCACATTTATACCTGTAACGCTCATACCTTTAAGTACACGCAGGTATACCTAAAAATGGCCAAGTTGCAGATAGAAAGGTATATGCTAACTATTTTCAGAGATATGGAGTTTTCCACGAATACAGAGATTCTTTATTCTTCAACAAAAAGTTGTCCGAATACTTTCGCGGCTCGCCGTGCTAAAACCGAACAATTCCCAGTGATTTGCTAGTGAAAAATTGCTTCAAAGTCCGATTTCGCGAGCACCTTGCGAATTACCATCGAGTAATACCGTCAGGGGCATTCCAGAGCGGAATCAAATTCAGCTGACAGAACGACGGGGACTCTCTCAATTCGGAGGAAACCGAACTGTAGCGCCGGTATAAAGAGAGTCCGGAGAGAGGTTGCACGCAGTCTCGGCGGGGTTTAAAAGTTTAAGAAGCTAGAGTAGCTGGGTAGTGTGCCTGTCCCGGCCGCGTAAATGGAAAGACACAAATGTATCCTGGGAGCCGGTAAACAGCCGTGTGGCTCGCAGTATAGCCCGCGCCGCGGTTCAATATAAATGTAAATTGGAACAGATTCGAGTGCGGCGTGGAACACGTTTGCCTCCGAGAGTCCGAACTTCCAGTCCACCGGCGCTCCTACGACGATTCTCTTATCTCCGGCCTGGCTTACACGCCTGGATTCCACGCAACTAGGAATTTTATTTTCGTTTGAAACTACGAAAAAAGAAAGGAAGACGACGCGCCGATGAATACGCCACCCGCGAGTCCAACGCTGACCTGCCCTTCCTTCCCTCGCCACCCCGCTCTGTAGATTATCTGGCGTCGGTTCAAGAAGTTCCATGATTTCCCTGCACCCTAAACTTCCGACACAATTTTTCGGGTTCGGCTTTGCCTACCTGTGCCAACTCATTGTTACACGGGGATTTGGACTGTAAACTGATTAGCCAGGCTACGTTGTCTTCCCTAGTTTAACTGTTTTGTTCAATCGCGTCGGGATTAAGCGGCTTGAGCAGTTCTTGAGAATTTTTGTAGGAGAAACTATTAGAGGTGCCCATAAGTAATAAATTATTTAGGATGAAGTTTCTCGCCTTTAGTTCTGTACCGATCGTTGAACAGGAAACGCGTATTCTTTTACAGTTTTCAATAAAACAGCCTGTGTTCTAAATATTCTAAGAATAATAATTTGTAGTAAAATGGCGTTATTTATTTAAACGTTTTTACTATTACTCGTCTTTAGAACAGATAAATTTTCATCAACTTCTTAGACACGAACGGAGTGATCTAAAAATTCTTTTAACTCTTAGCTATTTAGAGCTTTTTCGTGATACTCACTTATTATGAAGTAATGAAGTAACAAAGAATAAATACTTTCTTGTAATAATGAAACATTTTTTTCGTGTACCCGTATCGGGGTCTTTCGTTTTAATTTTTAATGATGCCTTCGATTCGGCAGCCAAGAGCTAAGATTAAAGATACGAAAATTCACATTTGTTTACTTTCCGTGTTTCGTAATGCTATATGACCTTGAAATCTTGAAAGAACAATTATCTTAACTAATGAGCTGTGTCTGTCGTTGTCCTCGAACCGAACGATTTGTGTTTTTAACATTTCGCGTAGCATATACAATAGCAGAGACATCGTGACGTAACAAAGTTAGCGAGACCGTCTATACATGTAAGCGAAAGGCGCGAATCAAGTTGATAGTTTCTCATGATCGCGAGCAATAGGTCTTGACGTTTCTCTTAAGAAGTTCGATCAATTAAAGCATCGAGAGCGTTCAATCATTTCGATGGGCGAAAATTCACTAAGTAAAAAAGAACTGGATGGAGAACGAAGGAAGAGAAGAGAACAACATAAGTCGGCCAACGAGCGGATAACTCGCGAGTGTAGCCGTGACGGCTCTATCACGCTAATCTAGACACGATCGGGCTCTAGCGCTAATCTCATTCCAGCACGAAGCAGCTCACCTTTCCCGTTACCACCGACGTCCAATCTGAAGTTATCGGGACCCTTTTGCCCGTCGACAAGTTGACCGAGTCCCCCGGAGAGGTAACCTCCTTCTTCCCTACCGTCGTACGTTCTGTCGGAAAGGTCAACCTCCGAGCCTCTCTTGATTCCTTGAGGCATCGAGTACGACACCAGGCCTTCTGCAACAAAAACAAAACAAACGGTCAGGTTACCTGCATCTACGCACCGCATGCTCCACGACTATGCATCATCGTGACGCGGCACGTGGCGACGGACGTTTTATTTCCGAAGATATGTGATAAGATTCCGGCCAGATAACGCAACAGTGTCATCGAGCTTCAACTTTCTCCTCGGGGGCTGTTTAACGCTACACTCCGGGACAAAACGATAGCACACCTTATATTTTGCCATATCTTGTGTTAAAACCTGATCAAGATATACAGTGGCTAACGAAAGTATTCGAACGGTCAGATTTCTTATTTTTAGCACATGACAATTGTTTGTTAATCCGAAATGTTTGAAACAATTTAGCGTCTATAGCAAGAGAGAAGTCCCAAGATTATGTTAATAAAATTGGAAAATAATCCAATCATATATACAGTATTTACAATACGTTTATTTGAAACACGCACCAGGCATGGATAACAAAAGTATTCGAACACCACAAATATTGTTACACTTTCATGTGTTACTATTTCGTATTACCACTATTGGCATTGATTACTTTTCTTAAACGACGTTCCATATTATATACTAGCATTTTTGTGAAACTGGTTTCAAGAGAATTCCATATTTCAGTTATTTTATCCATTATATTTGTTTTTGACGTAGTATCGTATTTAATTAGCCTTTTTCCGATTTTTTCCGATTTGAACGTCTCAAAATTTTCAAAGTCGCGCCACTGCCGCAATTCAATTCCGATCGATCTGAAATTTGGTATACACGCTGCCTACGCTCCCAGTTACTTGTAGCCAGAGTTAGAAAAGAATCGGAGAAACTAAATTTGTTGAATTCATCGAATTAGGGACATCGAACCCCATGGTAATTGTTATGTGTCTTTACAAGGCTCAGTCTTGTATTATATTGCCTGTGATTAGTTATTATTGAGTCTGATCACTTGATTCACTGCATTTGTAAGGTGGTGTGAGGAAAGAAAGGACGATAATCAGATGACTGGCACACGAACTTTGAAACGAAACTTATGAACTTTCATAATTGTATACATTCCTGACTAGAAAATGTTACTTTAAATTAAAGTTGTGAATATACACCGTCGAAACGAATGTAAAAGTAAAAACCGCTTTTAAAATATAAAATGAATAAACAGCGTTGAAATATAAAATGAGTAAACAGCCTTTAAAAATGGAATAAATAGGTAGCCGCAAGTGTCGTAATGACTGGATACTTATACTAGCACGCATCGATGGGCCGTAAACATCCTCCACCAACGAGCGCATACATAAACATTTGTAAATCACGATTGGTTGTTTAATTTGCCATCCACTCCTTACTAGTGGGTTGAATTCTCTACTTTACTTATTTGTGAATGTACAATTATTGTTTTCAAAGCTTTTATTTCTACTCGTTGTTATCATAAAAGGAAATGGAAAGTTCTAATTGCTTGTTTCGTCTTCTGAACTTTTACAAATTCAAATGTGTCTACGGTATTTAAATAGTTGTTATTCACATTTCTTTTAAAGCGGTTTCATAAAGAGCAATCTTCCCATCGCAAAGACTTCTCCAAAGTAGATTTGCAACTTTTTCTGGCGGTTTTATCATATTTTAAATATAAAAGACTCGTTGTGCGTTTTAAGTCTTGATAAAGAGACGACTTTAAAAATATTCCAAATATATATGCAAAAGTAATGGAACAATTAAATCTATTCGTTACAAGATACCTTGAATATTAAACGCCCCCCCCCCCAAGATGTTGTTATAAATAATATAAAGTTATTATACAATTTTAATCGTTCAATGTAAAGACACCGATGTACAAGCACAATAATCGCGAGCAACTGTCACTCAACCACAAACCGCCTACAACAGCACACCGTAATTTAATCTTTATACATCTTCATCAATGCCAGAATCGTGACCAATAAAAAGATACCATTTCTGCCTGACTCTTTCCCTTAGGACCAACGGGAAATGATTTATTGGACGTCGAAACGATGGCTGGGAGAAGTGGCAGACGTTACTAAAGACGGCCGCCGAACAAGTTTCAACACTTTCCGCGGATGAATATCCGTAATCATTCGGTCGCTTGTGAAACCGGTTGAATTTAATCAAAAGTCGGAGATGAATCGATTATTTGTTATTTATACAACCCGGTTATTCCTACGAGAGAACCCCACGTTAATTCAAATTAAAAAACTGCCGTACGTTGAACTACGAACGCATAAATTACATTCGGTTGGGTAGCGTGATTTTTAAAAATCGTTCGCGAAATTGTGTATTCGTATCATCTAGCTTCTCTTTGAAGGAAGAATCACTGAATAAAATTCTAATACAAATGTCGTTGTTTAAATGCTATGTCAATCCCTGGCGACTGACGGTATCAAATTTATAAATTAACGTGTTATTTATAATTTATATAATATTAAAAATATTCACATTATTTTAATAGATTTGATTGAAACAGATATGCACAAATTGGGTAAGTAAGTCTTTTCTATAGACACAATTGTATTTTTTCTATTTAAAGTTAAATAAAATGTGACATGATAGTTAAGCAAAATAGCTTCGCGATCAACGTTAAATGGACAATTATTGTATAGTATAATATATAGGTGAGTAGAATACCCGTTAAATTTTATCAACTTTATGTATTGAAGATTGCACTACGAATTTTTATGTAAACATGATAAGTTTATTATTTTTTTTATCATTTTAATAGATTGAAAATAATGTACTGAACTTTTTAAGTTTTGTCAAATTTCTTACTATTTTATATTTCGCCTACTTAATTATATGTTAGAAATGAATAAATCTTGCAATTTATTCATGACAAGCTATTTACTTTTTCAAGATACTACATCACTCTCACGTACGATAAAATATTAGGATACCTAATTTGTACCAGTATGCTGCCTTATAATCTAAATTATAATGAAGACCAAATTGTGTACTTTTTTTTATGGACGGGATATAATTGCCGTTACAAAGAACCCAATTAATCGGTCGTCAAAAATGACCACCATATAGTGGGGTATTTTCACAATCCAGGAGGACAAAATTACTGTAGCCAAGAAATATCAAACTTCGTTGGATTTTAGCAATATTTTACCAAAGGGAAGTGTAATATTTAACTTTATATTGGATACGAATATATATTTATAAAAACTGACAAATATCACAATTATTATATTAACCTACCTTCATTCAGAATCGAAATTTGCTGCTATTTTGAGATAATCCGAAATTCATAAATAATAATTCGTTCAATAACATGTTTCAGCAAATTAGATAGTTCAGTAAATAAAGTCAGAACATTAAAACTGAGTAGTCTACATTGTCTTATAAAAGTGACAAAATATAATTTATTTAGAATTTCTGCGATTTTTATTACAATATATGATTGAACAAAGAAATCTATTGAATCTAATCCTATGAAGGCTATTTTGTAACTTCAATAATAATAAAATATAAAATTTATAAAGGATTATTTGGGCCTGTTCGCTCGTTTCGCGTTACGACGTCGATAGGATGTCGGCGTCGCCGAAGGTCGTAAATCTTCGGCTCAAATTAATGAAAACGCGTCCCGAAGCGATTCCCTACTATTCTTTTAAATAATAAGGATATTACTTTGTGAATGAATGAAGTGTTTGGATAACCTGCCTCTCTCCTAGACGAACTGTGCGTAACTGAAACATGCCACGCGGCCGTTGAGCCAACGCCCGGAAAAACAAAAGACGCGCGAGACCCCACGACGCCACACATAGGACACGCCTCCTCGGAGGACCGCATCCACACGCGCTCCGTCGATAATGGGGCCCGCGGTATGATTCTGAACAGGGCCATCAAATCTACCACTGTAGTAGGTTTAGTGTTAACATTAGAACTACCGAACAATAAATTCAACGATATACATTTCTTTGTAATAACGAAACTCTCCCTGTTGCGACGGCAACACCGAAGGTTGTACGTGCCTAACCCCGCAGTCAGAATTTTGTAAAGACATACAATAAAAGGGCAGGTAGAAGGCGCGACTTACGACCGCGCCGAACACGGACAATTTTGACTCCGACGAACGTGAACAGACCCACGTGCAACGCACGTGAAGACCAGTGGACAAACCCTGCAATAAACGACGTTAATCCCTTATCGACACCATTTCCTAGTCCTTCCGAGACACTCCGTCAAGCACCAACAATTTCCCACTCCTTCAGATATACCCCCACAAGCACGCTCTTTCCATCATTCCTACAACCAATTAAAAAACGCTAAATTCCTCCACCAAAAACTACCCTCAACCAATGACGACAAAACCGAGGTGACAACGGACAGAACGCGACAAGAATCGACAGATACAAAAGAGAACACAGAGATAACACGAAGATACAAAACTAGATCTCAGAGACAACACGAACAAGAAATCGCAAACAGACGAATACAGACATCACGAACAGAACAGAAATCGCGACACTGTACAAGGTAAAAATAAAGAAAACCGCAACCAAATACCATCGTGTAATTATTACGCGAACAAAGGTGCTCAGTGACGATACCGTACACTGAGAAGAAGGTATCACCGACGTGACACCTTCGCATACAACACTCCCTATTCGAACTTCATCAAATTTTTATCGTAATATATGGTTTCATCGAAAAGGCACATACGAAAGTTTCTTATAAAAACATTTTTATAACTTCAACAATTGCGAAAGAAAAAATTGGGACAAGTAATTTTGACTGGTTTGGTAGTTCTAGTGATAAATACCAGTTTCTGAACACTTTCCGCACTCAAGTCGATTCACATTTCAAAAATCACTGAAGCAACTTCAACTCAACTAAACCGCTCGTTTGTAAATCCATATTATTTTCGTAAGAAAACCTTAAAAAAGTTATTTAGGTTTGAAGAGTGTCCGAATACTTTTGTGCGCTACTGCATGGTGACACGTACATTATAACGTTCGGTGTTGCCGTCGCAACAATTCTTGTAGATTATATTTTGTAATCGCTTTTCTATTTCCTGGTCAGATGAACAGTCTACCATCGACCGCCAGTGTGATTACATACATCTGGATCGTTATCAAAATTGTGTTTTGTACCGGTAGATCGTGAAAATACCCCAACGTGCGTCGTAAGAACGGAATATCCACTAGCTAGTGAACAACAGGCGCGTTTTCCAAATGGCGGCGGCCAATTCACTTCTCGGCGGCCCCTTTTCCCGATAACAGTATAAACGATAAATTTCATGCGCCATAAAAACGCCATCTCCGTATTTATCATGGTGTTATTCGCTGCGTACACAGCGCGGGGCAACGGGGAAGGAAAAAATGCGCCAAGAAATATATGCCGGCCACGTGTGCCGAGCCATTCTGTGTCGCACGCACGGTAATATCCAGTAATTCCAGCTACAATCACCAGGAGACCAGCGTATGGAAAGTATTTTTGTTCTTGTTACGGTAATTGCTCGCTGTCGGAATTGAATATATAATACCAAAGTCGTTTACGCGTTCGCCATTGTTCGACATGACAGTGTCGGAATGAAAACACTGTTCAGCCGATAGTCATTCTTTCGGTTCATAGAATCAATTCAAATAGCAGATCAAACGTGACGACGAAGTTTGCATTCAATGAATCTTTGATTGAAAGGTTAGATTTTTACAATTATAATAGAAAATGCTTCTTCAAGGTCGAACTCTTCGCGTGTCCCTTAATATTTATAAAAAATGTAGTTTACATTGATGTTGCTAAATCCGACTGATTCAATATTGAATGGAAAGCATACGAAATGTATCACTAAGAAAAAGATTTCTCTTCGGAGTTGGATGATTAGCATGTCCTTTCGTATTTATAAAAAATATATCTTATATTGATGTTCCTAAATCCGACTGATTCAAGATTGAATGGACAGTATACAAAGTCTAACACTAAGAAAAAGATTTCTCTTCGTGGTTGAATTCTTCGCGTGTCCCTTAGTATTTATAAAAAATATATTTTATATTCACATTCCTAAATCCGATTGTTTCAAGATTCAATGGAAAATATACAAGGTGTATCACTAACTCTGTTACAAAGCAAAATCTTTGTTATCCTTGACGACACAGAAATGCTTCGGAAACAATTTATGTGGCCCGTGGTGAAAATAATTTTTTGAAAGTCACATTTTTCGGGAATTCAAGGTCGTCGACGTTTCTTTTTAACAATTTATGTACTTCTATCACAAATTGACATGAAGAAAGTAATAACGGTAGCAGAGAGATCGAAAGTCAAAAATTTATTATAACAAAATATAAATAGTAAACCATGACGTGCGATACCGAGATGTACAAAACGAAATGTTTAAATTTTCGTTGCGAGCCTAGATAAAAATTTACTAGTCTTATATTTTATGCTTTTTTATCAGTGCAACTAGTTACAACTTTTAGATAAAATTGTTTGCTATATTGTCTGGTAGACTAGTCCTTCGCGATCGACTGTATATTGGTTACTTTTATGGCTCGGCGGATTTAGTGTTAAAGATCGTGACACGTGATGAGACCGAACTAGTATTTCCGATATGGATAAGCATCCTCGGCGTAAATATGTTTTGCTGTGTAGGCGATTACAGCGTCGATACCATGGAATAGTATCGCAATATCGATA
>CM052094.1:15878294-15909798 GCA_028453745.1 Agapostemon virescens
CTCTCTCTCTCTCTCTCTCTCTCTCTCTCTCTCTCTCTCTCCCTCTCTCTCTACTCTCTCTTCGAATCGTGCTACTAAATCTGCGTTAATGCCGGTTCCAAGTGCACGAAATTGTTGCTGTTCGGTTCTAGTTTAAGAATACAAATACTGTCTAACAGCGAGCAGAAGATCCACTCGATGCCAGCTGTGTTTTCAACTATTTATTTCCTTCAGAGAATTTTGATTGGGGACATTTAGCTCGGTATGCAAATTGAAAAAGAGCGAAATTGCGATTTAATTGGACATTGATTGTGTTGTTTGAATACGAATTCGATTATTGAAACGTAATGTGAAATGCAACTTGCATGGAATACGGAATAAAATTGATCAATTTCAATATGACAGATGTATTCATTTAATATATTTTCGTGCAATCGTTGATTCGAGTCGTTGAATGTGACGAATATAATGCAAATTTTATGACGATGTCTTCTATTTTGTTTTTAGTCGTTCCTTTGGTAGTAGCAAATAATTTCTATCGTAATATTCTACGTTCTATCTCTAATTGTATTCATTCATTTATTTAAAAAAATGCAGGTATATGATCTTATTAGTAATTTTACAAGTATACAAACTTTCAGCATTATTTCCCTTTACAAAAGTAGAAAATGGATGTTTTTAACAGTTTCCGACCGGAAGCCTATGATTAGGACATTCAATAGTTGCGCTGCAACAAAATGAAGCTTAAGAAACTGTTTTTACATTGGTATTTGTAACCAAATTATGAAATAACGTTACTGAGGATGTCATGTTGATTTACAATAAAACTTGCTGTCAGCGTGATGATCCATCGAAGTGGGTGGACTGAAATACTCGCCGATCGGTAAAATGTTAACATTAATTGCAAGAATTAAAAGATAAATGGAACTAAATAGAACTACTTTGGTCTCCGATAATTCGAATATGCTTTAAAAAAGCGGTATTTTAAAATTCTGAATATATTTTCACGATTTTGTATTCGATTTATTAATTTCCATCATAAAAGCATAAAATCTGCACTCTACGTTTTAATTACTTTAATTTAATAAATGCAATACAAGAGCAGTTTGTGAAAAGGAGAAAAATCCGATGGAAATGGAAATGAAAAAATGTTAGACAATTTCAAATTTTAAATTAATCCTCTATGAACCCGTGTGACTTTCAGGTCACATTTTAATTTATCGACATTTTACCAAATAATTATAGCTTTTTTCATGAGATGACGCATAAATCTTAATTCTATAACGTTGCCAAGACAACCAATATTAATATTTATGACCGTTGCTAGGCTCATCAATCTGAAGTAACAAAATAAATGCTGTGCAAACTGTCTGCAGTAAAAATAAGCTAACCATTTGATCCAATTGACATTATTTGTGCTTTTGTCAGTGATTACCAAACTAAAAATAGTGCACATAATAGCTCTGGCTTCGTATATCAATAACAACCTATTTGTTTGCATTTCAATTTTCAATTTGTTACTGTTTTTTTTATGATACAGTTATGTAAGCTTGAGGTTACAGTGGGCTATTATGGCAGATTATTATGGTATATTTAGGATAAAGCTTGTGCTTTCTCCGGTTTTCAGATTTATACATCATATACCCAAAATATGAATACAAAATCAGATAGAAATAACAAAGGAATTCGAATTAAACGCAGAGTCCGATGAAAATGTAATAGTATTTCCCCGACGACGGCTAAATGTCATTGACAGTGACGAAGAATTTAGTACTCGATCCTCGTCAGATGAGGAAGATACAGGACCACAAAGAATTGTTTGGCAACCTCTATTCCAGACGAATAATTATAGTTGTTATCGCCCTTAGAAAGGAGATTGCCCTAATGTCCCCGAAGCACCCCATTCTCCTGTGACCTATTTTCGAAAACTATTTGACAAGGAAATTATAAGCAATAGAGTTGGCTATACCAATATGTATGCACTGCAATGTGACCCAACAAAGAGATTTCAAAAATAAAATGTTTAACGTCAAGTGCAAATTGTTTTATGGAATTTCACGCTTAAGCTTTCATGCACAGAAGTGCAAACTTTATAGGCCGTTGTTATCTGAAAGTCACATAGTGAATATATTGCAATAACATTGTTTAGACGGTAACATTTTTTTTCAATTGCATATATAGATTTATAATTTTTGATTTTTCTTTCCCCCAATTTTTTTTTATTAAAAACGAAAATTCGGCCCATAGAGGGTTAAATATATTTCAAAAATGTGAAGAGGAGGAACGTACGTTTCGCGTATTTCCAACGTGAAATTTTCAATGGCGTTTCACAATCCCAGAAAGTATTGCTATGCATCTTAAATATAGTTTCTTACGGTCAGAAATACGTTGATTGCAGAAAACGCAGAAATATCGCAATACCGATAAAAATGCGCGAGGACTATATCCGCCGGTCCTTTTCAATCCTTCTCGGCGGAAAGTTTGTCGCGAACAAGTGCGGCTGGTAGGAGGAGTGGCTTTAAATTTCACTCACCGGTCCATGGACAACCATAAAGCTCCGCTCGTATGCATACCATGCGCATATGGGAAGTATACGGGATGAAACGGACTTTCGTTGCCACGATGGCTGGATCGAAAACTTGCTCCTTCTCCGTGTACGGATTATTGTTGCCCGCCAGAAGCTGCGAAACAGAAAATTGTCATATTTTTTATACGTTGTCATATTTCTGCTCCCGCTGATAAAGTAACGAAAACACAATATGCCGCGGAAAGTTTCTACAGATATTTTCATCCCATTTGAATTTACTCTGTGGAAAATATGCGACCATCGTGTTCCGCCGCGAGCGAAGCATGACATGCTCTGGAGAAACTTAATTGAAAAATGTTTTCTAGTTTGCTCGAATTCACGTCGAGAAATTAATTCCGAGTGAATGATTAAATGGATCAATCAAGTTTGTTGAACACGATTTTTCATAGAAATGTTTCAACAACTGAATTTGAATTAATACAACGATTCCCAGCTGTACGTTTCGTTATGGTGGTTGTTGGTCGACTTATGGTATGTTGTACGCTTCGCTTTTTATAATAGATTGGTCTGAAGGTGTAGCAATCAGCGATTAGCATTTTCTAATGGTGGATCGCGTGGATGGCCAGGTATAACTCTTTCACCTGACGGTCACTGTGACCACATAATTCTCTAAAATATTGTTTTAAGATTTCTAAAAATTTTACTGAAAGAATTATTGATTTCGCTGAAATACTTTGCCATTTGATTCATTGATCGTTTATCTCTGTCTATGAATTACGTTGTTGCGCCGTGACACATAATTTTCTACAGAAATGCATCGATCATCTTCAGAACAAACTAATTGAAATGAAAAGGTGCATACAAATTTTATAATTTTATAAAAGCGTTATATATAGATGTAATGCCTTGTTAATTTTTTATAAAACTCTGTTCTTTATGTTTTACGTACATAGTACTTGTATGAAATTATTTTTAAAATCATAATAAAGAGAACTGAGAATTTTTGCCGATTTCACGGACAGTCTACAGTTCTGAACAGTTCAATATACAGTATCAAAATAGTCATTTAACTATTCAGTATCTGCGGACAAATTTGTATTAATAAGTGCGCCATAAGCATCGATGAAAGATTCATATCTAAGAAAAAAGTATCTCTGGACTGTGTTTAACTAAAACGAAAATGTCTAAAGTAATCTAATGAAAATTTCCAACTACGGCATTCTATCAACTACATCTTAGTCCTACCCGACTCCCCAATCATGTTTTACACAATCTTCAAAAGATCGTAACCGACTAATTGTACAGACAGTCTATCGAGAAAATTCAGCAATCTCTTCAGGACTTGGGACAACGTCTTCAACATCGTTCTCCGAAGAAACTTCTTTTGAAACAGTCGAAGTTGGTGTACAGATGAATTGCCGATAAAAATGTCCTCGTTATCGATCCGTTTGGTTCTGGCGAGCTGAACGTCAAGTGTAAAACACAACACGAAAAGAAAAAGGCAGAAGGATGTTTGATGACGGAAAGAGAAGCAACACCGGTGCCGCAGACGGTAGTTCGGTTAAGCTCAAGCCATAGACGGAGCATCGGGCGGTCATTCGATCGTGTTTACAGCGTTAAGAACGAATCTCACGGCTCTCGAGCACCATTTTCCGGATCCGATTAGTAAACAACAGCTCGGCGAGAAGCTCTTCTAAATGTAAATGCCAGCGTTAAATCTGGATGGAAGCAGCGGTCGTCGTTCGTTTCCTCTACGGCCCCCCTGTCTCTCATCCGATCGATGGCCGCAGAGTAGAACCACATCGTTGGCTCGCGAAGGTTATGGGGTTCCGGTTGAAATATGAACGTCCAGGTCGAGAATCGAATCTCGATCGGCGATTTCGAACCCGATCGAACCACCGGCCTCGTACAGACCCTTGCAAAAATATGCGAACGCAAAAACGCGCACGTTCCTGCCGCAAATGTTAGGAGTGTCTTCTCTACCGTTTTGCTTTGTGCCAGAAATAATTTATAACGACATATATAACGATATTTAATTTATAATTGTAGGGGGTTAACCGGTGGTGTACTGTTTGACAGGTTACAAAGAAAAATCATTTTACTTTGAGTTTCGACCCCTTGTCTCGATCACGCATAGCGACAGCTTCAAGAGTTGAATTTCCTTCGACGTATTCTTAGCTTAAAGTAGATGGGCCAACGAAGATATTTGAGAATTTTGCCATTTAGTAAAAAATAGTAAATTAACTTTCGTCTAAAACGAAAAGCATAACATTTATATTTGTTTAAACTCAATTTAAAATCTTCATCTCGATGACTCGTTATAAGGCAAGGGGTTAAGCAACATCCGAAACAAATTATTCTTTCCATTGCTGTCTCGTTATATCATGAAACAAAGTACTTTGCAGTTTTTTGTTCGATTTGAAAAATTGATATAGCAACTGTTGCCATTTTGAAATCGAAGTTTCATGCCACGAAAGTCGAACGATTAATGGCTGAAATTTTAATGTTTTATGTGATTTGACATTTTTGGAAAGCAGTGCA
The DNA here is from genome assembly GCA_028453745.1 of Agapostemon virescens. Taxonomy (NCBI): domain Eukaryota; kingdom Metazoa; phylum Arthropoda; class Insecta; order Hymenoptera; family Halictidae; genus Agapostemon; species Agapostemon virescens. The sequence continues at coordinate 15,883,342 of CM052094.1, forward strand.
TAAGACCGAGCTCGTTTCACAAACGCAATTCGCTTGTGAGAAACGAACGCGCATAGACGCATGGTGGAACAAGTTCGTAGTGATCGGGTTCGTTTCGTTTGCGTTTCCATCGGATTAGAATTTCTAACCGGGTATCTGATATTTGATCTCAAAAATATATGAGGTCTGTAATTCCACCGCACCGGCGTTCCTCCCTGCGGAAACCCGATGTACTCATAGTCGCACATCACTTTGGAGGATAAGATATACAGTCAAAAGTACTGGTAACTTTAGTATGGCACAGCTAGTTATCAGAAACGGGATACTCAAATGTTTTTGTTGTATGGTGGTATCGAAAGAAAATTGTACCCTCGAAATGGAAAACTTCTTTCATTCCTTAAATTGAACTTTAATTTTCGTTTCTATGCTGTAACCCTGGAAACATAAATTCAGCGACCTGTTACATTGTGAACGATCAATTTATGAGATCTTGAATTTGTTTCTTTATTCAGCAATTTTAACACGACTCAGAATTTATTTCGAAATATTTTTTATATGATATATAAAATGAAAGAGCGTTACGTTATTTTCTTATATCATTTTGAACTTCATTGGAAGTGTCAAAAATGCTTGGTCAATTGTTTGGTGAACGTTCATTTGTTGGTTTTTAAATGAAACTGGACTGTTCTTATATAGGTCCAAGCAATCATTGAAATTATAAATTAACTGCATAAATAATAAATTATGTTTGCAATTTCTACAATTATAACGCGATCATTTTTTAAAATTCGAGGAAGTATTTTCAACGAAACTTTCAATTATAAAATAATACTCTGCGGTGTCTTGTAATTTTATTCATCATGTAGATTGCGAATATTGTAGATAATCAAGTAAATTTTACAGAATTTAACGTGCTTGGTTGAAATATTGCTTGCAATACTCTACCATGATATTCAAATTATTGGACATTAATAAATATTATTAGGAGTCACGAAAATTTTAAAAAGAAACCAATTGGAAACCTAGAAAAAAATTAATAAATCTACAATAAAACTGAATTGAAATACCATTTTTGCAATAATACCAAGGTAGTTTACTAAAATCTTCAGTTCATATTAAAAATCACACTAAAAAATATTAAAATTAACTTTTTGGATGTTAACCAATATTTTTTTATCATATGCATTAATAATTAATATTAGAAGGATGTCATAATGTATTTTTAATAATTAGTGATAGTTTCATTAATATTTTAATTTTCAATAACGAGCTACGTCGATCCAATTTTAATTATCTTCGAAATATTCAATCATACTTCTCTATTCTCACAGACTAAAATAATGAATATCTGAAAGTGTACCTTGACAATAAAGTAATTAATAAAATTACGAGCATTAAAGTTAGTAATTTTATGATCACAGCGAGAGAGGGCGTTTCGTGTTAGCTTTCTCGATTCACAGAAGCGATGATCAACTGACCTAATTAATTGCACACCTAACGTGTCGCCGATAGAGTAGCAAAACTCTAGAAGAAATAATATTTCTGTGACGTCTGCACCATTTAAATATCGCTTCGTCGGCCGCAATCACTTCAACTAGAAGTTACTTCGAAATTACCTACTTGGATTCACTTTGCCCTCGCAGTTTAATACTCTATTACTTTCAAGACTATGTAAGTCAAATTCCTACTTCGTGAATTCGTATCAAACTTCGCGCAAACTTCAGGCGTTCGTAAAACTCAGTAATCTAAAATACGCTGATCCAACATAAAGCTCCTCTGTACCTTGTCAGACTCCAGTAATTGAAATTCAACGTCAACTGTGACATTGGTCGTTCCTCCCCGGTTTTGTGGTTAGCTGCATCGTATCACTATATTTTCATTATTCGAAGACTCGTTCGTTCTCGTCCTTTTTCTTTTTTCTTTTTTTTATCATCTGTGAACTATCTTTATTTTCGGCCGTCGGCCGGATCAATAACTACGAAAGCACCAACCTCCGCGTAGCTCGAATTGCCGAGGACGATGCGACGGTGCTTGAAAAGCGATTTTCGTCAAGATTTTTCGCATAGATCGAACGATTTTCTAGCGTACCCCATGTTAACAGCACGGCGGCTGATATATTAAATGGATTCGTGCCGTTTCCATGAAATCCGACGATGTGCTTGTCGCATCTGCGAGACGGGGAAGCGGAGGAAGCGGAAGAATTTCGAGACGCTTTATTCGCATCGGAGTATGTATCACGCTCGGGAATCGACGACAAAGCTGCAATCGCTTCTCTGAGCTGGATATTGTACTAAAAAAAGATTATTTGAGGATGCTATTCGGGATCAGAGCGAGGTATCAAGAATCCTACCGAAGAAAAAGAATACCAGAATTCGAAGAAAAGAGGTTTCCTCCGGGTGCTACTACTCTTTTGTAAAATATTTCGCAGGAAGCTTTAACAAACGTTTCGAAACAAATCGTGTGTTTTAAATAATTTTATGTTCTCCAAGAAGGAACATACAAACTTCATTGTTTATACTTATTTTGTTTTAACATTTTAGAATTTAAAATGCGACAGCTAGAATTGACGATTTTATCGATGTACAATTGAATGTTAGTACTAAATTACGAATTTTTATTAAAAATAAAAACTGACTGAGTTAATTGCATTGTTTAGAGATTATATAAACGTTTATTTTTTATTTAAATAATTTGAGTGAGTTGAAAGTAATAAAAAGGTATTTATAATTCCGCTAGATGTTTCTACTGTTTTTCGTTTGATCTGTTGATTTGTGATATAAACGTATAAATTCCATAGTCAAGTAATTAAAAATGAATAAAATAGAGATTGAATAAATTTCAAGCGGACAGACTGTATACAAATATTAATATTTTAACGTAATTCGTAAAATAAGAAGAAGCGGTTAGTGAGGTTACAGACAGTAGTATAGGTCAATCACTTTACAAACGTCTAACTCAACATTACACCAAACGAATTGAAACACGATTACAATAAATTTGTATTAACTTCAACAAGAATGTTGATATTTCATTGTAAATTGTAAAATGACAAAAAGATCGTGAACTTATGGATAGTAGTACAGATCAATGATTCTACCAACATTCAATTCACCATTCTGGTAAATAAATTCAGAAATAAAATAGACCAACCATGAATATGTTAAATAAATTGTAAAACGAATTCAATAAAGAACAAATGAGTTCATACTAGAGTAATCTAACTGATTATATACCATATATTTTATTAAATGACAAAAAGGAGGCTTTGTTGACATTTATTTCAAAGTTATCAAAGTTGTAGCAAGCAAATTGAACCATGCAGTAGATAAACGATGCGCGAACTGCAAATAAAAAGAAAAGATATGGTGGTACTTTAACTTCGAATGTAAAATAAAAGAGAGGACTTGACGAAGTTACTGTCAGTGGTTCGAGCTTACGATTCCGTCGACCGGTGAGCGAATGCTGTTAACTTCAAGTTCACCGGACATAACGTCCACGGACTCAGGGTCACAGAATCCAATATCAGGCCAGTCGAGTCGTTGGAGCCAATACCGGTAAACTCGAGGTCACAAAGATCCAATATCGACGACTCCCGCCGTGAAGTCAGATTCCAGCGACCCCGGGAGTCGCAAAATTGACTACAAGAGATGCCCCAGGAGATCCAAGCTCGATGAGCATGAAAATTAGGTATTATGATGTCGATGTTGTTGATTGTGTCATTCTACATCTTCCTCGCCGGTCTCTGTAACACTACCGCGTGCTTCAAACAGTTTCCCGACATAATATAATAATGTAACGATCGTCCAAACATTTTTTAAAGGAAGAACTATTTGTCTAACCAAAGGTGCGTATGAATTCAAAACAGTGACAAATCTATTTATTTCTACTGCGAACCACTTTCAATATGTACACTTCAATATTTAATGTAACGAATTAAAAATATTCAATATACCCAGATCGTTTTTTTTTAATCCTCTATAGGCCCGTGTAACTTTCAGGTCACATTTTAATTTATCGACATTTTACCAAATAATTATAGCTTTTTTCATGAGATGACACATAAATCTTAGTTCTATAATATTGCCAAGACAACCAATATTAATATTTATGACCGCTGCTAGACTCATCAAAATGAAATAACAAAATAGATTCCGAGTCCAATGAAGATGTAATAGTATTTCCCCGACGACGGATAAATGTCATTGACAGTGACGAAGAATTTAGTACTCAATCCTCGTCAGATGAGGAAGATGCAGGACCACAAAGAATTGTTTGGCAACCACTATCTCAGACGAATAATAATAGTTGTTATCGCCCTTGGAAAGGAGATTGCCCTAATGTCCCCGAAGCACCCCATTCTCCTGTGACCTATTTTCGAAAACTATTTGACAAGGAAATTACAAGCAGTATAGTTGACTATACCAATATGTATGGACTGCAATGTGATCCAACAAAAAGATTTCAAAAATAAAATGTTTAACGTCAAGTGCAAATTGTTTTATGGAATTTCACGCTTAAGTTTTTATGAACAGAATTGCAAACTTTTTAGACCATTGTTATCTGAAAGTCACATACCGAATACATTGCAATAAAATTGTTTAATAATTGTTTATAATTTCTGATTTTGGGTTTCCCCAATTTTTTTTTATTAAAAACAAAAATTCAGCCCATAGTGGGTTAAATTTATTGTTTCAATATAAATACGTCAATGAATGTAAGTCACTATAATAACCTGATTATCTACTGCAATGAGCTCAAACAATCGCTAATTAAACACGAGGCTTCAGCTACCCCTCGGTATTTTACATACAATAATTGTTAAAGCAAACATAACGTGCTTATGTATTCTCTCCTTTTCAAAGCAATGTAACTCGCACATTTATAGATAAGAAGTTCACTGTGTAGTTTACTTTGTTCATGCACTTCTATAGATATATGTATATACGAAATACTCTTGAGGTCTCGCAATTGAATAAGAAATATCTTAGCCTCTTGGGCTTGAAATTAATTTTCAGAGACATCGTGGGTTTAATACGACAACGTGGTTCCTTTTAACTTCCCATCGTGAACTAACATATGCAACAGCAATCTAACCATTACACATTAATTTTACAGCAATGCAAATTATTTTGTTCTCGCATTTCGTGCATCGGGACAAATCGATTTCATATGTTGCTTTGAAATTCAATTGTAAGGCACGGTATTAGTAATTCTTTTGGCTGAATTTCACAATAGCGGCCCCTTCTCCAAGCTTTCGATACCCATCATACGTCATTCTGTTCGTTTCGACTCGCTGAACGCGAACATGACTTACGTTTTTGACGGAAATTACAAGTTTCTGAGATATCCGCAGAGAAGTTTCTTACCAACACAGCTGACAGCGGCGGTAGAATTCTTAAACGAATACTGGTTTGGCTTGAGTTAGGTTTTGCACAGAAGGGGTGCACGGGAAGAGGCGAGGCTGCTTCTCTGTTTGCAACAGATGCGACCGGCTATGCTAGTGACTCTGTTGCAAATGCACACTTGTGGGTAGAAATTAATGCGTTGGTATAAATACACTTCGCAAATATCTCGATAACTTATACATTAATTAACCAAAACCGAGCGTTACATTCGTATATATCGAAATGAGTAGAATAACATACAACCGGTTCGAAATGTTTACCGGGGGTGAGAGGGTAATTCGTGTAAAATTGTACAACAGCTACATCTGTTGGCTCCGGAATATTAGTCTACTTTTACTTCAACTCTCTGCACTGCAGCCATTTGTAACACGAAGTCGATTGCTTTATTGCGAACGCGCCATAGCTTAGCCGAAGCCGAGTACTTCGTGCTAGGATCCTGAAAAGTGCTTTACGGCTTGCGAGCAGTTGGCGAGCACGTGCATCCCAGTGTCCCAACCTTCGAGTAGGAAACAGATAAAATCATAGAGCGCCAGATCAACAGCAAGGCGTGCCCGCGTTCGTTCGTGATCTGCCCTAATGGGCCTTTCCGCCACAGAAAGCTGCCCATAATAGACCATCTTCCACCCCCAGAAACTTCGTAGTAAGTTAAATGCAATTAAGACATATTAACTAAAAGTTCGCGAAGTTTCGGTGCTTAACAGTAAACCTAACGAGCTATAAAAATGACTGGAGAATATGGCAATTTATTTAGATTTTGTGCGATTTTTATTAAAATATATGATTGAAGAAAGAATCGTACGAATTCAATTTCTACAAAGGCAATTATGTGATTTCAATAATTGTAAGATAAAAACTATGGAAAGCGTTATTTAACCCCCTGCGGCAGGTTTAGTGTTACTGGCGCTATAATCTGTTACTTTCAAAAAGTCCTAACGTTACTTCCAGTATGATTCCCTTTCTTTCCCGCCCTAACCAGGTTGAAGAGTGGAAATAACGGTCCTCGGCCGTTTTCCACGCGTGGTGGGCGACAAATTCGGCAACCGTGTCGAGTGAGTCTAGGCAGAAGGTCTATCAGTGTCCCGGAAGCATTACCTTCCTCCTGAAAATCACTCGTCGAGGCTATGATTTGTGACGCGTCGAAAATAGTTAGCCTTTTAAGTCTTTGTACGTTAGCTTTTGTAACACGAGTGGATTGGTTTATCACAAGCACCATAGTTTAACCCTTTGCACTCCAAGAAATTGTATGTAATTCTAAAATCGAAACATTCTTTCGAGCTAGAATAGTTCCATCGTACGTAATTCATTTCTTTTAAAATTTATTGCTATTACTGGTAAGTGTAAAACTTAAATTTTTTACTTTTTAAATGCAAACATAGTAATGCAATAGACTCAGGGACAAAAAGATAGCACTCAGATTAAAACAGATTGGTTATGTTCATTAACTCGATTTATGGGTCCCGATCAGCTTAAGGAAATTCTTTTGAAGGAACGCATGATAATGCAAGGTCCCACGCAATTTTGATCACTAGCCAAAAATGATTGGAGATAGATACTCATGTGTCGTTATATCCATCATATAGCCCTGACCTTGAGCCTTCGGATTCCCATTTATTTCGTTCAATGCAGAATTCTTTAAATGGTAAAATTTTTAATGACGCTGGTGAAGTAAATTCTCATTTACTCAGTTTTTTGTTAGCAAAAATCAGTAAAAGCGGTAAAAGGTCATCGACAGATACGTACAATACCTAATTTAATAAAGTTACAATAATATAATTAAAATTTTCCTTCTTATTTAAAATCTACAATCATTTAGTTGCTAACCCAATACACGTTCGTTTGACAGGCTTAGCGATATACAGAATTTAATTTGTATTTATTTTGAACACCTGGGCCTAACTGTCAATCGAACCCATGAGCCATGCCATAAATCGTCCCTGATCGCAAACCCCGATAACATACTCGAAAACCTTCGAAATCGAAAAGAAAGCAGCTATTCTACAGTTACAGTCAGTCCCATAAGTATTCGTACCCCCATTGATTTTTACAATAAACTTTTCATTATAAGTGAATACATACAGTGGCTAACGAAAGTATTCGAACGATCAGATTTCTTACCTGTAGAAATGTTTAAAACAATTTAGTGTCTATAGCAAGAGAGAAGTCCCAAGATTATGTTAATAAAATTGGAAAATAATCCAATCATATATACAATATTTATAACATATTTACTTAATACACGCATCAGGAATGGGTAACAAAAGTATTCGAACGCTTCATAGTTATTGGTGTCTCTACTTATGTATATCGCAACGCTGAATATAAACATTAGTATCAAATGTAAACAAAGGAACACTTATTACAAATTTCTCTTAAAAACAATGAGGGGTACGAATACTTATGGGACTGACTATACCGCGATTCGAAAGTCCTGCCGTTCTTTTGAATAATAACGAGGATTCCAAGTTCAAGATTGACGTCTCCAGTATAACTTAAAGCCACGCGTCGACGTACCATGAAATTATAGTGACATGTGAGTGTGGGACACGTTGAACTTGACGGAGGCGGCCGGCGCAGCGGGCAGAGAGCTGTAAACGGGCAACCGAGTTGTAAACGGCACGCAAATGGAACGCGCCCTTTAAATCGTTGCGCGTGAAACCCGGTAAAGGGTGAGAAGGGTAGATTGTAGGAGGTCGGAGCTGGAGAGGAGAGGAGAGGTTATATCGGCCAGGCTTGGAACGACCGACCGCGGATGCATTACAACTGCAACTGCAGCGCGCTGGAATACAAGCCAGCAGCCCGAGGTATACGCGATAGGAATAATTAATACAGCCATAAACAAGAGCGGGGACGGGCCAGCGGTGGCCAGACCGATATCGTCCTACCGACACATAAAATTGATATCCGTGCTTGAAGGAGGGAGGATCATTCTGGAGGGTGACCATATATCTTGCCGTTCAGATGGATCGCTCCTGTGCTGCTGGCAGTCGAATAGGCTGGCAATTGTACAGAGATTCCCCTGTATATTTTACAGGTTATTTATCACTTCGTTTATTGCGATTACCCGTGTTACGGTGGACCGAAGGTGTCGTCAGGGTTTTGCTCTTGCGATTTCGATAAAGGCGCAATAAAGGCGCAGCGATAATGCTCCGAACGTGCTCAGGATCAACGATCCGGATAATGATTTCCCTATTATAAAGTCAGCAGGTCTTACTACCTTCTGTTTGCCGATAGCATTTTATTAATCGCGTCGAGAATAAATAATTATTGTGAATCGAACGTTAAACTGAAATATGTAACACTGTAAATATGAAACCGGAATTATCTTTTACTCACCAGACTTGGTTTCATTTGATTATTATTTATTTGCAAGTATGGGATATGCATTTGCTGAACAGCGCTTCAAATCTTACGAAAACGTACGAAAATGACTCGATAATTGATTTGTCTCGAAAGGGGAACAGTCTTTTTAAAGTGATATCTATAAATTGTCAAAGAGACGAGAAAAATGTATAGCTACCGATGAGCAATATTTATAAAACGAATAAAATATTTTGTATAATCTTCCTACAATAGACGTGTATGTACTGTATTCCGGTTCCATATTTACTTTTATAATTGATACACGCAATTTGTTCATCTTACATCTAATGCATTACATCATTTTCACAGCGCACCTTTGTATTTCATTTTCTTAGCGACACACTCGCATACGTTCGTTCGTTTGTACATATACGTACACAATATAAACGTACGTATATGTTTATTTTATAACAAATTTTTCTAACGGTATACCAGTCAAATATTTAAACTTCAGTGTAATTTTTGTTGCAATATCAGCAGCACTCGAATAAAGAAATCTACCGAATTTCATTTCACAATTAATATGCGACTAAGTCTCGAGTTGCGCATTTTTCGTTGCATTTCTACTATTACACATATACAATTGAAATTAAAAATTCTTTTATAAACTGCAACACACACATTCATTCGAGTCACGTATTTGCACGAATTCTGCGTACAGAAACAAACTTCAGCTTTGAAAATTCCTTCCGTGAGTTTGCGTACGTTGTTGTAATTTCCGGGACAATCAATTTGCAAACGGTATGAAATAGTTTGTAAATTAATTGCGAGATACAGAGGGCAACCAGCAAATTACGTTTGTGTCTGTTCACGCGTAAGAAATATTCGATAATCGTGATAAACGTTCCGCGAGCAGCTGTTTTAAAAATGCGTGCATGGAACCAATTATTGGATATGAATAATTTGTTAAAATATCGATGATCAATAGTGGTTTCGGGTAATAATGATTCTTTCGTTTTTTTTCTGGCTGGTTGGCATTCCCAGGTACGTTTGCGCGCGATGTTTACGAGGTATACTCGATTCCCATGCACCGGCCGAAGCTTTATCTTGCCAACGAACACAGAAACCGCGCACACCTAATATTGTTCCAGCGGTGTGTGTAATCTGTATTTTCAAGCCAGTTTCGTTCGTTCTGGACAATCACGGTGCAATCGACCTTTGCCGTGCTAGCTCGTGGTCGGGGATGACGGTGAATCAGACGATGCAGGAAATGTCGTCTATTCATCCCTCCGACGGGCAAACTCGAGATTTACTCAATTTGCTGAAATTGTAATTCGAATACAAACATCGACTTGTCGCACGAATGCTCCGGGCTGTGTGAATTCTATTGATCGCCATGAATAATAGTGGAACGAATATTTGCCATCAATATTATCACAGGATCTGCAATTTGATAATTGATTTCACGAAGACATTAGGTGTCTTCGTGGAACGATAAGATTACGGTATACGATAATCATACTGCGTATCCTCATACAAAATAAGAAATGCCTCTATCATTTGAATGATAGGATTTATGCCTCTTCTTATTCGTGTTCACTTATGCAGGTGATTTTATGAGAAATATATTGTGAATATCTATACTGTATCTAGTATATTGTGTATACAGGGTGAGTCACCAAACGTTTGCACCTCAAATATCTTTGTTGTTTCTAAAGATACGTAAAATATGGTAAGGACAAAGTTGAATGGTACAATGGAACTGACACATATCAAGGTCACCTTGACTTTTTTAAATGGAACCACCCTTTTTAAAACACCTACAATGATAGTCCCTTTCATTAGGAATTCAGTGACTATATTATTCCAAGGTGATTCAAGGTGAAGGACAGAAAAAATATATACTTACCATATTTTACGTATCATTAGAAACAACAAAGATATTTGAGGTGCAAACTTTTGGTGACTCACCCTATACATAGTTATTTATACTTCTTCCTTACGCGAGTCTTTCACATGATACAATCCGTCAATAAAAAAATTGTATTCCAAGTGTTGCCTATGGGTAGTTATAGATTGTTCTCATCTTTCTGACAGTTTGTGGATCCCACGCTAATCAAACTGTTACAAACAAGTAATAATAGGATGGAGCCAAGTCTGCTGAGTAAGCCGCATGCGAGAAAGTATTTCCCAACTACACTACGGGACAAGAAGATAGCACACCTTATATTTTCCCCTATTTTGTGTTAAAAACTGATTAAAATACATACATTCTTTTACTGATAACTCAGAGCATGTATGCGTATACAATTTACGAAATGTCATCCACAACGTATGCTTCGACAGAATTCTAACACAAAAATAAATATTATTGTTCGGAAGCAGGATAAAATGATAGCAGATGTAGTAAATTTACGCTTTCCGGTTACACCGAAGCTCGCGAATTGCGAACAGCAACCTCGGAACATAGTTAATAAAGTCCGTGATATTATTTCGTGTTGTATATTTGTTCAAAAAAGGCGAAATATATGCAGAGACAAAAATAGCAAAGATTATGAATAGAAGTCGAAAAGTAATAATGAATTTCTTGAAAAATTCGAAAAATTATGATAAAAAGAAGAGTTCTGGACGTCCACAAAGTCTAAATTCCCGGGAACGACGTGCAATGCTAAGAGCAGCATCGTATTCTAAGATGGCTGCGAGGAAAATTGCTCAAAGCGTTGGTGTAGACACTAATATAAAGAATTTGAGACGTGTTTTACAAAAATGTAAAAACATAACATGAAGAAAATTAAAGAAAAAGACGTGGTTAACTGTGCAACACAAGATGAAAAGATTACAGTTTGCGGAAAAGAATATTCATATGCGAAAGAAATGGCGAAGAATAATATTTACGGATGAAAAGAGGTTTAACTTGGATGAACCCGATAGTTTAAGATACTATTTTCACGATATGCGAAAAGAGGAACAGTTTTTGAGTCGTCGGCAAATGAGAGGTGGTGGTGCGATGATTTGGTGCGGTATCGGGTACTATGGTAAAATGAACCATAAAATAAAATTAAGGAACAGATAATACACGTACGCCACCAGAGAGAAGTTTATTTTTCAGCAGGATAATGCCGCAGTATACGCTGCAACAGTAGTAAAAGAGTACATTTCTCGATAAAACATTCGCGTTTTGGATTGGCCAGTGAAGGTCACCTGACCTTAACATTATTGAAAATTATTGGGGAAATCTTGCCCGAGCTGTATATGGAAATGGCAGATAATTTGGAATTATTGTCTTCGTTTAAAACAAAGAAAACTATTAAAAAACTCTACAAATCTTTTCCAAAGAGAATGATGGCTGTTATTAAATTTAAAGGAGGAACCACAAGATATGAAGCATTGAAAATCATTCGTTGATTTGTAGTTATACATAATTTTAAGCTAAATGTGTTATCGTCTCGTCTCACTATATTTCCGTAAAAGTTCTTTTTTGTTTAATAAAATTGCATAGACTGGCGAAATTCAATTCAATTTCATTTGTGTACGTTTATAGAGATATTTTTCAAGAATATATAAAAACAAAACCTTGGTTTTAGTGTTAAATAAATAAAAATTACGTTTATTTTAAAGTGTGCTATCTTTTTGTCCCGGAGTGTATCAAAGGGGTTAATAGACAAGGGCACGTTTTCCGGAGGCAATTCGAGCATCCGCATCGGCGAATTATAAGGCCCGCTTTTCTATCATCGATTTTCGTTGGTTCACCCGCGTTTTGGAGAGAAGAGAAAAATTATGGTAGGGACGGGAGCAAGTCTTTATCAAGGCTAATTTGTTGCCCTTCGGATGCATTCAGCCATATGCACTTTTGGTTATTAGTTGACTCAGTTTTGTTCATTCTTGGTCTGGTTCACTTGTTAGTTACTCTGTACACAGTTTAGACTCCATTTCTCCTATGGCATCGTGGTTATCTTGCTCCTATGGCATCATAGTTTCATTGCTCGTATGGCATCCTAGTTACATTGCTCCTGTAGTATCTCAGTTACATTGCTCCTATGGCATCTTAGATATTGGTAACGCGTTTCGTTAAGTTATACAAATTGGTTATTCTGAGTTAATTCTATTGTTGAAGTTTCGTTGTAGAATTGTCCGTAAATACCGTCTGTTGAGTTTTTAACTGGTCCTTCGAATATTATTTTATTAATTAGTCGGCACACGTCGTACAAACACATACAAGTTCCGAAGGAATTCTTAATTCTACCACGGACAATAAACAAGAAGCTTATAGAAATGACAAGATTTATTTTATCTAGATGTTCTGCGATTTTTATTTTGACAAAAGAATTCAATTTCTACGAAGGCAATTTTGGAACTTCAATAATTGTACGATAAAAACTCTGAAAAGGGTCGTTTGACCTTCTATGATAGGTTTAGTGCTAAACAATTTATAGCTCTCGAAGCCTCTTGTTTACATGAAATTTCTTGAAAATTACGTATCGCATCCATGTATTAAGATAAATTAAATCATTTGCTCGTATCGCAGTACAATATCGTAAATCATTATGCAATTTTATCAATTCATTTTCACAAATTTCAAATTGGAAAATGTTACTAAAATTATTCGTTTATTATATTTACAAGGCGGAACACGATATATGTACATGTGTGAAATCAGTAATCCACCGATTATATCTGTTTAATGGAATCGATACGCAAATTGTTTTTGTCCATCTCCCATCAATTAAACCCTTGACAATTGATGTTCCAAATACATCGATTTCTGGATTCGCAGTTACATTCAACGGGAATATTTATGATATCGGAGTTCCGAATAGAAAAATTAAATGAAATGTAAACAGATTTTCTTCGGTATTACAAACACAAATATTTTATCGCAATATCTATCATAATTCTTTTTATAGAAAGATTACGAACTTGTTAGACAATAAGCAAAACGAATTATGGAAATAGAAAACCAATGTCAATCATCCAAAATTCTATACTCACTTATCAGAACGATCGTCCTTTTTCTACCCGTCAACGATTTTACTTTTTTCTATTACTATTTAAGGAATATTCAAGATTAATGTTTATGTCAATAACCAATCTACGATGATCAATAATGCTGCACTGTTAACTGTTGTTACATATGTTCAAACTCGAAATGTAAATTAATCTCTAATCATCCAAAAACGTACAAATGTACAGTAACTTTGCTGTTAGTTAATAAAAATATTAATGAAGCTGTAAAATCGAATTGTACGTAGATACCTGGTTATCGACATAATGGCGAAAGTAAAACTAAAGTAACTTCAACTTCAACTATTCAACTTTTTCGACTTTTCAACTTCTTCAACTATCGCTTTAACTGTAACTGTAACTTTAACTTTCGCTTTAACATTAACATTAACTTTCCAACTTTTCAATTTTCAACTTTCTTGTCTGTCTGTCTTTGTCTAACGGTGTTTCTAACTGTGTTTCTAACGGTCTGTTTGTCTTTCCAACGGTGTTTCTAACAGTATTTCTGTCTGTTTAACGGTCTTTCTGTCTGTCCGTCTTTGTCTAACGGTCTTTGTCTGTTTGTCTTTGTCTGTCTTCTTTGCATTGACCTTCCCATTTACTTTTTTATCGTCGCTGGACTGCGAATTTTATACACTCATGAGAAAAGAATAATTGTATAAATTGCAAAACAGTGAATATATCAGAATAATCTGGGAATGCGATTACCTAACGTCTACAAAGGGTGCTTTCTACATCATGAAGATTTCAAATATATGGTGACGGACTATCCTTCACAAGATATTTCAATTTTTCGAGATAAAGAAACCGTAAGGAGTTTATGTATAGTCTTTGTCAGAGTTAGAGCGTTTGGCGTAGGAACAGATTCAAAAAAAAGTTCATAAACTTCTTTACTCACAGAACAAACGATGGTACAGTGGATGAACGTAGAGACACTAACATAAACATAAACGTAAACACTTAAACGGAAACTAACGTAATACCACAAATAAAACTGACGTAATCACTTTAAAAAGATCGACTAACTCAATGTCTTACTAAAAAATTGTAGTGTCAGCTATGATAAACGTATTCTGCTTTCATATTCTAAATCTTGTACGATTTTTCTGTCCTTGACCTTGAATGACCGTGAAATAATATAGTCACTGAATTCATAATGAAAGGGACTCTCATTGTAGGTGTTTAAAAAAGGGTGGTTCCATTTAAAAAAAGTCAAAGTGACCTTGATATCTTTAAAAAAAATGACATAAAACCAAAAATTTGTATAGCATCGTGTTAGCTCCATTATACCATTCAACTTTGTCCTTACCATATTTTGCGTATCTTTAGAAACAACAAAGATATTTCAGGTGCAAACGTTTGGTGATTCACCCTCTGTATTTAAAAGGAAGAGAACGGTAGAAGAATAGGTACGGACTGCTTAGAACTACAGCACGCTGATGCACTTTACGTACATTTATACCTGGTCAAGCACGCACAGTGAAGCATCGTCTATTTCAGGTAAAGTTTTCTATAAATGCAGGGATTCTCAGAGCATTTCCTCAACAATTTTGTACAATATAATTTTTATACAATAAACGTGTATATTCTGTATAAAAATTCCGATTTCATATTTCCATACCTGATAATTAGAATGGCGCTAGATTGAGACAAGGCTAGAGTACTTTATCCGACGGACAGCTTCAGAGAATGAATTTCCGACTAGCATAAAGTTTTCTAAAACTCTTCGAACCGTTTCGTTGCGCGCGCTGTTTAAAGAGGGGCAAATTGGAATTACCTGGGGATGGTAGTGTACTGATGGAATTAAAGCCACCGGCGGAACGTCTTCCGCCAAGTTTCATTATCTCGGCGAGGTTAGGAGGTCGCAGCCAGGTAACCCGAGCAGGTGGTAGCGGTGGCTCGTCTTATGGAGCCGAAAAACCAGAACGAGCTTACGCGGCGCGTCCCATTTCCGACCGCTCGTCGTGGCGCCGTGTAGGCAATTACTTTCTAGGAGCAATGTGCTGGAAAGGAGCACGCTTCTAATCTGTTTGCGGCCGAATTCAGGTTCGCCTGGACTCCGCTAATGAAGAACTGTTTCATTTTAACGTCCTTAATTCCGTGGCGATGCGACACCGAGCTGGGGATACACGATGTTTTCTGTGCGGCGAGCGGCGAATTTTTATATTAATGGAAAGATCGCGATAATATTGCACGACCGCAGTTTTTGTGTGCCGCTTTGTCAGGACACAAAGGAGCGCTCCCATTATGCAGAGAGGGCCAATGAAATTTTCTATGGAACTAAGGGAAAAATGTTTTAACCCTGCCGAGGTCGCTGTCTTATAAATTTCTTATTGGTCGTGACGTGGTCTGAGGAATAATTTAAGTTTCTGCCAGGGTTACCGTTTTCACGGGGAATCTTGTGTCTGAAAAGTATTCATCTCACGGTATAGGTAGTATTATAAGTTCAATAATAGGTTTTACACCGTATAAGCCACATATGAATCACATTTTTATTCTGATTTATTCTAGTAAATTAAAACTTGTAGGAATTTTTCAAGATATAAAATGGTTAAAGTGATATCTAATATAATAAAGCTGAACTTTCTACGGAGCATTCCCTTGCGACGAAGTGAACATAGTATTAGAATATTTATCGAAACTATAGAAACAAATCTTTCCTGTGTTAGAAGCTCTACTATGTCTGTTGAGATATAAGTGATTCCTATACTGTACGTTGCGTATGTGAATGTGTGTGATTGCGTGCACATGAGCAGTTAGTCAGCCATGCAGCGCATCTCTATATAGCTCTTGCGCAAACCTATCCACCGAAGAACTCAACAACATCGATGTACTTCTTGTGTCTAGTAACAAAGGCAGACCTATCCACCGAAGAACTCAACAATGTCAAATAAAAAGCAAGTCTGAAATTTCTTATTTAAATCTTTTGTCACCTAACTGTGATATATTTTTCTCGAATACCATTCGAAAATCGTAAAAGCAAGTTTTTCTAAAGTTGTGCATTTCATACTTAATATTGCATTAAGTAGCGCGTAGAAAAATATGTTTCTATTTTAAGAAACAAATGTGACAAAATATATGCGTACAGATAAATTGTAACGTGGTATCGTTAATATATTTTTGTTAAATACTGTTTACACAGCAAGCTGAAGCCTACTCAAGCTTACGGAGGATGGGTCATCTTGACAGCATATGTGAAGGTCAAGGTCAAAGTCACTGATGTTATGGTCGCTACACATAATATTTACCCAATGCTCATTAAACACACACAGTTAAAACCAATTATCAGCATGTCTACAATTTCTTTCAGGAACTATTACTTAACATACGAATTGGTAGTCAATTCAACTGACGGCAACCATTTTGTTCAGGCCGAAATCATTTCTTTGAACCAGTGACTCCATCTAAATTCGTTATACCGATGTCAACTATAAACAGCGCTATCCGAGTATCGTTACGTGGACGCCAGTTAATGTCTGCATTGATATTGAAAGGGTTAACGCCGCAATTTTGATCACACAGCATGAATATCAACGGATGCGTCATGAATTTTGATTTTCACCAGAAACTAGGGCCGACTAGAGTGCTCGCGAGCTGTAAGTATTCGTTTATAGCGAATTGGATTTCCCGGTGGTCGCGCGCGAGTCTGATATTCCGAAAATCGAGATCGGTCTACGTGTACCTGTTAAAGGGAACGAAATTCTGGCCGCTCCTTTCCTCGCCTCAGGGCGAGAGTCCTCTCGTCCGGATTGAAGCACTCAACGATCGAGCCTGCGCCCTGATAGCGACGCGAAAAGAGAACAGAGAGAAATCGGGAAAAAAGACGAGCCAGACCTGTCCGTTGGAAAAAAGATTGGACGAACGAAAGAGCGGGGTGTGGAGAGAACAAGAGAGAAATAGAAAGGGAGCAAGAGAGAAAGAGCGAGAGAAAGAGAGAGAGAGACAGGATATGTGGCCGTAGAAAATTGTTTCCAGGCCGCGCGGTAATCTGCTAATAGGGTGTCCACGTTCCGGCCGGTAATCCGTAATCCATCAATACCGGCTCGATCCTGTACAGGTGCTCACATACTTAACAAGCCTGGCCTATCGACGATAATTTCTACACGTTCGCGTGTGTTTTGTCGCATAATATTGTACGAGGCCTGTCCGATCTCTCTGGCAATATTTTGAGCCGTCACGCTCGCGTTGAACGGCGCTCTGCGGTGAAGACACATTTACATGATTTTTTGCTCATTAGAAATTACGCGATCTTTCAGTTGGTGTGAAATAGAATTTCTTCCAACTAATAGCGAAGATAATTGCTGCAGTATTTCGCCACGTAAAACTAGTAATTTTACCTCTATTTATATTTACTTTGTAAATATTCATTTATATTTGTTTCATCAGTTTCACATTCGGTGTACAATTTCGTCGAGGTCATACAGTTTGAATATAATTAAATATAATTTGAGTATAGTAATGCAGTGTTATGAGAGTTCTTTGCTGAGAAGATTTGATACCCACAGATCTCGTACTAATAGAATGAACAAAAATTCTCCGAAATTTATGAAAGGAAGAATTTACTGAAATTCCTTACTTTTTCGTCTCGCTTTTCATTTGCTAAAACCACTTGCGGAAGATGTAGAATTTTATTTAATTCCAACCTTTTAATTTTATCCGTGAAAACGTATATTTGCATAACGTTCTTCAGTGTAATTCAATTTATCCGGGCAGCCTTATACTTTCTTAAATTGTCGCAGGGCTTCAAAGAACAAAGAAAGGTATTATTAGATGTTCATACGTTTCTTATATCTCTCGTAACGAACACCGAATGTAAAACAAACAACTGCAAATGACGCAGTAATAGTCGCCGTAATGACATAGTATTAAATATTTTCGACATTTTGCATGATCGCTAGCTTACTTAATTACCGTTGTCCTTACCCGCCGAGTCTTCGAACATAATATAAAACGAAATCGTACAAAATAATATGTACACCAGGAATTGCAGATGACGTAGAAATTAATATACCGAGAAACAGAACAGGGGGAAGCAGAATAAATATTTCCGAGCAATGATAATTTCATAGCCGGCGTTGCGGTAAATTACGTTAAACAGAACCCTAAGTGCATCCAGTTAAACATCATGACACCGGGACGCTCGCGAAACTGAAATCAGCCTCTCGCTCCTCGTCGGGGCTAATAAAAATGAAGCAGCCCATCACAAACATAAATGTAAATAGGATCTCGAGAAGACTATTCAATTTCCCTTGAATAACTTTAAATAAAAAACATCGCTGGCCTACTTTCCTGGGGGCGCATTATTCATTTGCACGAGGCATTTGAAACCTGTCGTAAATAGCCCACTCCGAGTCTGAATGCCGTTTTTTCGTGCGGACCGACTGCGGAAATTAAAGTTGTTTAATTTCATGGTAGAAAGCGTGACTTCGGCCATGCACGACAGTCCTCTCTAGGGACGAACAGAAAATTTTCGCGAGACAGTGCGCGACGTTTGTGTATTCGAGAGGTCCGAAGGAAATTTTCTAGTTTTTATCCATGCTCCCATCCCCCTCCCCTCCTCGAGCGCATTGAATTTCCCGAGGATAGGGTTCCCGAGGTGATGGCGGATGCAAACGTCTGTCGGCTCGGTCGCGTATAACTTTATTTCATTCCTTAATTCCGTCCCCGGTTGAAACAAGAGGGTCTAACGGGATTTCCTTCGGGTCGGGAGATCTCGTTGATTTTTCAAACGCGCCGCGAGATTCAACCAGCTGAAGGAATGATAACTGCGTTGCTCAAGCACGATGCTGCGACGGTGAGCTCGGCTTCAGAAAATGTGTCTCTGTTTTCGACGGTTTGGCTTCCACGATTTTACACGTGGATCATCGGCGAATTAAACGATAAGAATTTCAGAAAATTTAAATCATTCGCTTGGCAATGGTTCTCGGAAATATTGATAAACCCTTTTAACCAATTTATCACTTATACCAAATCAAAATGTTCTCCATCGATTGCGGGGGCAGTGCCAATGTTCATAGAATTTTTTAGGATTTCAATGTTTAACACTAAACTTACCAAACATTGAAATCGATTGATCTGTATTGTCTACTAAAAATGACAAGATTTAATTTCATTCAATTTTGTACGATTTTTATTAGAATATATGATTGGATAAAGAAATCTTAATCGATTCCTATGACGGCAATTTTATAACTTGAGTAATTGTAAAATAAAAATTTGAAATGGGTAACTTAACCAGCTGCGGTAGGTTTATTTTTAACTATGTACTTCGCACATATCTAATTTCTTTCATTCATTCTGTTCAATGTCATTAATTTTATGAGAATGCGATTTAAGCAATGGTGTGGTGCCAGGTATCAATGACCACAATAATTGTCAATAATTGATCTAGCCAATATCTTCATAACTGAATAAACATTTACAGTTCTATTATAACAATTTGAAGATAAAAATTTAAACAATCCAAAAACACATATATTCATGTGTCATTTGAATTTCTTGGTGAGTAACAAACGAGAGAGCAGAATATCAAAAGAATTAAATAGAGAATCCGTTCCTTGCACGCTGTACACGTTTATCAGGTTTGCGCATTCACCGTCTGACTAAAGGCGGTACCTAATTACCTTTGAAAGTTTCCTTGAACAATTTTCGCAACTTTATATTTTTTAACTGTTTTTTGTTCTTAATTTAAATAATAAAAAAGCTATTTATTTTATACTTCATTTGAAATTTCTTTAGTTAAACTGAGAGTCATACGTCGACGAAACGGTTGATTTTCAGATTTATTAAGAAAATGTAGATAATATTGTAAATTGTATCGAAATATATAATGTGCATGTAATATAATATACGAATGTTGTACGTATATTGGTAATGTTTTTGACATATCTCATGAACCTAGTAATATCGAGTATGATGTACTTCCTCACACCTGAGGTTACAGCATTTAACGTGACATTACTGTATCTTTAAAATATGCTCAATTCTATCTGTTCGTAGCAATTGAATGTTTATCAGTACTTCGTTTTCAGTTTCATAAATAACTCATTCAGTTATACATAAGTAAATAACTTCATTAGCAACTTCACTCAACTTTCATAAATAACGACAATGTGTCTACTTGAATGTTTAGCAACTTTTTAGAAAATATATGTATATTAACAACATTATACGTATATTAGTAATGTTATATGTACACTAATAACGTCGATGTATATTAATAATATTATACGCATATTAATAATGTTTTTGACGTATCTCATAAGCCTAGTATCGAATACGATGTATTTCCTGAATCTCGAGGTCGATGGACAGTTTTCTAAAAGAAACCGATGACAAATCAATCGCTGCAAGAAAGTTGATCTTTTTGGAAAATATCGCGTAATTCTTCGACCTGGCTCACCGTGTGCCGATAATATAGCACCGATCCGATCAGCCTCTCTGTTTCAACCGCGATCCCATTGAATTTCCATTTATGATATCGAGCAGTTGCGCATCGATACGGTTGCTTATTTTTGCGCATTAAATCCTCGTTTTGGCAATTACTCTGGCCACCATGCCCCGCTTCCATCCAGCCGCACCTCGTTAGAAGGTGAAACGTACCCCCGGGGCCGATGGTTCTCAAAGTTTTCTTGTTGGAGTTCCACGATTCGTTCCAGCGAGCCGGGCCGTTGTTCCAGCAGTTCCGGCCCCCGATTTTTGCGAACGGGATTTCACATTTTAATTGCCACTCGAGAGCCAAGATTCCCGGCGGGCGAATTTTATTCGTGATTAAACGCGAGCGTAAACGGTCGTCGAAATTTGACGACTCCCGGAAACTGGAGGAGTTTAAATGGAGCTTCCGCGCGCCGGTTTGAGAACCGTTTTAATAACGCGATACTATCAAAATTCACTTCGTCAGGCGAGTTTAACCGATGGACTCTCTTCCCGAGCGTAATAGAAGCCACGTTTTTCACCGATTCTCTTTCTCCGCTCGCGATTTTTTTTTTACCCGCGTTCGTTCGTTCTTCCGTTTTTTTCCTATTTTTCCGTTTTTCTTTTTTTTTTTAATTCTGCAGACTCGAGCAATATTATCGCGAACGAACGCGCCCAGTAATGACTGCCGCGTAATGACCGGCCCCGACCCTGGCCACTAGGCCTCGTAATGGCGTCTCTCGCCATATTGCAATTTGAATTCCGCTGAAATCAGTGGAAAAATGGCGGCGGGTCCCGCAGAATGAATATGTTAATTGGCTTTGGAATTGGCTGTCCCTATCGGTGATTGATTAAAATTCGATACGTGCCGCGCGGCGCTGTGCTGGCCCCGCGACGATCGCCTGAGGGACGGACCGATGGTGTGAGGGATCACTGCAACGGACGAGGGATCACGGAAGTTACTTTACGGATAAACGAGATTGAAATTTCGATGGAAATTACCGGCGGTATCTGTGGACTTAAGCGGTCGGTCGTCAAGTCAAACAAAAGTCGGGGACTCGTCATCCACGGCTGAACGCACACCTCGCGACGTTATTCGACGCAGCAATAACGCTCCACGAGCGCATAGCGAGCCAGTATCGCAAAAAGCGGGACAACGTTCATGCCTCTGTTAACCCTCGGGCAGACATTCTTATTACATTCTTGTTACTAAACTGTGGATCCTCATGCAAAATAACAAGACCAGTTGATAAGGCAAAACAATTTTCAAAATTTCTATAAGGAAAATATGAAGACGTGGTTCGCCTGTAAGGGCAAGAGGAGCAGATCTGTGGGCACAATGCGACTATCGATCGGTGTAAGGCAAGCTATTATAGTTTAAATTGCATCTTTGGCTCGAGTTCATATTATAGATAATCCAGAGTGTAATGATTGTTATGACATTAATCATAAAGTGTCGCACTGTGAGTTTTTTTCCACATGCAGTGCATTGGCGTTTAATTTAAAAAATTAAAAAGTATTCGAGTACATTTATATGTGATTTTGAACTGATTAAAATTATTTAAAAAAGAAAGACATTTTTATCTGACTCCTGTTTATTGCAATGGACGGAGGACATTTTCATTTTGTTCGGAGATCCACATTGAAGGAGAAATGTTGCTGTATATTTTTTACGGAGTGCTTAAAATATTTATGAATGTTCCATGACTTGTTTGGAATAAGATGCAAGGTCTAATTACGAGACATACGAGACACGCGTGAAATGAAACATAAATGCAGAACGGTACAGTTCGTGGAACAATTTTAAAAATTTTATTTGCTCCACCAATCCTCGTCCACGTTTTAAACACACGAATTTCACAGTCTGCCAATTATATAGGTTACAAAACTCACCGACCCCGGAGAGATGTGTTAATCCATGGTGCACGAGAGTTACAAATTGGGACGGTTAATGAAGCTGGCAGGAAAAAATGTTGCGCATCCAGGCGAATGAAATTCGAGTACCGCGAAAACGACTCGACAGATGTTGTAAGGTTACGAGACGACTCTGTTCCGGGTCTCGAGAAACATGGATGTCCTTGCATCTGTATTTCCACCCTGCCGGGGACACACTCGTGCATGTTGACTTTCACCTGCGGATTTATCGCGACGCACCTCTGGGAATGTTATCATTGGGGAGCAACCGTGTCTTGTTTCTCGCGTGTAGTGTCCTCCTTTCGCTAGAATCCCGGCTGCGCGGGCGATAAATTCCGCACACGAAAATTACCGCACTATAGGCATGTTTATTTGAAAGCTCGTTTGCCCGTAGCGCCCCGTTCCTCGGGACAGAAATTGATCAATTGCGATGGAGTGAGTTATACGCACGTTCAAATTCTACAGACGATTAAGCAAACATCATCGAGTGAACTTTCTCGATGTCTTCGCACATAACTTACCTATACGCAATAACCCCCGAATATCAGAGTTTTGCTCTTTTAACCAGTTAAGTGTGTTTGACGACTATATCCGTCATGGAGATGTGGCAGAATTTTGTGTCATGACGATTATATCCGTCATACCTAAAATTTTGTTACAATTTGATATTTAAATTGTAATTCTGGCGAAAACTAAATTATTCGTAAATTTTAATATGTTTAAAATGTTTAGAGGTCAAGACGAAATGAAACAAACAAATGAAAATTATAAATAATTTGACATAGATTCAGGCATCTCTGTACGCTCTGGCTAGAACTCTTGATTTTCGCGACACACATAGATGCGCGCTTTGAAAAGAGATCGCCACAGTTAGCTGGTTAAACGATCCTGTTTTGAGCACACGAATAATAAATCGTTTAGTTTGAACGTTTTATATGTATCCTTGCGCTTCGAGCGCTTAACTTAACAAGGCTCCATATTTAGGGGTGATGCAAGTAATATTATAAAGACACACGACTTGTTAGAACGTAGAACTGACTTTAATAATTTTGACGTACTGGTTGTTAAGACGCGACAGCGCCTTAAGAATATTTTTAATTAATGAAGAGGTTTATGGCACGGGCTCCGACGTTCCGCTATTTTTAAGGACCCATTCAGCTGAATACCAGATGTGTTAGGTAGTATTTACCAAAACTCGGAACGTACATTTATTAGGGTTGTCCTCGGTGGACACGTGCGCAGCTGAGACGTCGACTTTGTACTCAATAGCAATTGTGCAACACCAGACATCAGTGAGCGCGCGACCATCCTCGGGACAATACCTGGGACGCACCGTCTTGCGAAGTGAAAAATAAAGAAATCGCGAACATTCCGAAGTTAAACATAAAGAAATTGCGAACGTTCCGAAGATAAAAAGAAAGAAATTCCGAAGTTAAACATAAAAATATCTCGAATATTCCCAAGTTAAAAATAAGAAAATCGCAAAAATTCCGAAGTTAAAAATAAAGAAATCGCAACGATTATTATCGTGTAATTATTACGCTACCCAGGTACTCAGCAATATTCCATGTATGTCGAGAAGAAGGTATCATCGACGTGACACTTTCATACAATAGTCCTTTGATCTTTACTGTAACGAATCAAATCTACTCCTGCGTTTCGAGCGTTAACTTAATAATGCTCGAATATTTAGGGATGGTGCAGAATGATTTTACAAAAATACACAATTTGTACGAAAGAAAGATTAAACTGTAACACTAGGTTGATGGGACATGTCAAAATGACGTGCTCTGTTATTTTGAATTTACGAGTATTGAATTTGTAAAGATGCATCCATTCGTATTCATTCGACAAATATATTTCTTTGGGTATTATTTTATTAAGCAAATGGCTAAATATTTAGATAAATAACAGTTTTGTTATTAGTAAATTCGTCTGTGTTCTATAAATCGCTAAACTCAAGCGTAGTATGAGAAAAATGATTCAATTTCATGTGTGGGATGTAAAGATTACATAAAATAAAAATGTTTGAAAGAAACGTCTTGATTTTGGAATCAGAATTGCTTCGACTGCAAATGATTAATAATTTTAATAAGTTATATACATAGTATTAATACGGTGTTTAAATAACGCACGAGGTAACATAAACAATTTTTATTTTGCATACAAGTCTGCAGTATGATGACAACGAAATATATAAAAGCAACGTGGTATAAGAAAATAATAAAAATGTATCTTAAATAAAAAAAACATGCATTTTTACTGTAAACTCTGGCTTGAGGTATAAAAATACGTCCAACGAGAAGTAAATGTTAATTTATGATCATGTACGTCTTTATTTAAATTTTTCCGTTCTTTGAAATATTTCAAGATACGAAGACTTATAAATGAGACATTGGAATATGAAAATCGATCGTACGAAGTACGTGGTTTTCTCTATTTCATAATGAATAAGCGAATTTTTTTGGGAATATCGATTCATTGGACTCTGTCTATGCATATATCGTTTGCATATTTCAAACAAAGTACAAAAAGGCTCTGCCGATATGTATGGGATGCAAATATCTGAAGACAATGAGTGGTTAACGA
The DNA here is from genome assembly GCA_028453745.1 of Agapostemon virescens. Lineage (NCBI taxonomy): Eukaryota > Metazoa > Arthropoda > Insecta > Hymenoptera > Halictidae > Agapostemon > Agapostemon virescens. The sequence continues at coordinate 15,908,943 of CM052094.1, forward strand.
TGAAAATAGAAAATCTGAGGTGTGGGGGTGCATGCCTCCATTTAATTTCTCATGCTACGTAAAAGAATAGATTTCTAGAAATACATTTCATTTGAACCATATAATTCAATTGATTAAAAACGTATTAATTCTAAGAAAATATTCCCATTGCTAAAATAACTTCCAACTGTCGAATTCATTTTTTAAAAATTACCTCGAATGCAGACCGATATTTCCAACATTTATGTGATAAATGAATATTTGAACACACGATAATGGAAGCATGAGAAAAATTATTTGAATCCAATAATACCACTTTTAAATAATTAAAATTATTGAAAGGAGAAAACTATTGTCAGGCAAAACCCGTACCTTGCAATATATAATGGAAATATTTATTTCCTCTACAGATCAGCAGTGTAGCGATAATATTAGTCATGATGTAACAGGTTATGGAATGATCCACAGGGAGGCTGCTGTTTATTATCACCAGCGATGATTTTCACAAAACATTTTTCCCCCGGGAATAATTCAATTTCTCGATAGTCATTTTATAATGAAGGTAAGTGGAAAGACGCCGTAAATGAAGGCGGTTCACGGAGTTCCGTTGTTGGCGACGGTACGCCGACGTTAATGAAACACGTCCACCGTTGGCAATTGTCCCACCGCAGCCACGACAACGAGCACCCTAACGCAGAAGGAAGAGCCGGTATCCAACTGGACTGCCCTGTTTCGTCCCGTTTCCATTAGAATGCATCTATATACGGTCGTCAGTCCAGATCTTTCACTGTTCCCCTCTGAATTCAAATGAGACCTTTCTTTTCGATTTAATTCTTTCGCATCTCTCGAGCGTGAACTTTTGATGCATTTCTTTTTC
>CM052094.1:15909808-15949372 GCA_028453745.1 Agapostemon virescens
TGTATCCGAGCTGATTATAACAGACCGCCCGGCCTTTGAGGGATGGAAGAGGATTATATTAATTATCAACATTCCCAAATTAGACAACACCGTGTACGTATTACTGCACCGACGAAATACCGAGATTTTTCCGAGTCACGTTAGATCTGACCTTTATTGTTAATCAATTATATTGAAAATTAAGGTAAATAAACAATCTTTCATTAAATGAAACACTGTGTATTCGTATAAGCCAAACTTCGAGAAAATATTAGTCATTCTTCATTTCGATGAAATTTTTAGCATGCACGTAAGAAGCACTGCTTACATTTTCGTTGAAAGCTCAGACGGGAACGAAAATTCGATTTTGATGAAACTTATGGAAGCTTATAGTTCTTTGAAAAAATATTTGACACGCGTTTTTTTTTATCGGCAACCATAAACATTGAAGGGGTGAAAACAGCCCTCAAATTTGGGGTATTTTTCAGATCTCGGAAACCAGAGGTCGAAAAAATTTGAATTTTGTTTTACATTGTGTGCTTTTCAATGGGAAATGTAGTCGCGCAAGAAAATTTTAACAAAAGTATTTTGTTTAAACAATAAAGTTATAAGCAGCCATAATATATATTCTCTTGTCAGATAAAAAAGTTTAAAAGCATTATTATTTTATTTCTTTCATGATTTCAAACAATTGAAATTTTTATTGGAAAAATTCTCGCGTATCGTTTAATAGGCTAGTTCTTCTATCATCTAAAAAGAAAAAGATTCAAGTTGTTCGATGCAATTTTGAATACTCGGTCAAATTTGAAAATTTCAGCCTAAATGTACGAGCAACGCAGAATTCGGTCAGATTGGATCCACGTATGATCGATCTCGAGTCTGTCTCTCGCAGGGAAGGCATTTCGGGAGCCATTCTTTCTTCATATTTAATATATTTCGCGAGACGAGATCGTGACGGGCGAGAAATTCGCCGTAGGTCGATCGGGAACGCGGTGAACGGTTCGCGTTCCTTTTCCGGCGGCAGTGGCGACTACGTCTGGCGTGGAAAAATGCCTGAGGTCACGTAGAACGTGGCGATAACACAATCGTTTTTCTTTCTCCCCTCGTTCGAGGTTGTTCGTCGCGCTTTCCCGCTTTCCGCCCACGCCTCACGGCCGTCGACTGGCTCTTTCGTTCGTCCTGGCCGTATTCAAAGCGCAAGGAGCAAAAGGGAAACGAGCGCGTGCACAAAGATCACATGCCGGCCAGATTGAGGCTGCAGGGTAAACGTTCGTGTTCTCTCTTATCCTCCGCCAACTTCCGTTTCCTCTTAAATTTCTCCCCGCCGCCACGTCTTCCGTCGTCCTTCCACACCTTCGCCTCGAAGTACTAACCTGCTCCCTCGCTTTGAGCAAATCTGCGTGAAAATGGGAAGAACGTCTGGGCACGAAGGCTGCACGAGAGAGCCTGCATGTGTTATGTGTGTGCATTTGGAACCAGCTATCTCGATCTCTCTGTTTCTCTCTTTCTCTCCCTCTCTCTCTTTCCCTTCGACTTTCCGTGTTTAAGAAGGACAACGACAGGGGACACGGGATTCGCCAGGGCGTCGCTGAGAATATCAGACGCGTCCCGATGACAACCAGCCACCCCCGTTGAATAACGAAAACCCGACGATAGAGCTCTTGGCACCGAGTTCGAAATTACTTTTGCACCACGCTGGTTTTCTTTGGCGAGCCGCTCCAGTCGTGATGGATTAATAGAGAAGCGACGCTGCGAGGATTTCAATTCCGCGCCAGGCGCTGATGAGGCCTCGCGTTGGTCCCTTCGAAATAATTTTCTTTTTCTTTTTTTTTCTTATGAGCTCTTGTTGCTACCATACATAATGTCGCGTGAGAGAATCGCGTGCCCCGTGTTAATAATTTTTCTCGCGAATTTCCGTCCTATTTTGGATCGCGGGTTTTCGTCGGAACATTATGCTTGCAGAAACTTTACGTAACATTCATTTACACGAATTTGGAGTAGTCTCGTTGTTTATCCACGTTTCGTTTTTCGTTGTCACGAATGCGCGGTTCCCTAGGGCCTAGGAACTACTACTTAAACTCAAAGAAATTCGGAAATTCAAGAATAGACATTTTCACTACGTTAGAATTAAGACTGTCTTCACATCCGTATTTCTGTCCAAAAATTGTTATCAATACTCTCGACAAATTATATTCTACCGCACACTTTTCTTCTCTTCGACCGGAATTAGATCAAGGAGTATTTATTAATAAACTAGTATTTAATTTACTTTATAAAACCTCACAACGTTTATTAACCCCTCGCCCAGTATACGACGAAAGATATAAATTGTCTTTTCTCTTCTGTAACATTCTTAGCGACGAAGATTGTTTTCCCGCGTTTCAAAATGGAACTAAGCGAATTCCATATATTGTTAGGTAGACCGGAAAGTATCGTCGTTTCTGTTATTGTTTGATTGTCATTTGTCGGCTCATTGTGTAGTTCAAAAACGCGCCAAAGGGGGCCATGTGCCATTTTAAGGTTATGTTTATGTAATCTCTTTAAATTTTTGACTTAGACCACTTTCATAATTAACGCTAAATGAATTCCATATAATGTTGAAATTACAACCAGTATCTAATGGTTCATTTTTGACAATATCATAAAAATTACATTGAATTAATTTAGTTTAAAATAATCGGCTGTGAAATAACTGATGAACTCATTTTTTTTTTAATTTTGACTTAGACCACTTTCATAATTATGGTCTCAATTGTATTCCTGCGTGTATTCTTTTAAGATGAAACAGTAACGTATAAACCAGCAGGTTCGTAAGGTTCATTAACAATTGCTTTATTCCTCTATTAACATAAATACGCTTCTTCAAATTGTACAGAATCGTTTAATGATTGATGTGTGATGTTTAGGCTGCCACGTGTAAGAAGCGATAGAACGACGTAAGATTATACAGAATGTAGAATCGGGAAGGGAAGATTCTACATGTAAAAGTACATAAAAAAAGGGTACAACATTTTTATTCTCTGGAATTCTTTTTATATTATGCACTTGACATTGAACCTGTTTTCTAGTTCAACAGCTGAATTTTTAGAAATTTATAAAATCCAGATGAATTTGATAATTACGAACACTGCTTTGGAAAATGGTATTGCAATTTTTACTGGCGCCTCAGAGTCGTTATTCAAGTGCAAAGGGTTAAAGACTTCGCGTCGGATTCACGTACACTCTAGTATATGCGACAAGTAGAATTAGTTGGTCATGGTTAGACGCGCCTGTTCTGAATTTTCTTATTTTCATATAAATTTACTTGTTTCTTCATGAAGTATTACTAACGAATTTTCAATAATTATGAATTTAACCATTTAGAATCTAAGTGTGACGGATACCATTAATGTTTTGACACTTTCGAGCATAATGCAATGAAAATGACTTTACATACAACTGTTGTATTAACACTAGAACGACAGAACGAATCAGAATGACTCGTTACTGACTTCTTATTTGACAATTATTGAAATTATAAGTCTCCCACGAAAAATTTTTATATAAACTTTTTCATTAAAACGTATATTAACCCTCTATGGGCCGAATTTTTGTAACTTCTATCAATTAGAATTATTTCAAAATTATTTTTGCATATCACTTAGTAAGTCAATACTTCTAGTTGCTTCACAAAAGTCAAGTCGTTTGGCTTAATTTTGAAAAAGTTATTTAGATCTGTTGAGGCGTCCGTCCCGCGGTTCAGGGAGGCGGTCGCTGAAGTACGATGCTTTGTAAGAGCACGTACTCGCTCCAGCACACATTAACCCTCTATGGGCCGAATTTTTGTTTTTAATCCAAAAAAATTGGAGGAACGAAAAATCAGAAATTATAAACCTATAGAGAATTAAGATTTATGCATCATCTCATGAAAAAAGCTATAATTATTTGGTAAACTGTCGATAAATTAAAATGTGACCTGAAAGTTACACGGGTTCATAGAGGGTTAACATAAAAGTTATACAAACTTTGAATAATTGCAACCTTGACATTATTATAAAGTAGTGTAAATTAGTATAGTTTAATGCTCCGTCGTTATAGTGTTAAAGTAGCCTACATAGTAAAAGATACGAGGTTAAGGTTAGAGCATATCGATGTTAAATGGAAATTGCGTGCTTGTAAGATTAAAAAGATCAGTAATGACTTCACCAACTAGCGAAGATTATTGAACTGCTACCTGGCGATTAGGGACGAGCCGTGATTTAATAACTGGGACGTTGATCAAAAGGAAGTATCAATGCTGCTCGTAAATTAATTGCTACGACCTTAATCCTCAGAAAAGTAACCAAGAACGGGGTAAAAAAGCAAAGTGGGGATTTGCGTGTGAGCCAGAAGCGAAGGAAGGTGATCGAAAGATCGTGCAGTTGCCCTTTGCGATCGGATCGTGAAACTTGTTAAGCTAGACAAACGTTTTGTTACGAGCGTCAACCGCCGTCGAAAAGAAAGTGTTAGTTTTGAAAATCCAAGTGTACGTGTTTGTGTTTCTTCTACCTGTCCTTGCGCAGGCGATCTACGCCACCGTTTTAACGGGTTCGGTAAGTCTAGTGTTTACAAACTAAGTCAGATATAATCTATGTCATGTTGTCATGTTAATTGAACGAACAGTAACACAAAATATGCAAGATTATGAAGGAAAAACGAAATATGTAACACAGTAATATACTTTAATTTTATGCAAAAGGCTTTGGTTTTCAAGAACATGTATCGTAAAAATAATTAGTTCGACGGCTTTTGCTCTTAATTTTTCTATTTGAACGTACAGAACAATCTTTACTTTTCACATTTTCGCAGTGCCGCAATATGTGTAATTTTTGTCATTAAGCCTTTCCTCTTTATAAAAGTTTGATACATTAGCGGTACGGCAATTGCGACCGCGTGACCGACCGGCTACGCGTCGGTTTCATCAAACTTTTGTACCCGACACAACGACGATTCCGCGAACTTAATTTTCTCTTTTTATCGTGGCGACGCCAACAAAGTCAGCCATCGTGGTTATCGGAGCATAGTTAATCACCGATAGTTGAGACCGTGTAACTCCGAAGCTTGTCAACTTAACAAGTAACACATGCAGATGCGAGAATCCGATTTTGATGAAACTCATGGGAGCGACTACATTTATTATGTATTTAATTTAACTAATGTTACAATTTTCTTGCGCGACTACATTTCCCATTGAAAAACACACAATTTAAAAGAAAAATCAAATTTTTTCGAAATCTGGTTTCCAAGATGTCTCAAAAAATATGGTTTTCACCCTCAACTTTGAGGGTTGTTTTCACCCCTTCGAAATGAATGGTTACCGATAAAAAAAACACGTGTCAAATATTTTTCAAAGAACTATAAGCTCCCATAAGTTTCATCAATGTCGGATTTTCGCATCTGAATATGTTCCCTTGTCAGATAGACGGCAAGTAACGTTCAACATTGAAAATTATTCCCAACTTGAATTTTTTTACTGGAAACGACACTTCCTGCTAACGAGTTCCCATAAACGAGCTTTGGTAGCTAATGGTAGACATACGACCGCAAAGGGTTAATTTCCGAAAATATCTAATTTGAAACTGTACCGTGGCATGGACATTACCAGATAATTTCCAACAGTTTCATGAAAACGGTCCATCGAGCATCGCCTGGACCCTTCTCCGAGTAAATGAAGTTTAGTGGACAGTGCTGATCGAAACCTCGTTTATAAGTACGATCTGTCGATCGTGCTCGCGTCGTCGACCGTCCCGGCATTCCCTATCGCCGTTCATTCTTCTCGTTTATCCCGATTTTTCGTACCTACGTTCACAGACCGGCGCTTCCGGCGGATTGTTAGACGAGCCAATTGTAAAGCAATTTCCGCGGCGAAACCTGAACCGGTCGAATTAATGCGGTGCCACTCTTTATAATTGTTCTCACCAAGGAAATCGGATTACGGATTTAGTCGGGGCTCGACGGAACAAAGCGTCGCTGCTGTTATTCCATTCTTTTGAACGGGGGAAATCTGCGCGTATCGCGCGCAGAAGCTTCGCCCCGATAGCCCCCGAGGCCGTCCACCATTTGTATTCCCCGATCGTCCCCCGTTTCTCCACCTACCGCGCAACCCCGGAATCGTCCAACAACCATGTCCCATCCCTTTTACTACGCCGGTGGTCTGGTTGAACGGGGGGTGTGTAACCGTACACTGTGAGCCAGAAACCCGTGACCAGTGTAAGCGGCCGTTACAACGGGCGATGTGTTAATTAACGTCTCTTTAGCATGATAATCTGTACGCGATATCCATTAGCTCGTCAAAATACATCATGCACGGTAAAGCGATTTACCTGGCGCCGATGAAATTACCGGGAACAGGCTCTTGGTCGCGTCGCCTTAAATTATTATCCCCAACGCGAACCTTCCTCTCTCCCACCACACATCACTCCTCTCTCTCTCTCTCTCTCTCTCTCTCTCTCTCTCTCTCTCTCTCTCTCTCTCTCTCTCTCTCTCTCTCTCTCTCTCTCTCTCTCTCTCTCTCTCTCTCTCTCTCCCTCTCGCTGCCTCTTTCGCTCACTCTCTTTCTCTCTCTTTTTCTCGCCTTAGCTATCTCTCTCATTAGTTGCCTCTTTCACTCACTCTCTCTTTCTCTCTATCACTATTCGTCTCTCTCTCTCTTTCTCACTCTCTTTAGCTATCTCTTTCATTAGCAGCCTCTGTCACTCTGTCTCTGTTTGTCACTATTTCTCTCTCTCTCTCTCTCTCTTTAGGTATCTCTTTCATTAGCTACCTCTTTCACTCACTCACTCACTTACTCACTCTCTCTCACTCTCTCTCTCTCTCTCTCTCTCTCTCTTTCTCTCGCTAGTTATCTCTTTCTCTAGCTATCTCTTTCATTACCTGCCTCTTCCACTCACTCTTTCACTATAGCTCTCTCTCCCCCTCTCTTACTCCCTTTCTCTGGCTCTTTCCCTCTCTCTCTCTTGTGCATCCACACCACCGAGACGGTCACTCGCGATAATGGCGCCGGTGATATTCATCTCTGCGAGCGGGAACAGGGTTGCATTCGATGACACGCGTGGTAAAGATTATCCAGTGCTGATGGTCGATGGGAAATCGCCCGGGAAATCGTGTTAGAACGAACCTCGAGCGAATTTCTAGAGGAAATCGTCCACACTTTTGCGAACACACTGGCGGCCGTATACAAGATGTTTCGTAGAGTTTAAATAAATTTTTAACGAAAGATTGTTCCCAAAGTGATTCTCAGCACGAATTTCTTTTGCTAATTCACGATTTGTTGCTTCGTGTTGGAATTATTGAGAAACGGACCAATCAGAGTGGAACTACAATGCTCGGCGGAATCTATACCTTAGTCGGAATGCATTCGTTATAGTCGCGCTCGAATTGGTCCATGTTTTTCGTTAATAATTCCAAAACAAAGCATCAAATCGCGATTCAACTTTTTTTGCATGTACCTGTATTGCAAAATTTGTATCGAAATTGGAAATGGAAGACGAATTGTCCAACATTTAAGTCCTAAGGACGTCGAAAAGATAAAAAATTAATATTCTTAACACTAAAGCTACCGAACATTAAAATTCTCTGATCTATAGTGTCTTGTAAAAATACTAAAAAGGGAACATATTCAGATACGAAAATTCGCTCAAACCAACCTATTGCATTGATATTTACCGCTTGTGTCACTGCTTATTTTTAATATCTTGGTCTTCTTATAGAGCTCCTTGGAATCCGAAGACGAATTCCACATCCTTTTTCTTTCAAATGTTTTAATTTCAACCGTTTCAATTTCACGTTCATAGCCCATGTCACTACCACTTTTATTAAAGTATTCAAGCTCATTCTTAGACATTTTAGGGGTAATTAAAAATGAAGTTTTAAAACTCAAAGAACAAATTTCCAGAAAGTAGCAGCACTTAATCTCAAAAGTCTTTGGTAGCGATACCGTTAACTAATGCACAATGAATGCACACACAAATTTAATGAACAATACTCATAAACGATTGTCCAAATCCACATTTAAACGCTTATTGTCTTTTTATATCTATATAGGCTTACAAGCACCAGTCACATATATCTGTTCATAGATTTATTTTTCCCAGATTGAATGGTTTTGTGAGAACCCACATATGGGTTCATAGCCAAAATCGAATGGTTGTGCGAGAACGCATATATGGATTCATAGCCAAAATCGAATGGTTATGCGAGAACGAATATATGGGTTCATAGTGCTTAAAGACTTAAGGACGTGCGTAAGACTCAAGAACTGAGCTTTGCTGGAACGTCCGAAATTGAAGTTCTGAAGCCATCCCAGGGATTTCTCAAATGGAGGTAGAACGTTTGGACGTAAACTGGACACAAAACGGACACGGTGGTATCTGGGATACCTGTACAGGAGGCGGCGTGCACATGACTTAACTATCGATCAGTGCCGGTCCAGCCGAAACCGAGGACACCACGAATTCCTCATGCGTCGCATTCATAATGAATGTAAAAGAGGCAGTCAGTCACGAACGGGAGCGGCTGGTTCACCAGGTGAGGGATGGAAAAAGCTACGACGCGGATCGATCGTCGGCAGCCAGCAGTCAGACGACGATGTGTACTTACCTCCATGCCACGTCGATTCCTCCATCGCACCCACTTGTTGAACCCAGGCCGCCAATACTCGACGAAGTACTCCTCGGTGTACTCGACCCCGTGGCCGTTCCCGAACCTGCCCTGCGTCCTCGTGGACATCAGCACCCGCGGACTGTGCAGGTTCACCTCGAGGTACTCCTTGCCCTCTTTCGTAACCATATTTTTCGGACACCATGCGCCGCCGCCCTTGTCCTGCCTCAACCTGGGAAACCGAAGAATTACAGCAAGAATTATTACCGGCGCTTTCAACAGAAACCCACACGGAATATTCTCGCGCGCGAGCATATTCCGCGTTTACGAGGGAATCACGCACGTCGCATACGTACGCGAATCTACACCGACGAACTCGAAATTATTTGAACACATACGGCATCGCTCCGAAGTATTCACGGGACACCGTAACACCGGGGCGAAGTGGCTACGGTGATGAATTCGGTGGACGTTAACCATTTCCGTGATAACCGAAAAGGGAAGACGTTTCGGAAAATTCATAAGCAGGGGTTTCGCAACGAGTGGATCGGAGCCGGGTACAATTTTGAAGAAGAAATATTTGAAATGATATTTCGAATACTCGTTCTACCCGGACAATTAAAATCCTATTTGAAATACTCGTTAGTTCACAGTTCGAGTAAAATATTATTTGAAATACTCGTTGTTCGATAGTGCAAATAAAATGCTATTTTAACTCTTTGCGCTCAAAGCTGTTTTAACCCCAGAACTAAGGCACTCCTTCTGACCTGGAATATTTTCGTACTACATGATTTATTTTTTCTTGTAGATATGATGTTGCGACAGCAACACCGAAGGTTGTCCGTGCCTAACCGTGTCTTCGGAAATTTGTAACGCATAAATGAAAAGTAGGCAGAAAGACACGAAAACCAGACAACCCTGCAATAAATCACGATAATCCCTCATTAACCGTTTCCCACTCCTTCGGGCATACTCCTTCAGGCACACACCTTCAAGCACACTCCTTCCATCATTTCTACAACCAATTAAAAAAACGGTACATTCCTCCACCTCAAACTATCCTCAACCAACCACGACAAAACCGAGGTGACGACGGGCAGAACGCAACAAGACTCATGAGACAATTTAGAAATCGCGAAGGCGACAATTTATGTTGCGTACGTATTTCGGATCGAATGATTTCCGCGAGTTACCAACGGATGCTACCTTTGCGATGGCTGAGACAGCCTGAATACGACCATTCATCAAAGGGTGTAAATCTTTGATGATTTGTTCCGCGATCTGCGATCTCGCGGTACGCTTTGCTTTGCTATATTCTATAGAAACTATTATTGCAATTACAGAAAGTCCTATTAATAGGCTTCCGTTCGGTAAAGCGCATTGCAAAGATGCACCTTTGAGAAGTGGGTCACCATTTTTAAAAAAGGCTAAAAATTTGAATATTCTCGTTATTTTTATGAAGTAATGTAAAATAGTCGCTTTGCTGCTGCGCAAATCTAATGTTGACGGATTTAAACGACGTCTTCAAAATGTCTCATATCTTTTGGTCGCTCGGCTCGACGCTGGCGGTCAAACGTGAACGTTTTTCGAGAAAGCGTGTCCGTACAAGATCTTCGATTTCGAGAAAGGGTCCGCTCACCCTCCCGTCTCGCGCATTAAGAAATCTTTAGTCTCTCGAAATCTTTAAATATCTCGCGTCTTTAAATATCGCACATATTACTAAGTCTTGTCTATACACGCATATATACGTCTTACAAACGTATCAACGTCTTGCTGTATAATCAAACGCGCTCATCAATCGTTATAGTTGTACGCGACATAACGCATTGCATTCTTGTTAATCCGACTCGAAGGACCAAATGTTGCGTACCGGTTTTCTATTACGAACAATAGTGAAACCCGCACTACGACGATAAAGAGTGGACTGTATTACTATCAAGATTACTAACCGGATTTGGGTGTTACACTAATCTTTATTTTATTCGAGGGTAGAAATTCTATCTAAACAATACATGAGTGACCACTAATACTAGGAGTCCCGTAGGATCCTTTCCAAACTTTCTAATACGAATCACTATACGAATTACTATAGGTCTCCCGTAGGAGCCTCTCTAATGTTACTTGTAGAATCACGAGCTCCGCCGCCCTGTCTTGCTACTTATTCGCTAAGGTTTACAAAATGTTACAAAGTTCGACTGGGTAGGAGTAAAATAGAGTGGGAGCAAGGGTGTTTGACGAAAACGGAAAATTCCGCTTTCGGAACGCTCGTCCGAGGCGCCTCGCCGAAGGACTCTTGCAGGTATCGTCGCTAATTAGAATCAGGGCCCGAGACTCGGCGCCTGGTGATCATAAACCGAGCCTTCCGCTGGGACGGCTTGCCGAACATCTGGCTCTTTTTGAGCAATATAACAGTAAACTAACTTCGCTGCTGGCAACGGCTTTTTCGGGCCTTATTGTGTCGGAAAAGATTTCGCCACGCGATATGCCGCCCCCCTTGAACGGCCACGTTCAGCTAAAACGTCTCGCTACGCGACAATTTACAAATCGCGAACGAGACTATCAAGAAATCGCAAAGATACTGTTCAGAAATCGCGATGAAGACAATCACGAAATTGCAAAGAGGCTAACACGGAAATCACGAACAAGCCTAACAAGAAATTGCAAACAGACGAATGTAGACACCGCAAACAGAACAGAACTCGAAACATAGAAATCGCGAACATTGCGAAGTGAAAATAAAGAAGATCGCAACCACTATAATCGTGTAATTATTACGCGACCCAAGGTGCTCAGCGACAATCTTTGTACGCTGAGAAGAAGGCATCACAGAAGTGACACCTTCGCATACAACAAATGAAGTTTTTACCGTTACTCGTCTTTACGACAGTTAAATTTCCTTCAATTTCTCAGATACAAACATAGCGATGTGAAAATTATTTAAAACCATTCCATTTCCAGAAAACAGATCTATCTTTTACACGGCGTGTTCTAGCGTTAACGATACAACCATGGAGGGGATAGTTAAATTAATTCGTTTTATCCGAGTCTCCCCTTACCATACCGACTCACATGTTGAAAATGTCGGGCGCGTGAACTTGATGGATTTCCTTCAATCAATTAATTATTTTCTGAAGACTGTGTTAGCGACGTTGAATTTTCAAAACGGAACGACTCGAGATTCAGCCAAGCCGAATGGTACAACATCCTCCTAGTTAGCGTGCACCCTCTCGAGCATATCCTTTGTCGGATACGAGACCGGTGGTAAAAAAAAATAATTAATGGTCTCTGTCTTTTTTCCTATCTTTCTCATTTTCTGCGCGTTCGTTCCACACTGGCATCGACGGGTGTTCGCGTATAAATTAATGACGCCTGGATTGATTTACGAGCAACCGTTTAACCGGAGGTTTTTTCAGTATCGATTTTGAGTTATTTATAATCATTTATATGTATCGAACAGCTCTTTGCCATAATGGCTTTCAACACGGGCGCGCGTTGGGAAGAAGAGAGGCGAAAGGATGAACGATACACGTGGAGAGAGAGACACACACACACAGAGAGAGAGAGAGAGAGAGAGAGAGAGAGAGAGAGAATGTGAGTGAGAGAGAAAGGGAGAAAGAGGAACAATCGGTGTTTAATCATCGCGCACGGTTCTGACCCATTTACATCGTCGCCGAGAACAACAGGAAAGCAGTTTCGATTGCAAGCTACATTGCCGCACCCGGAACAGCATTATTATGGATGTTCCACGCTGTACCACCTGTACAACTTGACGAGCGTAACGCGTTCAATCTGCGACGAGTGTTTCCAAGCTGAAAAAATTCTCCGGGGAACACTCGTGTGCAAGATTTCAACGAGCCGACATCGTCGCATCGATTTTTCGCGAGAACCGCCGCGGCGGCGCCGCCGCCGGTTCAAAAGCGTCATTCAACGGCGAACACGATCGGAACACTGATCACGAAATCAAATCAAACGCGTAGTCGTGAACAATTAACGGCTTCTACGCTCACACCTTGATTAATATGTACGTATATAATACTCGTCTAATTAATACTCCTATAAACGGATAAATCACTCGAATCGGGAACACCTCCTCGGTCAAGTCGCGCAGTATTCATTCTACGCTGTCACAGAGTAATGTGATTACACACAGGGTGGTCCAAACGGTATTAGCCCTTTGTCATCTCAACAGGGAACATATTCAGATGCAAGAATCCGACATTGATGAAACTTATGGGAGCTTATAGTTCTTTCAAAAATATTTGACACGTATTTTTTTTTATCGGCAACCATCCACTTTGAAGGGGTGGGAACAGCCCTCAAAGTTGGGGATCAAAACCATATTTTTTGAGATGTCACGGTGGTCAGCGTTAAAACCTATAGAAAATCTCGACTGTCAACAAAGCCCGTTATCTTTCGCCTAACACCATTTATCTTACCAATTTAATTAGTGCGGTAAGCAAATCATACAATACACCCCGTCGTAGCAAGAAATTGTCCGAATAGCCATTTCTCCCCTTAGTGTCTTAAGTACTTTATTTCTTTACGGCCACAACTGGCCACCAGACATCGAGTCATCATCAATAACTTATTGTTTTCGCCCACTTTTTAAGACGAGCTGCTTTTCCGGGTTTATTCCCTGCCACGTTCGATTCTCGACATGACGATTCTCATCACTCGCAGGTACAATTTGCACCTTAGAGTCGACTTTGGTCAGGGCGGTCACCTTACCCTTTCTCTGCAATGTTAAAACCAATCAGCTAAGGTGATCGTTTCCCTCACCAACCCCGGAAAATGTAAAATCAGCGAATCCGCGTGGATGATGTCACATTCCCACCTACACCGAGGTTACTTGTAATCCAACAGTAACACTCGACATCACCTCAAAACCCGTTCTAACTCTTTCCAACTCCGTGTTTTATAGTTGATTTAAGAAAAAATGGTCATTCAAAATCGCTGCATTTCTCACATACCTGCATGTTCGTATTCGCCATATCTTCGCAAAGTAAGTACTTACTAAGTAATTATTTGAAGGAATTGTTTAAATTAACAATGTGCAATAGAAAATGCTGTAGATAGAAATTTGTCTCTATTTTTTTATTCTATTTAATTGAATTAGTCATAGTGTAGTATTTACGCTGAAAAGTCGACAAAATTATATTCGTCTGTATATCACTCAATGAAGATATTTAATTTTAGTAATGCAGAATACATATTTGAGTATGTACCTTAACTAATGTACCTTCATCCTCTAAAATTTTCGAATAGAAAATTAATAACGTGAAATTACTCGTTAGCTATTAGGTTTAGGGTCATTTATTATTACTAATGGTCAATACATTTTTAATTACAATTCGATAATCTAGGAATCATTAATTTGCAGGCGACTCGTCGTCGTACCGGTATTTTAAAAGAACAAAGATAGCATTTCCTGAAGGATCTGGCCACGGACTGAAGAAAGCAAGGCTGCTTTCTGGTGAGAGAACTGTATTAGATCGCTCAGCACTTACCCCAGAACTCTTTACACTCTTTAAAATTTTTTGTACGTGGCTCAAATAAAAACTATTTAAAATGTGCCTATTATATTTTTCATGTAATTCATACCGATTGCAACTGTTTCAAAATCCTTTTCGCACATCATTTAGTGAATCAATTCTTCAAGTCGCTCCAGAAAAATCAAGACGTCTGGTTCAATTTTAAAAAAGTTTTACAAATTCAAAGAGTGTCCGAATACTTTCGTGAGCTACTGTAAATGAACAAAATGTATTTATCAGTGCCTCCGTTATCATGCTTGGCATCGCGTTCACATTTCGTCTGCGTCACCGCGAAGGGCGCCCGTTTCTCGTCCGGCGAGATCGTAGGCCATAGTTTCGGCCACGAAAAGCGTTTTTAATTTACCCAACGGGATGATCGTGGCCCAGATGCATACGGGATACTTACTGACGGCTACAGGAGTTTGCCACCTGTGCACGTTCCATAGACACAGATTATCGTGTACGTGTGCACGTGTAATTCCGGCTAAAAATAGCACGCGGCCGATAACAAGATCGCATTATGTACAGCTCGGAGATCCTCCGCGCGATAAGAAAGCCGGCTGAGTTTAATTTTAAGCTCTATTTACCGTGCAACGAGCTTTCGGAATTAAGGATATCGGCGAGCGGGCACCGGCTCGCTCCGAGTGGCTTATTATCACTAGCAACGCTAAGTTACCGTCGACGAGCAGGCGGCCGGTTGCTGTCGAGTTACTCACTGGTCGCGTCCCTGATACAATTCTCTTGAATTTCAAAGCTCGTTATTCGCGTAATCGCTTCGAAATGAAATTCTATCTGTTCACCCTCCTTCCTCTCCTCCGCTGTCCTCTCTACGAAGAAATATTTTTTCTCACCGATATTGCGCGGGATTCTCTTCGTCAATTAAAATTAATGAATCCTGACCCAACACGCTGAGCCGCAGGCGAATCCTGTCTCTGACAGATTGTAATCCTTTGTTTCGTTTCAAGAGAGACTTAAGGTAAATGTCCCAGCGATTGGACAATTAAGGAAAGAATTTCCATTATAAGTCACTTATTAGACCAATAAACGTTACATTTGTCCTGAGAGTCTATATTTCGAAATATATGTCTAAAGAGACCTTTGTACCAAGTGAAAACCTTTAATTGCAAAAAACGTGATACCCTTCTCAATGGCCCAGTGATTGGATAGAAGTATATGCATGTCCTGGTTATTGGATACTTTAGTCCTTGCGATTAATCCTAGTGGACATGAACGAAAATGTAAAGTGAATAAGTATGAGTACGGGCTTCTATTGAGGTTATGATCTTAGAAGATAAATATTTAGCGTGTTTTTAATGGTAAGTTCCATTTATGTGACGAACGTCCAAATAACGTGACTTTTGTAACGTAGAAATACGAGATAAAATTTGAGAATACCATCGGAATGTTTTATGCATTAAGTGCATTACATTTTTCGAATTTGATTTGTCAAAAATGAATGTAAATTCAGATAGGATCATTTATACCAATTTCGGCGTGATTCGATTTGAAAGATTCGATACCGCTGTCTCTTCAATGTTAAATATTTGACATGCTGCATTAAAAGTTGTATAATAAAGGTTTATAACGATACTGTAAGATTGAAATAAACATGTACTAGGAAATTCGTAACAAGAGGATGTTACATATGTTATTGAACCTGTTTATATTTTGTTCATTACGAATCCCGTTAAATCTTCTGATTAATTTCAGACGAGCGTACCTCTACTTGCAATCCAATTATTGAATTAATGAATCTACCTTAGACCGAGTGAAATATACAACGATGAAATTTGTTTGGCGAGTGCAATATGCAGTTTGCTTTTCAGATTATAACGTAGGTTTCAAATGCTACATATTCAGTTCAGTTTCAATAGCTTACACACGTCGGTATGATATCGTACAAATTACTTTAAAAATACAGTCAAAAAATTATCAAAAGGATTTTGATGTTGATAACAGACAAAAATTTGTAGAAAATTGATACAAGAAGAACGGAGACTAAACTTTTTACCGGGTATCGAAATATTACATTGGCCTTACTGAAATTATTAATTTTAACGGCCGAAAGGCCCCTCTACGGGGACATAGCTACTTACGCCATAGAAAACGAATGGCTCCGCTACGGGGACACAGCATTTATGCTAAAGAAAACGAAAGGCCCCGATACCGGTAAAATAATTTTCACCTAATTTTCTGTCGTCTCATGGGCGAGTATTAGAAAAAAATCTCTCGATCTCTGCAAAAATTTTTGCACTCGAAGCTGTTTTAAGTAGAAAACCAAAGCATATCTTCTGACGTAGGATAGTTTCATTCTACATGCATTATTTCACTTTATGTATGTAGGGGTTTTTACTGTTGCTCGTTCTTACAACTGTTAAATTTTCATCAGTTTCTTAAATGTAAAGATAGCGATGTTAAAATTGTTTTAAATAATAGTGTGGCAATTTTTCGTGGCGTCTCAGAATCGCCACTCGAGTGCTAAGGATTAAAGAAAGAAGTTACGACGCTGTTTTCTGTAACAGATGCATACAATTTTTATTTTGCACAAAGATTCAGAAATTAGCAATGTCGTTACAACAAAAATCTATATTTCCATGAGAATCCTTATTTTAATTATGAAAGAGTTCCTAAGTTGGATAATTGCAGTAAAGAATGTGGTGTATACACTAGTAAAGAATGTAGTATACATACTAGCGTTAAGGGTAGTGAGAGCACGAGTTTTCCCGGCCGGCGGTGACATAGGCTCGACGACGGGTGTCGTCAGGTAAAACGTGAACGGTCGAATATTTTTCGATTTCCTTGTCTTAACAAACAGTTAAACAACAGAGCACGTGCTAGCGTAACGTATTCCGTCCACAGCGATCGCCAACGCTAAGCGCTCACAGTCTCTCCGCAGCGCGTCGGCAGAGAGTTACCCGCACGCAAAGGGTTAAAGTCTATCGCAGTTATTCCGGACTCGTTCACTATCAAATATCTCTAGTGGGATCTATTACGGTGGTTTCTTTTCTTTTAATAAGCTGAAGCTGCTGGCCCAATCCAAATACATTTTCGCGACAGGCCAATATCGATCAGGGGGGAAACTCCAGCAAAAGCGAGGCATCTCCCACGAGTGAACGTAACTTCTAGCGTAGTCCATACTGCAGGATCCACTACTCCGATCTAAATAGATGCGTGCATGCGCGACACAAAGCGACAGAGAATCTCCATGGAAATATTTCAGCTGGTTCGGTCGTCGAGCACTATCATACAGGCGGCATGCCCGCATGTAAACAATAGACCAGGCGAAACCCACTGAAAGCGTTTGCGGTTAATTAGGCAGCAATGCTGTTAACAATGTCCTGGCTTCATCCCTGCCCTCCTCTTCAACCCGTTTTCGTCTATCCGCAGACCTACGTCGCGCAGCCGAAATTCCCCGCAACGCAGGCACAGCCTCGGTCAGGATTCTGCCCCGAATAAAGTTATCGCTGAGCCCTCCTTCAACCGGTCTGATTCCATGATCGCCTCGAGGTCGCTAATTGTCTGTCGTTCCTACGGGCCAATTACGCGAACTAGGAAATTAGTCGCGGCCAAGGGCGCAGGCGAAAATTTCGACGACACTCGTTGCACCGCGCGCGGTTAACACATGACCGGACCTGGAATCCCAACCATCTTTTCCGTCAGAAATCACCCTAACACCCGGATAGATCCACCACGGATTCCACGGATCTCGATTAGCATGCACGTCATTCGCGAAAAGTGAAATGAATTGAATAAAGGGAAATTCACATTGAACCTACCGAGTATTAAAATTGGCTAGTGTGCATTTACTTGTGAAAATGACAAAATTTAATTCAGTTCATTCGAGAAATTTATTAATCAATTTCTGTGAAGGTAATTTTATAATTTCAATAATTGCACGATGAAATTGTGAGAAGGGTAATTTGGTTCGTTGTTATATTTTTCGGAATAAAAATCAATTTAAAATCGTTTAAGATCACGAAATGATTTATTCTACTATGCAACCGGGAGAATATGCAAAAATTCATAGTGTTTTCGTTTTGGGTAATGATTTATGAACTTGCGACTAATTTTATTCGTCGTAAATTATGTGGAATCGATTTAGTAATCGATGTCGATGAAAATATACTATATTTAACTTCAAGTGAGTCATATATGAGTGATATCGATTTTTTATGCAGCTTTAAAATTAGTTTTCTTCTTGATACAGTTGTTAAACCAAACTTTATTGGAACCTACTTTTATATGACCTGGAAGAGTTCAAGTAGTAATAACTGTGATAATATTTAATTCTGCAATTATGATTAAAATGAATGAATTATTTCATTTTGTGAAATTTTAAAGGAGTGAATATTCGACATTCAACGAGTTAATTGCATTACTTAATTAAAATAAACTTTAGCTATCACGTGCTTGTACATAGGAAGATTTTGTTAGATATGCGATACCTCTAATTGTTAATTGAATCACAGGAGTTTACAAATTTTAAACTGATCCCAGATAAAATTCTAAAACTCAATTGTAATTTTCTCAGAATCAAGTCTTGAATGATCGTCTCCACTGGAATGCACGAAATTCTCGTTGTAATTAATAGACTGGGATGTTTCCGACCACAGAGAATGATAATGATGATTGTATGGGAGGGAACAAGACTGAATCAAGCAGCTGGCCAATGGACACGACCACAGGATCGCATTTGCAGCTCTCTGCAACCACATTGACGACCTTGAATGGTGTGAGAACAAAAAGCTTATTCTAGACGAGTGATTAGCCTTCGCATTTACGCGTAGATCACTAATTGGATAGCTCTACGTTTTTGTTCTGTTACCGGGTATGTAAATATAAAACCGGAATTTTTCTATAGTAAATACACGTTTATTGTATGAAAATGATACAAAATATTCTGTTCGAAATATCGTCCATCGGTAGCTGTATATTTTCTCATCTTTCTGACAATTTGTGGATGCTACGTCAAAAAAACTGTTCCTATTTTAAGGCAAATTAGCCATCAAGACATTTTCTTATATTTCCGATACAAATAAATTCTTATATCGTCGATGCAAATAAATAATAATCGGATGGAGTCAAATCCGATGAGTAAGTTGTATGCGAAAGCATTTCCCAATTAAACAGCTCAATCATTTCCTTGACCGGTGGTGAGCAAGCCGAGCAATCTGAACGCTTCAATCCTTTCTTTGACCGCTGTTGCCGTGTGCGATAGTGCATTATCATGAAGCGAAATCACTTTGTGATGCCGTTTTTAATATTCCGGTCGCCTTCTGAATCTTTCCCACGGCTTTCAAACGTATGGAGTTGACTTTCCATGTCACATTTAATTGATTCGCGAGTTATTGCGTTCGAGCGTCATCCTCATCCAATAATGCTTGCAATTCGCTGTCTTCAAACTTCTTCGCTGGTCTTCCACGTTGTTCGTTTCTCACGTCAAAATCGTCACTTTTGAATTTTTTAGACATCTCAAAGCTTTGTGACTTACGAAGAACATGATCATCGTAAGCTTCGACAATCATTCGACGCGATTCCGCCGCAGTTTTCTTCAAATGCTAACAGAAAATCAATGATGTCCGCAAATTCTAATTTCCAGGCACAAAATTCGACATGTTTAACGCTATTAAAAACTATGCTATAGTATGAAACTTGCATGGTTGTGAGTTGAAAATCTATATGAGGTGTGAAAACAGGAAAATGGCGTCAATGACGCAGTTTAGTGGTAACTACATTGACAGCTAGCGTCATGTATGGGCAAATTCTGGTTTCATATTTGCAAACCTGATAGAGAAATCGCTTTATTGGGTAGCGATTGCGAAAACATAAGGCGGTAAGAGGCGAAAACAGTAATCGTTCCTGGAAGAGCACGTTTGGTCGCATTTACGTAATCTGATAATGGTCGGGCAATCAAGTTTGAAGTGTCTAGCATGATATCGGTTGTGTAACAGCAGTTCCTTTCGTTAATAGCGCCATGAACGTGGGTCGGATGCTCCGTAAGTTGGTCGTAATAACAAAAGAAAATGGCGCCCGAGGAATCGTAGGAATTCCCTTACGTGCCCTTCTCGAACCGGAAAAATTTGTAGCTCCGGAAATGCCGGAATCGCCTCGTTTCAGCACGGAAACACATAAAAGAAGTTCGAAACGTACTGCTTAAGATCCGCCGAACCCACCACCGCGTTTTTAATCATAAACTTTTACAAGCCCCCGTAAACTGCGACCGTAACAACTACGGCAAACTTCATCATGACGCTGCGTCATCGAAGAAAACTCTTCAGGGTCGTTTAATAACGGCAACTTGAAAATTGCATCGGTCGTTGCTGTCATTTCGAAAATGTTCTGGATCATCTTTCAATAGAGTGTGCCTCGTGTTCTGAATCGAAAACAAAAATTTAAGAGTATATCCACCGATGCGATAACAAAAGCAACTTTGAGACAAACTTTGGTAATTATGCAGTTAGAGGGAGTCAGCTACGAATTTAATGATCTTGAAATATGTAGCCGAGCTCATTATTCTGAACAACTTTTTCCTAACTGTTATATACTCCAGACCGTCCTTTATAGTTTTCAAAATATAAGGTAAAACTGTTGTTACGATTACAATGAATCCTGCGCAAATCTACGCGACCGTAGAAAAGAGGACATTAAGTTTTTCAAAACGACTAGGCGCCATTTTTAACATAATGATAATTATGTATCCGATAAAAGTAAGTATAAACAAAAAAAGGAGCAAGAATATAATAGTTTTATTGTGTTAGTACACTTACTAAGAGAATGTCAGTTTAGTTTATTTTAGGTTACATTATGGTTGAATTTAGATTAACTTTTTGGCGATTGGATTATTTTCTACGTTCCTCTAGTAAACATTAAAGTTTTTCTTCGTTCCTTTCTTTCTGTCAACATTATCTAGTAAACTAATAATCTCAGACTAAAGATTCCTTGAATACTATGCCAAATCAGCGATCACAAAAATTCCATCAAAATGAAAATAGTTATTGAATGAAATAAATATTGAAAAAATAAAATGTATGACATTGAGTAGTCCTTTAACCCTATTGTATTTTCTGAACCGCCATTAAATTTCCTACGATGAATATATTAACGTGAACATTCATCGAAGAACCGTACAAACAATTTGTACCAGTATAAACTGTTAAAATAATAAAGAAGTAGGGAGATGTCATTTTTTCTGGCAACAACCGAGTAAACTGACGGTGATTAAGTGGCTGTACATCCATCTTTGACGGCAGGCATCGACGGGACAGTCGGTATTTATTCGCAAAAGTTTCGGGCGTCTACGGCAGCGTCGGTTTCACGCGCAATTAGGAGCAGCTCTTCTGTTTCACGGTGAATTTCGTTATCGGGGAATTCTAATTTCTTGGGAATTAGTTACGGACTTCGATCCTAATAGGAAGCCAATAGTCCCGACGAAATGTGCGGTAGCGGGCCAGGCAAGCAGCGTGCCGAGCAACCAGGCCTTATGGGTTCGGTGCTCCAAAGTAGCCTCGCTGAGAAATGCGGCAAAGTGGAAGCCCGGCCGACCAGCGGCATTACGGTGCCTCATCAGTCGAAAGGTGCATTAGCATTGCTAATGACCTGCGATCATTACCGGCACACGCCGCAACCAACCATCTTCGGGCCCTGCTACGACTGCAGCGCGTTTGCTATTCGAAAATAGGCCGCCCGCGTCCGTGAAAGTACCAGCCCCAGACAGTTACAATGATCTTTGCGATGACAATCTACCGGGTAACCGTCACCAAGGTGCATCAAGATGATTAAGCTTGCTCGGTTCAATAACATTTCTCTCTTGCAATGTTCAAGATTGACGTTTCTCGAAGATTTTGGAACAATTTCGTGCACTACTTCATTTCATTAAAAATAATTTACAATGATACCTCTTGAGTTTTTGAACGAAGCACTTTTTAATCATTAATTTTACCAATTCTGAAGGTACGGATATTGTGTATAGATACATTATTCGTACACTCCTTAGAAATAAACAATTTTGTAAAAATTGTAGCAAATGGTTTGAGTCTTTCGAAGATGTCAGTCGAATTACTTTACTAGGGAACGTGTAAATATTTTATTTTTTTTTTACGTTATTAATATTTGCAATTGCAAAGGAAAAGATAATGGTCAGAATTTATAACTTTTTAAAGTGCATCTGTATTCAGATAAAAAACTGTGAAAGTAAATTAAGAATATAAAATGTTTGGTGAAACAGAATTTGAGCGGGTTTAATCCTTACTTATCCATTAAAATTATACAGAAACTTTTATGTGAAATGAAAAAACAAGCTTGTGGTAAAAACCAGAGGTACCTAGCATTTTAAATAGAATTAAAAATTTCAGTGAATGTAACATTTTCACTTGAACAACTCTCTGCGTGGAATTAACATTTTAATTGTATTTATCAGTTGGCATATAAAAAGATGTTCCTCGTTCTCGACAGAAATGAAAATCTCAAACTTTTTAATATGAATACCTCTATACGAATTCTTCGATAAATTCATACTTTTAATATTCTCGAATTGTTAAGCAGAAGCTACATGCATAGAAATATTTTTCTTTCGTAAATAACTTTCAGATGAACAAATTACGTAGATTAATATTCTTGAATTCTTTTCATCTCCCTGCTAATTTTAAATTCGTCTACTCTATTTTGTCAGAAATTCGTTAAATCTGCAATCTAGTCATTACATATATAATACATAGACTGCAAATTTCATGCATTTATAAGAAAAATTGTTAGATGGCATTACAACAGTAGAAAGCTTAAAAGAATTTAAAAACATCGATACATTATCTTCAACCTGAAAACATAACTAAAAAAGGAAAATAATTTCTCTATAATTCCCAAGCCTTACAGCTAAAACACACATGTAATATTTTACATAAATATCCGTAGCCTATACACGAACCACTGAAATTACTTTATAACAATAACTTTCTAATTTCCCTTCATCGCGACACAATGCCTACAATTTCATATTCAAATGAAGAAACTCGCGCGCTCGAATTGATACGCTGCTGAAATAAGTTCAGTAAACGCTTGCAGCGTGAATTAGCAACATTACCGGTTTGCTCGAAGTTCACAGATGTCCAATAAATATCTGCCAATTCGTCGTTCTCATAAAAAGCAATTTACAAAATGCGGCGAGCGCATGAATTCGCGCGAAAATCCTCGGTCTGGATGGCATAGCGCGAATAATGAACATGTTCATAAACCGTGCGACATACAAAAATCAACCAACAAATTCACCGGCGCGCGCGAGCCAATGCAATCAGCGGTTCCATTTTTTCTTTGTTTTAAAGGGAGGAAAATCGTCGACACGGTCACTTTCATCGACTTACTCGTTGAGGAGGGCCGATATTCAGGACACGCTCGCAGACCGCTCGCTTTCTTTTATTATCTCCGGGCGTACGTGCGGCTCGACCACTTATCGCGGCGACGATGAACCTACCCATACCGCGGGGACGATCCGGTAAAAACTAATTAAATTTTTCCATAATACGGCAATTTCGATGATAACGCAGCCAGCCGTCGCGGGAATTGTGAGGAACGGTTGAAAAGTCGGCCAAGACCCCGTCGGCGATACCGAGTGCAACGCTACAGGACATTATGCAGCGACGCGCGAGCATTTTGGCGGGAATTAATGTTCTCGCTAATTAGACGCGAAACGACCGACGATTACGTTACCCGCGGCTCGCCGGGGAAGACGAACTGCCCCCTATTGCGGAAATTTCACTCAGAAATATGGATTTCGGGCTAACAAGCTGAACCCGTACCGCTAATAACGACGCGGCTCGCGGAACTTGTACAAACCAAGCCTTGGATAAAGCACTCTCTAGGTATGATATAAGCGATGCCTTGATACGTGCCATATAAATATGCACACTAGTTGCGAAGAATATATCATGTCTGTAAACATGAAACAGGAATTTGCCCATACGTGGTGCCATATGTTAATGTAGTTACCGTCAAACGCGTCATTGACGCCATTTTCCTGTTTTCACGTCTCATAAAGATTTTCAACCCACAATCATATAAATTTCATACGATAGCATAGTTTTTAATAACGTTAAACATGTCCAATTTTGTGCCTGAAAATTACAATTTGCGGACACCAGTGATTTTCTGTTAGCATTTGAAGAAAACTGTTGCGGAGTCGCGTCGAATGCTTGTCGAAGCTTGCGATGATCATGCTCTTCGTAAGTCACAGAGCTTTGAGTACGTTAAAAAATGCAAAAGTAGCGGTTTTGACGTGAGAAACGAAAAAGTATGAAGACAGAGACTTGTAAGCTTTGTTGGAAAGGGATGATGCTCGAACGCAACAGCAACTCGCGGATTAATTAAATGTAATACAGGAAACCGTCTTCATACTTTGAAAGCCACGGAAAAGATTCAGAAGATTGGAAAATGGGATTAAATGGCAACACAAAGTAATTTTGTTTAATGGTAATGCACCATCGCACACAGCAAAACCGGTCAAGGAAATAATTGAGCTGTTTAATTGGGAAATACTTTCGCATGCAACTTACTCATCGAACTTGGGTCCATCCGATTAGTATTTATTTGCATCGATGATATAAGAATTTATTTGCATCGAAAATATAAGAAAATGTCTCGATGATTGATTTGCCGTAAAAGAGGAACAGTTTTTTTTTGACATAGCATTCACAAATTAGTTGATGAGATCGTTTCACATCGTTTTAATCAGAAAATATTGCAGGATATATTGCTGAAAGTTATCCAAAAGAATAATTATAAACAAAAGAGTTTCAACGTTGAATCAATAGAATAGAAAACAGTAATATGTTTTTAGATTTTCATTCTGACGTATCCTAACATTGAAATGTAATACAGTGTCGTTCATGTATGGTCGCTTTGGAGAGTTCGGTTATGTTTGGGACATTAGAGAAACTTCAATTTGGTAGAACAAGGTATTCGCTGCTGCATGATTACATTCGAATTTCCCTCGAAGTTTGAGAAGTAGAATGAATAATAAACCGGGTCGAAGGAATGGGAAACTGAAATTGAACCACGGTACGAAACAAAATCGGATCGATTAATGATGGAGAAGGTCAAATGGGGCCAACCGAAGTCTACGACATTCAAATGAGATCAGCCGAGGGCTAAGATACACAGATAAGATCAACTCAAGTTCGAGAGACCATTACCAGACGGAAAGATCGAAGTTGAACCAACTAAGGATCGATAGTTCGGAATCGGACCAACATAGAATAGAGGGATTCAAATAAAACGATCTTGTGACACTGGAAACTCGAAGTGAACCAATACAAAACCTACAGACTCCCAAATAGGATTATCAACTTGCTACAACAATCAATCGATCTTGAAATAGCTCAGAAATAAATATTGAAACTAAAAACTGATATCCAGATTCTGTCATATTTATTTCGGTCATCGAAGTTCAGAATATATACTCCGATAAGATCATTTTAATATTAACAAAGAATTAGCCTTAAGATAATCCTGAAATACAGGAACAAAATTAACACTGCTCCTGTCAAACATTAAAATTGCCTACAGTTCTGTTACATTACATGAGTGTCCATGTACGTCATTCGTAAAAAGTAAATTGAATAAAGAGAAATTAACATTATACTTGCCTAACATTAAAATTGGCTAATGTATCATTTCTTATACAAAATTACAACATTTAATTTATTTGGAATTTGTCCGATGTTTATTACAATATATGATTGAATAGAGACTCTGAGATATTATTAAAAGATTTACAGTGGCTGACGAAAGTATTCGGACACTCTTCAAATCTAAATAACTTTTTCAAACGTGAGCCAAACGACTTGACTTTTCTGGAGCAAATAGAAGCATTGATTTACTAGATGATATGCAAAAATAATTTTGAAATAATTCCAATTGGTAGAAACTATGTCGGAAAGTAGAAAAGACATTTTTATTTCAACTCGTAATGAAAATTTAAAATATACGTTTCTCAGGACTGTGTTAGTTATACACATGCTGAAAATTTCATCGAAATCGATTGACGCGGGAAAAAAATGGCATGCGTAGAAAGGTGTAAGAATTTGTGGAGTTTAAGCAGAAACTGACCAAGAATCGTGAAAAATTGCGATTTTCATCATTTTAGATGGCATGTAGCTCGTGTGTATGTCGATCGATTTCAATGAATTTTTCTGCATGTGTATAACTATCATAGAACTACCAGATGCGTCTTTAAAATTTTTTGTACGTGGCTCAAATAAAAAATATTTAAAAGTTCCTTTTTTATTTCGAATTCAAAATTAACGGAGGTGGAAATGTACTTGTATGGGGATGTATCTCAACATTTGGAACGGGTGAATTAATTTTTATTGATAACATAATGGACAAAAATTTATACCTGAACATTTTAAAAAATAATTTACGTAAAAGTGTAATAAAAATGAAGAATACATTTAAGTATTATCAAGATAATGACCCCAAGCACAAAGCACGTATCGTACAGCAATATTTGCTGTATAATTGTCCAAAATTATTACAACCGCCACTTCAATCCTCAGATCTGAATCCCATAGAGAATTTATGGGATGAACTTAGACCGACGAAGTAGAACAACTGCAATAACATCTAAAGAAATGTTAAAAGAACGACTGAAAGGGGAATGGAATAGTATTAGTACAGAATATTTGAAAAAAATAATTTGCAATATGCCTGAACTATTAAAAGAGGTCATTCACGTTAAGAAGGATATCCTACACGATATTGAATTACTTTTCGTTTGTAAAAATTAGTACAAAAATGATCAGTTTTTAAAAGTGTCCGAATATTATTGTAACGTTAAAACCAGACATTGTTTTGTTTGAAATAGAATATTTAATAATCGCTAGTAATTATATAAATAAAATTTATACTTTTATTAACTAGACATTATGTAGGAATGTAATTTAGAATTAATTTTTTTTCCCTTCATCGTGAACAAAATTACAATGCGACAAAGTAACAATTTTATAGTGTCCGAATATTAAAGTTACTCACTGTATATTTATTAAATTTTCTGTAATATCTTCAACTCGAGTCTGACGCGTGATTATACGGCAAGGGGTTAATAAGAGATTTTCATTAAATTCGCGAACTGTCGCAAACGTTCGATATAAAAGGGAACACTGAAAAATTTAGGTCAGGGGAATCCATATTATATTCGATAGTGCTACAAGTAATGCAGTCATTTATCGCATGCTCAACCGGACACATCGCAGCGTTAGTGACACGTGTTGCTCTCCTCTCGCTGGTTTCCGCCCTTGGAATCCCTGCCATCGATATCAGCGAACATCATATACCACCAAGAATCGCCTAATTCCATCTACCCCACGGTTTTTCACTCGTAAGAATAGAAAAGGGGCGAGGGTAACAAAAGAGGGACCGAAGAAACAGCCTATTACCGTAACCGTCACCATTCCCCTAACTTTTCCAATCTCGGTCGGTTGTTTCCCAGGTCAACGAGTCTTCGCAGTTTGCTCGGTCGATCGAATATTTTCGATGGGCCATCGGCGGCGGGGGAGCGGCTTGCATACGCGGCGACACGGATTTATACAGAATCGGCCGGTTATGGCGTGTGCCGCGTTCTTTCGCGAACCTGTCCCTCGTTCCAGGCTCCTCCTGCCAGGAAAACGGTTGCCGAATATGCCGGGAATGTTGCCGGCGAATACCCCATCAGCCAAATGATCCGTGAAAATTCCGGTCGCGATTTTGCGCGAGCCCGATCGCGCTCCTTTTTTGCGCTGTTTCGAAGGGCTTTGCGAAAACGGAAACAGGAGCGCCCTCCATCACGCGTCGAGCGTGGAAGCACGATCTCGGTCGAAGAATGACGAGGAAAAAGCTCGCCGGATGTGCGCCAGAGCCATCGATATTGAAGCTTATACCGAATGACAGGGATGCTCGATGGAACGGCACGGATTGATTCTGCCTCCATTCCGAAGTGATCCGCGGATCCCGATACCCGAACACTTGTCAATAAATAGAGACATTCCTTCCCACCCATCTCGCCGCCTATATCCTTTTTGCAGATCGTCTTGAAAATTCGCGACGCGTCAATCACGGAAGCCCCGGCGACACCGCGGATACGACGGATGGAAACGTTTTAAGCCGGCCGGTGACAGACAAACGGAAAATGAGGTTCCTCCGGATGGAGGAGAGAAGATATTGTGCCGTGATAGTTGCGGAATGGAGTTTCGTAAAAGCCGAGAAATAATTCGAAGCGCGGGTGATGGATCGTTTGGAATTGCGGGGCGCACAGTGATTCCGTTCGAGATATTAACCACTTTGCCAATATCGACAAGGTATTTCGCAATTATTGTTCGTACGATGTCTACGAACGAGATCGCACGCGGAAAAGTTTTGGTGGATTTTTAACCCTCTTGTCTGTGCCTATAATAAACGTTTAAGCATGCTTTCTGTACTTAGGAGCAAGTTATGTGATAAATCGATAGTTGACGCGAGATGGAAGTAACTAAAGATGGCGAAATTCGAGAAACTGATATTTAAATAACTCGTAAATCCAAAAGTCTGCGAAAGCGATATATACAAATTTTCATTATAGTTACACATGAAAAAGTTAAAAATTAGTGAATTATTTCTTCCAACGTTTCACAAAAAACTCAAATCGTTCGTTCAATTTTTACAAAGTTATTCATTTTGTCTCTGGTTGTACATGTTTGAATTCAGTATTTCACCGAAAGCAGTTTATCATGAAGATTGAGAGTGCTCTATATTTTTAATATTGTTGTTAAATGAAACGCCGTTTGTATGGAGAAGTAACATTTTTTTTTTTAAATAAACATGTTGACAAGTGCACTGGCCAGAGTTAAGGTCAACTTAAAATAATCTGAGAAGAATATAAATCTTCTTCTCGAAACCATTCAAAAGATGTAACTCGATTTTTCGCTGTCATGGACCTTCGACCCTTTGAGCCTCTGTTGGAAAGCAACTCTGATAGCAACGGCAAAGGGATATCGACGTCATTTCTGGGATCGAGGGATCCTTTTTCAAAGTTCGCCGTTAAGGACGATAAACGGGATAAAAATGTACCGGCTTATACATTTATAATACCGCATCACCTTATCTCGACCCTGGGTGCCCTCGCCGCCAGTTGCAGATGGCGGGACACATCCGGGTTGATCTCGAGGGAGAGCTTCCGCAAGTCAAACTCAATCTGCAAATGGGACGGTCCTATTTTCAGCGTCTCGATGCCGCTTGATCATTCTCTTGCTGACCGTACCTTTCATGCGGGCAGGGGTAAACTTCCTTTCAGTACAACCCGCTCGGTGTTTCATTGGTCTTTCGTGAACCGTGTCTCTTTGTGTTGTCGAGTTTTTGGCGTGCGAAAATTCGTAAGCCGATTCCCAGGCCGCCACTGACAAACTGTACGAAACTAATAGTCCAAGGCGGGCTAGAAGTGGAGCCCCAATCAAACTAACAATTTATTCATTCCGAATTCTGCGTCAATTCAATAAAGACCAGCTACAATATTATTTACACTTGGTCACTAAGTAATTCTTGAGAAAATCGCAACAAATATACAGTGACTCTTATTAATATTCGTATGGCATAGGCTGTTGAATAAAATGAGTACGTTTTCTGGCATATATCAATGTAATTGTACACTAGTAAATTCTCCAAATGGCTTCATCAAAGTAACAAATTTAATCGACAATATCAACGTTGCTAAAACTAATATCTGTAATGATATTTATCAAATAAAGCACAAGTAAGTATTACTTAGAGAATCATATAAAAATATTGCAACTAGGAAATATATTTTCATTATCCTTGAACGGAGATATTCCATATAGTGACTCTTATTAATATTCGGACATTGTGCCATTCAAAAAATTGTTACTAGTTTCGATCGTTTGCAATAGATTTGGAGTTATTGTTTTATAATACAACAGAACATTCATTGTAGTTTGTAATAACAGAAATTTTATTTATTTGTTACAGATACTTTTCTTAATACCAAACAGTGAATTAAATTATGTCGAAATTTATCGTCGCAAAAATATTCGGACACTTGACAAACTATAACATTTAAACATGAAAATTATTAACATAAGCAGTAATTAATATTTCGTTGGATAGCCTTTAATTTTAATTACGTGTCGCCACGTCTTAGGCATATTGGCTATAACATTTTGTAAGTAACTTAGCGGTATACGTCTACATTTTTCAATTAATCGTTTTTTTAATTCTTCCTTCGATCTTATCGGTGTTGTTCAAACTTTCCTGTCCAAAAGATCCCATACATTTTCAATGGGATTCAAGTCTGGTGACTGTGGTGGTGGATGTAATACTTTTGGGCAATTATGTAAAAGGTATTCTTGAACTATCCTGGCTTTATGTTTCGGATCATTATCTTCCTAATATTTAAATGTGTCTTCTATATCCATCGTGATCGCACTTTTCTTAAGATTTTGTTTTAAAATATTTAGATACTTAAATTTATCTAAAATTCCTTCTATAAAAATCAGTTGTCCAACTACTTTAGATGAAATACACCCCCACACCATAATACTTCTACCACCGTACTTTATTGTTGTATAACTACAGTGAATGTTCTGTTATATTATAAAACAATAACTCCAAATTTACTATTGCAAACGATCGGAACTAGCAACAATTTTTTTAATAGCACAATATCCGAATATTAATAAGAGTCACTGTATATCTTATGTACTTCATTCTTCGGCCATGCAATGCTGTAGCGCATGAAAGGTTTGATACAATTCTGTAATATTAATTCCATACCATTAGTCCTGTAGTCAAATATTCGTACTATCAAATTCCAGCGACAAATTAATTTCAGTTGATTAAATGTATCAACTGCTCCGCGTTAATGCATGAGAAACAGTGAATGGTAATTATAGTATATTTTTAAAGAATAATGTATTGTTTAAATATGCTTCTGTACGTTCGCATACTTTAGTTGCATATTTAAATACATTTCACTCAGTGCACTCCAGGGACCACAATGCTAAAAATTTCCTTTCACATGATTTCTGAAGAAGCTCAGAAATTTAAAAAGAAGATCAAATTAATTTTTAAAAGCACCTGTCGCATTGTTCGCGAAATAAACTTTCAGTTAATTTCTCGCCAACACGAACAATGACATAAAAATTGCACAATACCCCCCCTCCTCCCACGTTTCACAGTGTAGCATTATCTTGACCGCGGCGGTACATTTTTAATAATACTTCCCGTAATTTCCCCAGCGACCGAAACGACTAAGGACCCCATCCATGACACTTAAACGCGACCCGAACCGGTTACAACAGCCGCGTGTCGACCGGACAATAGAAGCGGAACAATCGAAACACGAAATACCCGCGCAACTAACCGAGATACCGAAAACTGTTCCCGCAAATTTGAGCAATGGAATTCGAAGCTGCAGCAGTAACAGCGGCGGGTCGATGGCTCGCAAGTGCGCGGCTCTCGCTTCCCGTAATTTATGTGACCGATTTAAATAAATTTTAAGGAAACTTTCACGCGGAGCCGGGGCCCTGTTGAATAATTGCAGTTTAATCGATGCTTCGACTGTTCCAGTTTCGCCCCGGAAAACAAAGGCAGTCCGCCCCGGTGTCCGCGGAAATGCGGAAACTTTCCGTGCGAAACCCGACGCGGATCCGCTGCTCGGAACACCGATGAAAATTGCGTGGCCGGGCATATTTCAGCCGAGGACAGTTCGCGAAATACGTCGTTGACTTTGTCCTGGCGACTGTGTTCCCGATGAATATTTCTCTCCCGGGCTCTGTTAAGCGCTTCGCCACGCTTTTTTCACCATCCACACGCCATTCTGCTCCGTACACACGCTTGGAATTCGTCGTTAGAAACTTACACTTCCGATCCGTCGATATCGGGGATAAAGCACGGCGGTGTTCCCGTTTGCCGGGGATCTCCCGTTCCCGCAGAATTTCCCGAAAAGGATGCGAAGTGCATCGATGAAAAAAAATGTATGCATAACCGGTTACAACGTCGACAAACTAGCGTATTTCACGGAGAATGCTAGTCGCGTGCGTGCACGGTGCATTTTCACGGTGCAGCAACCCGGATTCACGGTTTTGAAATATTGGCTCTGGCGAAAAGTCTTGTCGAAGTTTTTTTTTTGGTGGATTATGAAAGAGAGCGGCTTTGTCTAATTAATATTCGTACAAAATTTGTTGTTACATGAGACGAATATTTTGTAATTCTAAAAATATAACTTCGGAGCGTCTGGAAATGTATCTTGTGTGAATGAGATAAAAGGAGATTTAGAGGCCAAATGTTTGTTTCGTTATTAGACTAGGGATCTTTCTGCAAAATTAAGTTTGCCCAAGTCAATCGTGGATTAAGAAAAATCTATTTTAATCATTATAAAAAGTCGAAAATAATGAACAATATCATTAAATTTCGTTTAATGTCTTCTCAGTTTTGAATTCGAGTATTCAGTTTTTTTATGCATGTATAAGAATATTTTTGCGACGATAAATTTCGACATAATTTAGTTCACTGTTTGGTATTAAGAAAAATATGTGCAACAAACAAAATTTATGTTATTACAAAATACAATGAATGTTCTGCTATATTATAAAATAATAAGTCCAAATTTACTATTGCAAACGATCGAAACTAGCAACAATTTTTTGAATAGCACAATATTCGAATATTAATAAGAGTCACTGTACATAGTACGCGAATGCTATTCTGTGCTATGCAGACGAAATTAATTTTGACTTTGATCCATTGTGGAAAATCACGGAAACGATAGCATCAATTAACAGAAAGAAGGTCAGCGGAGATTCATGAAGCCGCGATAAATCGAGTGTTCCATTCTCGGAAGCTTTGGCCGTGTTTACAAAGAGAAATTGCCAAAGTACAAAGCCCCCCGGCGAAGCGCGGGGATAATGAAAGCTTCCATAAACTAAAACGGGAACAAAGTTCCAGCTCGTCATACATTAGAAACGACAATCCGCAAAAGTCGTCCCTGTCACGGCCGGAAACTCTTTCGCACGGTGGCTCATACGTCGAGATACGTGATTCCCCTTTCATGAGACGACAACTCGCTGCAGCAACTTCGGCCCTCGTTGTACCGACTTAAAGTTCGCGTTATCGTGCAAAGCCTAAATTCAATCCTGTGAAACAAAGTTGCACAGGATGCCCGTGTTAGGTCAGTAATGACGTCAGGCGAGATTCGTCCTCGCGCGTGCTCGAAATAAGGATCCCAGAAACGACTCGCTTACTTTGGTCCAATTTGTCGCTCAAGGCTACTTGCTTCCAGAAAAAGAGACGAAATTATCAGCTAACTTAAACATTTCCGTCCTGATAATTTCTGCAATTTTTCTCATTGAAATTCAAACTTCCTTTTAAGATCAAAACGCTGAAAATAACCAGCAAGCAAATACCTATAAAAACTAAGATTTCACCGCGATTTTTCGAATGTTAAATGCTCGAAATTTAGAAAAATTGCCAAATAATGAAGCCGATAAGATTAACGTTAACACTAAATTCAAAGTATGTGAGTGTACTGGTAGTGTCTTTATGACTCTTACTACTTTTGTTTAAGTCAAATACAACGTTTTTAAATTGCTCTTCGTATCACAGCGAACAGTGGTATGATTAATTATACGGAACGAAGAATTTTAATATATGGTCAGTTACGTTTACTCTAAACATATACTGTTGAAATATCTGTAACTCATATTTCTGTCAATACTTAAACGGAAAGAAGAATATTCGTAGTTGTCCTAAAAATGTCATAAAATCTTGTACAGGGTGATTTCTAAACTAATTTGAAGTGAATTGTGCCGTAGCAAAAATTTCCGTGCGTCAATAAGAAAAAAGCAACTCCGAATCATCTCAGGAACCATCCCTTCAATTTTATTCGGCATTTTTGACATACCCAGTATAAAGATATTTGTACCATTAGTTTTAAAATGTAGTTTATTGTAATCCTATTCCTGTTGACAAATTGCAAAAGCTGTTGTGTCTCTTAGGATATTTTTATAAATTTCAGATCAAACAATGTTAAATTGTAAAAATTTAGATTACTTACACTTAAGGCTAAAACTTACTCAGCATTAAAATTGACAAGAGAATATTATCTAATAAAAATCACAAAATTTAATTTACTCGAATTTACAGGAACAAAGTGAACACTGATCCTATCAAACATTAAAATTGACTAGATTTTTATTACAATGCATAATTACCTTGCAGATCATTCGCAAAAAGTGAATTGAATAAAGAGAAATTAACATTAAACTTACCTGTCATTAAAATTGGCTAATATATATTTTCTTATAAAAGTGCCAAAATTTAATTTATTTAGATATTGTGGAATATTTATTGCAATGTATGATTAAATAAAGACATATTTTGAATCGATTTCTATGTAGGCAATTTTATGACTTCAATAAATGTAAAATAAAAATCTGAAAAATATTAAAGTCGTAACCTATATCTTAGTATCTGCAGTACAGAGATATGGATATGGAAAATAAATCTACATATGATCATCCAAATGCAAAATCGTATAATACACATTAATAATAAACACATTGGACGATAAAATTAAGTATAGTTAAGTACAAATCAATCCCTTTATTAGAACATTTTATTTTTATTACATTAGTTTATTAAATAACGTATAAACTAAATTTTGCAAAAATTGTGTAATTGAGAAAGAAAAAAAAATTTTGTTTTCTATACCTAGAAATCGGTTAATATATAAGGGCTACTAACTTCGTCCTTAAGGTCTCATCATGTAGCTCATAGTAATGTTAACCGATTTTAAAGAAACCTCATATTTATAACTCACTTTGATTGACGAAACAAGAAAAACACTTTTTCGAATTAAGAAAAAGTGAAATGTCCTGATGTTCACTTTCCCTAAATGTATTATATGATTACAAATTTGCAAAATTGCAATGTATGGTTGAATAAAGAAATATTTCGAATCGATTTCTCAGTAGGTAATTTTATAACTTCAATCATTGTAAAACAAAAAAAACTAACACGGGAACATATTCGGATGCGAAAATCCGATTTTGATGAAACTTATAGGAGCTTATAGTTCTTTGAAAAATATTTGACACGTGTTCTTTTTTATTGGCAACCATCCACTTTGAAGGGGTGAAAACAGCCCTCAAAGTTGGGGTATTTTTGAGATGTCTCGGAAACCGGGGGTTGACAAAATTTGAATTGTTTTTTAAATTTTAACAAAAGTTTTTTGTTTAAACAATAAAGCTATAAGCTCCCATAGGTTTCATAAAAATGGGATTTTCGCATGTGAATATGTTCCCACGTAAGAGTAACTTTAGCGTAATGTAACTTTATTGAAAATTCAGTTTCCCTTAAGAAATTCTGTTACTTTTACGAAAAGCACTGATAGTAATCTCTATTTAGCAAACGATTTCGGCACTGTCGCGAAAGTAGACCATGCTAGAAGCGAGTCTTGACTTTCGAAGAGATTCTAATCGTTTCGAAATCCTGTCTGATAAGAATTTGCAACAGCCCTTCAGTTCGCAACGATTGGCTTCAATTTTGCGGGCGAGGTACTCCAGGGGAAATCAAATTTCGATCGGATCGACAAAATCGACTTCGAAACCCAATATCGCCTTCGAACAGACACAAATCTGCGATCATGGCGCGACGCCATGCGTCGGCGACGTCGTCGTTGATGGCTGAGGTAGCTCTCTAAACGTACACACCGTGAAGAAGATAGATTCGAGGACGCTAAATTCCCGGAGTTCGAAAACTCGCGGAAGAGGGTGGCGAAACTCGATAAGGCAGACGTGCCGCATTACCGATGATTGCAAATACAATTTCGCGTTATCGCTAACGAGAATTTCGTCTCAGTTGCTTATGGTTTCGTGGGGACAGGAAGTAGAATAAAGAGAAACGCGGCGTGCAGGACTGATACGTAGTCGATATACACTGCGAAATCGAGACTGCGAACCGTGGAACGTGCACGTCGGCCTCGTCCTTGTCGTCGTCGAGCATATACGCGGTGTCAAGAAATAATAGTTATCAGTGCCAAGTGTGTTTTCACAGATCTCGAGCGAACATTACCAACGCAACCCCGTTTTCAAGAAGGAATTCTGATTTTCGAAGTCATTCTTCGACCAACCTTTACAACATTTTCTCCGATCAACTATTCAACTTTTTATGTTACGATTTTGCATACATTTTTCCGTATATATTTCTATAGAGTATATTTTAAAAAGTGTGCGTTAATGTCGCCCGATCCTGCGCCATTTGCTACAGGAGAATAAAAGAACCAAAATAATTTTAAAATCTTGATTGTCTACGAAAATGGTGATTACGTCTGCGAACTTGTTCTTAAAATGACCACGAGTCATGTGCCTGGGATATATCCAGGCATCTATCAATGCAAATAAATTCGACATAAATATTCGTACAAATTTTTGTTTTACATCTATAAAAAGTCCGTGTTTAAAGAAATCATGGATTTGAAAAAAAAAGTATTTCACAAAGTTTCCCGTACAGAATAATATCATGCAACTTTCTTGACATGTTTCACTGAAAAGAAAGTATTGAAATTCTGTGAACGGTTGATTCCACCACTTTGATGCGAAAAGTAGTACGTAAAATGGGGTTGTATTAAGCATAAATTTACCCTACTTGTGTGCATAGTTTCATACTTATTGGAATTTATGGGTTCGCAGACTTCCCTTGTCAAATCTAATAGAAACTATCCAAGGACGTGGAAAATCTGTAAAACTGCTTCCATCCATTTCGAGAAAATGATACTGTTGTACGTGTCCTATAAAAATGATCGTTCTTTTAATAAGAAGAACACGTGGACTGAGATGAGTTCAATATTAATATTTATACTGAACATACTTATACTTTGCCTGAACAACGAACGATTTTGTTTCGATGGATACAATCTCCGAAATTTGCACAGTTTAGTATGGAAAATTATTCTAAACACAGGTGTTAATTACTTTCGTGGCACCTTGTACATGCTGACAAGTGCCTACACGAGAGAACGCGAGTGTACAAGCACACAAGCCGAAGACGCGTTTCACACGCTCGTCGCGGAACGCGGAAGCGACGAAATAGATTTTCATTATCGCCAGCGCGTCCACCACGCGATGGAATAATGCCAGCCCGAGGCGGATCGGCCGTGGAACTCCTTCACGGGTACTCGATACTGTGATACGGTTTTTGCTCGTTACCCCAAATCAAAAAATACCACCGTCAGAAAGCCGTGGTTACGGCTTTCGCGGAACGAGTGTATCGAATCGAACGATTTGTGCTTTATTTTATTGGCAGAACTCGCGGTATTGTACGCTCTTCGATCCGTAGACCTCGTGAAACGTATCTCTGAAAGAATAAAATCTAAACAAGAACTGTATAACCTGCTTCTTTCTATGGTCGCGTCGAAAGATCAAATTAGAAGTGCTATACAAGGTGGCACATTTAGACCCACTCAGTGGAACGTCTTCGAAACTGTTGATAATAAATTCAAAATGTTTTAAAAAGGTGTCTTTTTTCGTGGACGTGTAGAGATCGTTTGAAGGTCAACTTGAAGCAATTTTTATCTGTTACATAAAATTAATATATGATGAAAAATTAATAATTGGGAAAATATTTTAATATTTGTGTTACGACCAGTCAGATTCGTGTCGACGATTTTAAATAGAGTCTAACAAATATAGATGGCATGCCTTTCGTTTTAGACGAAAGTTACTGTATTATTTTTGATGTCCTAAATGGCAAAATTCTGAAATATCTTCGTTGGCCCAATCTACCTAAAGCTAATAAGAATACGCCGAAGGAAGCTCAATTTCTGAAGCTGTCACCACGCATGGTCAAGATAAAGGGTCGACACTCAAAGTAAAATGATGTTTTCTTTGTAACCTGTCAAGAAGACCATCACCGGATTAACCCCTTACCATATTATAACGAGTCAGATTCGTGTTGAAGACTTTAAATAATGTCTAATAAATATAAATATTATGACTTCCTTTTTAGACGAAATCGAATGTTGTCAAATTATAATCAATATTTAAGCATTGAAGTAGATGTAGCAGAATGAAAGATATAAGTTGTCTTTCATCTTCTGTAACATTTTTCAGCGATAACTTTAAGTACAAGGAAAATAATATGACATGGGTTAAGATTAAAATATCTATTCCCAAACATTGTCAATTACAAAATTGTAAATATTATCCAACTTATAATTATTCATTATAAATTGTTAGAAAAATCATGACACATGAAATAAAAAGTCAATAAGCCAGTGAATTGGTGAATCGAATAGTATTGTAAAATGTTACTACCCACAGAACCTTCTAAATCATTGTTTCAAATGATTTATAAATGTTCTGCTATTGCACTGTCCACTCATATAAAAAATACATCTTACAATCTCTGCACTCTTCCTAATCAGAAGACAACGAATTATCTTCCTCTAATCATCTTGTAAAATGCAAATGTACAGCATTGAAGAATACAACTTGAAATTTCGTTCGAAAACAAATACACGAATGTTCCACGCAGTTATTCATTCAATTTTCCACCAAATGCAATAATTAAAAGACTGATTCACTTTCTAGTAACCTAGTTCAAAACAGTAAAAATAATGTACTTCACAAGTACGCATTCAATGTTCGCGATGTTCTAATTGCACAAGTTCGAGATTCAAGTTAATCCGAATCCTAGAAGGTGCTGTGAGATTTGACTGTTCCGAATGTAGAACGTATCCTGACTAGTCTAAAGTTCTAAATGTTCTGATCCCTACCAAAGTTGGATTATTCCTTCGGTAGGGATAACAGAAAGACGTATCACCATTTTGGGGTGTCAGTAGACAAGTTACGCACACGCTAACCACAACCTCTCTGGCACAACAACAACAACCATCGTAAAAAGAAGAACTAGTAAAAATGAATCGCTAATCACTGACAGGGGAGTACTCTGACGATTCTGCTGTCTATGTTCGCCAGCAGAGTCTTTCTCGCTTTCACCTGATCTGTCATCGTCGTATACCTTCCTTAACCCTCTATGGGCCTGTGTAACGTTCAGGTCACATTTTAATTTATCGATATTTTACCAAATAATTATAGCTTTTTTCATGAAATGGCGCATAAATCTTAATTCTATAACGTTGCCAAGACAACCAATATTAATATTTATGACCGTTGCTAGGCTCATCAACCTGAAATAACCAAATAAATGCTGTGCAAACTGTCTGCAGTAAAAATAAGCGAAACCATTTGATCCAATTGATATTATTTGTGCTTTCATCAGTGATTACCAAACTAAAAATAGTGCTCACAATAGCTCTGGGTTCGTATATCAATAACAACCTATTTGTTTGCATTTCAATTTTCAATTTGTTACTGTTTTTTTATTATACAGTTTTGTAACTTTGAGGTTACAGTGGGCTATTATGGCA
>CM052094.1:15959372-15984004 GCA_028453745.1 Agapostemon virescens
GATTCAGACTTTACCATAAAAGTCATGGTAATTACTGTTAAGACGCGAATAGTGATTTTAAACAGATGTAGGGACGTTTACAACGCGGACGATCGGACTCCGCTATTTTTGAGGAATTTTGACAATTATCCTAGAGTCGAGATACTTCAAGTTTAGGTATTGACTTACGGTTTCTCTGTGAGAAATGTAACACTTGAAGGTTTCCGACTGTTCGCTCAATGGCGACAGATGTATCGTAAATATTCACCTGTGACAAGAGCTGTACGAAGATTAAGCGCACGACTACTCTTAGGCCCGTTTTCCGTCGGCCATTGCTTGTGACTGTTCGATCTCGCTTAAAGAAATGGGCGGATATCTTATGCGGAAAGCAACTGACCTCGAATTTCTCAAGGTTCGTTATTGGGCAATGATGTCAACGCCCACATAGTGGTCCATGTACATATTCTGCGGACTCCGCGATGGAGGCGTCTTTACCATTTATATTTCGTCCTTTTCATTAGTATCTCATCTTTTACATTTTGTATTAGGTCTTTATCATTTGTATTTCGTCTGTTCCAATTGTACTCTGTCTTTCACTATTTTACTGTATTGTTGTCTATTCTTCAGGTGAAGAAATGATTAAAGTTCCTTTTATTAACTACTGCTTGTCGTTGTTTTACCTCTATTTGAAGAAAATGGACTCAGCGGTCACCTATTATTGTTGGGCTCACAGAGACGCAACAATCACTGTAACCGTAAAGAAAACGTTACAGCACCGTTAACCAACGCGTCTTTGCATTACATCGCTCTTCGAGTTGACTGCGGATCTGCACTCAACTTGACCATCCCACGCAATCTGTTTTTCACGTCAGTATTAAAAACAATTCGACGAAAGCAGCCGCGAAAATGAAAACTTTTCTCGTAGCCCGCGTCCTCATGACACTCACAAACCCTTATCGATCGCAGCTTTTTGCCGGTGAATGTGTCCTATCGCGCCTAACCCGTTTCGCCTTTCCTCTTGTATCACGCTCGACGTCCGTCTAGCCGCGTTCCCGTTAAAATGACGTACACACGGGTTCTTTTTTAGCAGAAAGTCTCCGTCGGTCGATGGATTCGCTTTTTTCCTCGCGAGCATAGCCGCGAGGCACGGCCGAATGTTCTTCGTGTCTGGCATTTTAAGCTCACGCGATGTAATACGGGCACGTTCCCCGGACAACGAGGACTGGAAATGATCCCTCTCCTTCTGCTCGCAGCAGCTTTGATTATGTACACGGGGACGCGCAAAACGAACTCCTTTGATTAGTTGCGGAACCGCGGAGTTCGGATGCGTCTTTAGTGTATTCTGTAATGAACACCGTAACCTAGAAGGTATTATCTCTGTTGGGTTGACTGCAACAATCGAAACACGCTGCAGGAAATTGTTTGCAATTTCCATCGTTCAATTATAATTGATGTTTTTAAATGCTACTTCAGCGGCTCTTGCAAACATAGATTTTGGGGTGTCAAATAAATCGTCGTGCTTCCAATACGATGGGCGATTTATGCGCGGAATGATCTGAAAAATCGGTGCATGCAAAAATATTGATATAACGCGACTGCGTTTTGCAGGTGGGCCTTTCCACGTGCGGAAACAATCGGATTGTTGAATAATAGAACGAAGAGTAATAGTTTGGTTGAACAGTGGAACAGTTTGCTTTGTGCGTTTGTTCACGGGTTTATTTGGCACAGATCTACCGCCCTATGTATCCTATAGGATCATGTATATTAACAGTAATCCGACCATAGCGCTTAAGTGACCGATTTTATACTTTTTCTTGTGTTCTTGCCCTACCTCTTATGCTTCCCTTGTTCAACGCCATTTTAACGTGTTCTAATATTATTTTATTTAGGATTATTGGCATTGTAAATAAGTTTATTTCTTTGGACATAAATTATTTAGAAAAGGCAACAAATTTAAATAGACGCATTTTCGTTATTTTTATAAAGTAATGCAAATTAGTCGCTTGTACTGCTCCGTAAACCTAGTGTTAACTGTCTTCCGTTAGCCCAGCGTTTAAGGAAGACCCTGCTAGATAGATTGATTCGTTTCATCAATTGCCACAAATTTTCGACCGTAGAAATTTCACAATTATTGAAGTTACAAACATGACTTTGTGGAAATTGATTCGTCAGATCTGTTTATTTAGTAATTCAGTATATTTTATAATAAAGATAACAAACTTTAAATGTATTGCATCTTATATTCGTAAGACAGTACGTACTAACCAATTTTAGTACTGATTATGAGTAGGTTTAGCGTTAATACCGAAGCTACCAATAACATAACATAGAAAATGGAGACGATGGAATTTATTTATAAATGTACAGTTCTCATTATAATACGTGTTTAAACAAAGAAGTAAATTTTAGTAATTTTTATAATTTTCACAATAGTGAATTAAAAAAGCGGTTATTTAAATTTGTATGTTAAGCGTTATATAGGAAATGAGAATATATGATAATATTTTATTTCGTACGTACGGTTGTTTGAACAAATTTGGTGTTGCGTTCTATTTAGGATATGTTTCCGTTCCCTATTTATAGAAATTTCAATTTCGTTTCAATTTATTGCCAAATAAAAATATCACTTTAATCGTTGAATCTTTAATTGAAACCGATATCTTGTAACTGTTGGAAGAGACTCTGAATGTAGGTCAGTACCAAAGATAGTTGAAGAATTTCAGAACAAAGAACCGTCGCATCGAAGATGAACATCGACCGGAATAGCAGTAAAGTTTCTCCACGATATTCTGTAATTACATTGTTCGTTTATCATTTTTACTGCGCAACAATTATTCTCTAAGGAATTATGGTAAATCATTCTCATCCCTTTCGAACTACTAGAAAGCTTATCCAAATGTTTAATAATACGTTCTATAAAACTTCGTATGTAAACTTCGGGGAAAAGGTTCTGTTTAATGTATTGCATCTCACTACACATATAATGCCAGCTTAGAAGTAGGAATATTATTGTTTTCGTATATTTTTCTTCTACACTC
Organism: Agapostemon virescens; assembly: GCA_028453745.1. Taxonomy (NCBI): domain Eukaryota; kingdom Metazoa; phylum Arthropoda; class Insecta; order Hymenoptera; family Halictidae; genus Agapostemon; species Agapostemon virescens. The sequence goes on from CM052094.1 coordinate 15,962,390, forward strand.
AGTGAATTAATTATATTTAAAATAGCATATATCAATTGCTCAAGCTAACAATAAGCTTATTCATGCTCTCACAAAATTTTTAACTCTTAGCACCCGAATGGCGACTCTGAGCGCTACGAAAAATTTCCACACTATTATTTAAAACAATTTTAACATCGCTATCTTTAAGAAATTGATAGAAATTTAACGATTATACGGACGAGCAACAATGAAAAACCCCATATACATAAAATGAAATAATTCGTGTAGAATGTGAATATCCCATCTCAGAAGAAATGCTTTTGTTTCCTAGTTAAAACAGTTTCGGGTGCAAAGGGTTAATAATAATAATTTAAAAATTAAATGTATGTTCACCATAAAGGTATAAAGTGCTTCCTTATGCAAAAAGTAAATGAAATTGATTTATCTAAGGTTAGCCTTCGAGGAAACTGGATTTAATAATTCAGAGAACGCGAGTAGGGTTTGTCTGACCATGGCGAACCTCTTCTCCTTTCTATAAATATAAGATCAGTCCATAAGTTTGTTCGCGTTTTTTGGGGGGGAATTTCGAAACAATGCAAATAATACATATTTTACTATTTTAATCAATCACGTATTTAACTTTAGTATTTATAACTTCTCGAACAATTTGTTTATTTAATTTGTATAACTGGGTTTTGGCTGTGTTAGAGCCCAGATACAGCTACGGAATAAAAATGAAGATGTGGACCATGGACTAATTTAATAAGTAGCTTTAAAATGATGAGCTAGTATATTGCAGTCTATTTTTTAAGCTTGCAAAGTGAGACGTTTTTACAGTTTTTAAACATAACATTCTACCTCTACAAATAATTATAAATATATTATTACTTCTTTTGGAATCTCACAAAAAAAAAATGGAATAAAACATAGAAAATCTTGGATCCTTTTTCTCCTAAACTATAAAAATTTCTATTTGTAAGCAACCATAAAAGTTTCACAAAAGTCGCCGTTAATCACTAAATTAATCACAACCTAAGAAACACAAGATTCATCAAAATATTATTTGCTAGTCACCACGCACAAATTATTACGTTATCAGCAATCAGATTTTCAACTGTCTTATGGTACACTCAATACTACTATACTGTATACCAATACTGGTATACTAACACCATCAACACATATCGTATCGGAGTGAATGATCCTTTTCAAACTTTTCATTTTAAAAATATCGAAGTTATAAAATTGCCTTTATAGGAATCGATTTCTTTATCCATTCATATATTCTGATAAAAATCGCACAAATTCCGAATGAATTAAATCTTGTCGTTGTTATCAGACAATATACTCGATTACAATATAATAGACAATTTTAGTACTCAATGGGAATAGTATTAAGAACAATCGGCGAATGCTTCATAAATTTCGAAGCTCGATTCGTCGAAAACTGAGGCTCAAACGAAACGATGTAATTCCACAATTTTCCTATGCTTCTGCACAGAGTGTAAAAATTTAATGGAAAAAGAATAATGGCATGGTTCCATCGGCTGTGACCGAGGAATTTCGTGGCTGTGACATGTCGTCGTTGCCAGCAAGGGCTGACTCACTATACTGCACGGGCATAAAGCCGTTTACACGCCCAGTGGTCCACAAACGCTCTTCTCGCGCTCGCGTTCTTACGATACACATTTTTTTTCTCTCTCTCTCTCTCTCTCGCCCCCCCCCTCTCGCCGATTACAAAACCGTCTGTACCAAACTCCCGGACCTTTGTGCGGCAACAATGCGATGGAAATGCGCTGCATATTTCAAGCCGAGGAAAATCGAGAACGCTCGGGCGCTAAGCCGAATATAGGTCGGCGTTGTAACGCTCGAACGAGACACGACAGTGTTTGTTACGAAAGACAAAAACTGGGTTGCTTAAAGTTGCAGATGCACACTCGTCCGGAAATCATGCTCCCACTTCGAAAATCGTCTCGGCCAATCGACCGAATTATTCCGAAACGATAATGTTTTGATTAACTTCGCCCGGGAATCTTTATTAAATTCGCTAGCTCGAGGAACCGGGACACTGGGAGTTAATTAAAACATTACATAACTCGGTGATTGGTTTCAAAACGTCACCGTTCAAAAATATAGAATCTAGCTGCACGGTTAGATGCAAGAATATAGTTATTGACGCCCAGAAATTCTGATTAAACACAGTTTGATTTTAATTCTGGCTATGATGGACTACCGTGTATATGTTACCATTTGAATCTGTATATTAAGAAAAGTAGTTAACGCAACGCGTCGAACGCTTGGCCCTTACAGCAGAATGTTTGGTACTCTACGTTGTCATAGATATAGCCACTTGATAGTTCTTTAATGCTAAACCTACCGAGCATTACTACAATTGACTGGTGTATATCGTCGTATCAAAATGGCAAAATTTAATTTATTGGGATTATTTGCAAAAACAAATACAAAGTATAGTTGAACAATGAGATCTATTATATCGATTTCTATGAAGGCAATCTTATATCTTCAACAATTGTAAAATAAAAACTCTGAAAAAGGTTATTAGACTTGCTGTAATAGGTTTAGTGTTAAGCGCTCTTCAGTGTCAGTGATTGGTAAGGTTCCAAGTGAAAACCGACCCCTATAGCTTCGACATCAAGAGAAAATTCCAATAATTTGTCAAAACCATTCTTGCTGTACAGAAGTTTTTCTAGATTCCAAGTAAAAACCAACCCCTATATCTTTGACATCAAAAGAAAATTCCAACAATTCGATCAAAATAATTCTTGCATTAGATTTTTCTTGATCCCAAACGAAAACCAACCCCTGTATCTTTGAGATCAAGAGAATATTCAAATAATCTAATCAAAATAATTCTTGCTATACATTTTTCTGGATTCCAAGTGGAAAACAATTACATCTATAACATCAAGAGAAAATTCAAAGACATGTCAACTACATCTTTGACATCAAGAAGAAATTCCAAGAACTTCAATAAAATAATTCTGGCTATACACAATTTTGCTTTGCCACGCAACACGTGGAAATGAGGTGCGAACAATCTTGAAGAATCAACTATTGCTTCGAATTCCATCTACGTGTTGTATGTCCCCTTTTCTGATACTTTTGCCGGTCCAAAATAGAGGTATTCTACCGAGCGACACTGCAATCACAGTTCGTTTAAAGGCAAAACGTTCTGTGAGTACTTTTTCGTTTCTAATCGAATCCTTTGGTTTGCCAAAAAAATCGAAATAGTATTTTTGCCTATAATAGCTACATTGTACATAGTGTTGCGTATCGGTTTTCTATTACGAACAATAGTGAAACGTGCGCACTACGACGATAAAGAGTGGACTGTATTACTATCAAGATTATTAACCGGATTTGGGTATTACACTAAATTTTATTTTATTCAAGGTAGAAATCTTACCTACAAGAGTGACAACTAATACTAGGAGTCCCGTAGGATCCTTTCCAAAATTTCTAATACGAATCACGAATCACTATACGAATTACTAAGGTCTCCCGTAGGAGCCTCTCTAAATTTCTATGTAAAATCACGAATCACTACGACCAATGCTAAGGTCTCCCGTAGGAGCCTCTCTAAGTTTCTATGTAGAATCACACGCTCCGCCGCTCCGTCTTGCTATTTATTTGCTAAGGTTTACAAAATGTTACAAAGTTCGACTGGGTAGGGGTAAAATGGAGTGGGAGCAAGGGTGTTTGACGAAAACGGAAATTTCCGCTTTCGACACGCTCGTCCGAGACGTCTCGCCGAAGGACTCTCGCAGGTAGCGTCGCTAATTAGAATCAGGGCCCGAGATTCGGCGCCTGGTGATCATAAACCGAGCCTTCCGCTGGGACGGCTTGCCGAACATCTTGCTCTTTCTGAGCAATATAACAATAAACGAAATTCACAGCCGGTAACAATTCTTCGGACTGCATTATTTCTACAAAGATTCCGCCACGCGACATGCCGCCCCCCTTGAACGGCCACGTTCAGTTAAAACCATCTCGCTACGCGACACATAGTTTATTTCCTTTCGTAGATATGAAATGAATTGCTATTACTCGTACTTAGAACGTAAACATTTTTATCGTTATTTCTTTAACTGTATCTGTTATTTGTAGCTAGATTTGTTATTTGTAAATTGATTTGTTAACTGTAAATGTAGCGATGTAAAAGTTGTTTAAATAGAAGCACCATTCGAATGCTAAGGGTTAACAGGGGGTTTGTTCCTACGGTTTATCGGATACAGGGCCAACCACTATAACTTGATGGCTTCCTTATTCTGTGAAGGCATTGTTAATCATACTAACTGTAAATGCGGCTACGAACTCGAGGATCTAGACCATGTCTTGTGGCAGTGTTACTTATTCAACGTTCACGAAGTTAACCTAACTGATGATTTGTCTCTCAAGGCCGATATGTTTTCTGTCCTACTCCAAATTTGGGCGTATTTGCGTGTTTTCTCTTTGTTTAAGAAATGCAACTACCGCATGTAATCAGAAATTCTAAAAAAATAATGTTATTCAAATCATATTTTATAAGATAATGTAAACTACATTCAGCTGTATAGATTTCATTTAGAGTCTAGGTAAACTTAAATAAAAACAAAGTTCAATTTATTCTTGCGAGATATAGATAGATTAACTCTTTGCACACGAGGATGTCTGAAGATATTTGAAATATTTTCTCCAAAATGTAAAATCCTGTCTTAGAGATATAAGTTCTGAGTAAAAATAAAAGTATACGCCGATCTTATGTTAATACGATGATTAAATTATATTTTTTAGAAATTTAGATTGAATTTACGTTCTTCGTGTCGCCAAAATGAGGCATTCGTCCTCGAACGGTTAAAAGTACTTCGAGGTTTTATGAAATTGGTTTGAATGACAGAAAGTTTTTAAAAATGTGTACTTGCAATGAATGGTATTGGATCTGAAACACGTAAGTTTCAAACTTCCACATATCATCCGCTTCAACATGATTATTCTTGCTGAATGTAATGTCAAGGTCAAAAAGGTGATATCCACTAAATTCAATTTTTTATTGTGTATCATGCTATCGTAAAAAAGTATACTATTCCATTTAAAAAACATCAGTGACCTTGAAATTTCATTCAAAAACACGACATAAAAAAATGTTTTCTTCACCATTATATTGTACCCTGCAATAGTGTCACTTTGCCCTCTGAAGTTTTCTGATAGGACTGTAAATACGAAAGATATTTAGGTGTTCCCATTTATGTGGGACACCCTGTATGTTTTAATTAATTCGTGGATATTTAAAATTGTTAATGCTATTATTCAGGAAATGGAATGATTAGACTTGTAATGCGAAGATTGTTTTAATCCTGCGTATCTGATGCTTTGAAAATAACGACTGGTAATAGAAGCTAATATTGGGAAAAAATACAAATGAATAGGAGTTGGCTAGTGAATGGGGTTGAACTGGATTGCGAATAGAATACAAGCGGAACAATCGTCGATTCTCGAGGTTCCCTTTATACGTCGGAGTTGTGCTTGGTTTAATCGAGAATGGCGTTATGATGACAAAAGAGTCATAGTCTCTTGTTTTCTACTTTTATTTAGCCGCTCGAAATGGATAAACGTAAATGGGCGACGTTGCTATCGCGGTGTTTAATTTTGGGAAGACACTGATTTCAAAAGGCCTTTAAACTATAAAGAGAAAACGAAATACAAAGACAAAAATCGAGGCATTTTAATCAGGCACGCAGAATAGGTTAATTTCAGTACTAATAACGATTTTCTACAATATCGACCGTGGCATTTCAATCGATTATACAGAATAATTTAAAATATGTTCTGTAAATAATTGTAAAATAGAACAATTAAACACTTTAAGGAATATTCTTTTTAAAAAACCATCCAACACATCTTAATCAGTTGTGCAGAATATTTAAAAACAAGTACATATGTAATTTTAATAAATTATTTTAATAACATATTAAATATAGTTTGACAATTTAATAAATTTTAATAAATAATGAATAGAACTTTCCTAATAACATAAGTAAATTTTCAATGCTTAACTATTATTTAGTCGAAATGTGTTTGAAATGCAATTGAATCCCCATGGCAATAGTTGATTACCCAAGTGCCTACTTTCATTTTGCTTCCAATATTCTTATTGGAAAAACAAACATAATGAACATTTTTGATCGCCACAAAAATTGTTGAGCATCGACATAAGGATTAGACAAGTTTAATTATAAAATTTCGATATCTATGATTTATTTAGTATTTCATACTGCATGTACCTCAATTTGTTATGTAATATTGCCAGTTACGGGTAAAGGGGAAAATAATCGTAACAATTCTAGTTCATACTTAATTTCACGGGAATTTACCCCACAGTAAATAATTCCCAACGTAATTTCTCTGCGCGAAATCACAGTAAAATACGCGTCGCCACGATCGCGTTTACATTTACAATGTAACCCCTAATCGAACGATATCTCTTTCCAGCTGCCAGACAGTAATGAAAGACTCGACTCCGCAAAGGAAACGTATCTTTCATCTGTAATTATAATCGTGCGTTGGCGTGACGTGTTTCGGGTTATCGGGAATCTTATTGAGATAACGCAGTGCGAAGTCGATGAACGCGAAAGGAATGCTGATCTTGTTAGGGATACGCGAGCTTAGATCAGATTTACGATCCGCGAGTCACTCCTTTGTTATTTCAGAAATTGAGATTTCAGCATGCGTGATCGCGGCGTTTTCATTTCGCTTTGTTCTGTACTTCTGCTTGTTTATTCTAATTTATGATGATTTTATGCAGAACACCAAACACGGTACTTTTCACTGATGGATTGGAGAATTCATCTAATTAACGTTCTTCGTAAAGGGGACAATTTCTAATATTTTATAATATCTACGTGTGCTCGAAGTGAGCGAAAATTTTTCAATCCGTCGCACTACGATGGATTTTGCGGTTACACTGATTAGACTTTCTATGTCGTTCGTTCCGTATCGGGAAACAACAAGGACGCTTGGCTGCCAAATGTTTGCTATAGGCATAACGAAAATGAGATAATGCATATTCGAACGGCATTTGAATGGTCGTATTGTCATGCAGTTGGCATTGGTTCGTAAGGTGGCCTTCGGACGCGACTGTAAATGATCGTTGCTATCTTGTAGGACAATGTGTCCGTAAACAGCTGCGAAACGCTTAAGGGTGGAATACACTTTATAAGATGAAAATTTTCGATTTTCTTTTTTTGTTTGAAATTGATTCCAGTATGACTCTAGAATACGTGTATAAAGTTACGGAGCAAAATTTTATGTGTTTTGGGAGATACACATTTCATCCGCTTCAACACAATTATTCTTGCTCAAGGTCATTTCAAGGTCAAAAAGGTGGTATCAATTAAATTCAGTTTTTTATTGTCTATCATGCTATCGTAAGAAAAATATACTATTCCATTTAAAAAAACATCGGTGACTGAAATTTCATTAAAAAAACACGACATAAAAAATTTTTTTCTTCACCATTATATTTCCCCCCTGCAATAGTGTCACTTTGTCCTCTGAAGTTTTCTGATAGGACTGTAAATACGAAAGATATTTAGGTGTTCCCATTTATGTGGGACACCCTGTATATTATTCAAACTCCTATTTTAGCCAACTTTTTAGTTCCTCGCGCTCATTTACGAAGGAAACGAGTTCCCGTTCACGATTCCCAGGTGCGACGAAGAAATTCCATCTGAAACATATCTTCGGGAACTTCGAAGAAGGATTAACGGCTCTAGGAACAATTCGAAGCCGCACCCGGGTCTAATTAACGACCGCGAGCGACTGATTCTTCGCTGATCCGAAGAGACAAGGGTTACAATCTCGATTATTCGCGATCGAAGCTCGAACGTGGTCGGGATACCGGTGGATGAAGATTATTTCTGAGCTTGCCCGAATCGTATTTGGGCCAATCTCGCCACACACCGTCGCGAACGGATCGCGGTCGTGAAAAATTAGCTGGCTCCCCAAACCACCCCCTTGATGGTTCTACCCCTTTTACTAGGAGGAGCAAGGCCTCGCCCTAATACAGATTTATTGCCGCCTAAGAGCCGGAGCTGGCCGTCCTAATACAGGTATTATGCTGACGCAGGAACGAGGAATTTACACGAAATTGGAGGTAATTTGTAGGGGTCGAGTTCAGTTACACCCCCGCGCACCACTTCGAACCCAGACTCCCACTCGATTTCATCCCCCGTTACATCGAACCGGACCCTTGTACGGCTGTACGCAGACTGCTGCCAGAATGTTTGGCCAAACTTTAACAGGATATTCCACTGATTGTACTTGTTGGGTTATGCCCGTATATGCATATTCGAAAATGAAGCTAGACGCTTTAACCCCTTGCCTCGCAATTCTTAATAAATTAATTACTAGCGACTGTTTCCTAATTTTTTAAAGCTCGCTTTCATAGTCGTGCCCGACGTTAAGGACTTTTTAACAGATCAGCAATAGCAATTTTAATCGTACACACACTGTAACGCAATCTGATAATTAATTTTGTTATTTTATTTCTGACATTTTGCGAAAGATTTTTAGTTCCCTTTCGGTATAGCATAGTTATTGAAAATAGTGTTGACAGTAGAACGACAGAGCACTAAACTATACTAGTATACACTGCTTTATAATAATGGCAAGGTTGCAATTTTTCTAAAACAAACTCTTTTTCTTTTTTATTTCTAGCACATTGCAACAAAAATGTTTAAAGCACATTCCACGGGTGCCATTTAGTAGTAGTCACTACAATCAGTTCAAGTAATTGGAAAAAGCGTTTTGATTTAACATGACCAACCGTCTCTGAATCTTAAAATAAATAATATTTCTTGTTCACTGAAGTATTTTATTCAGTTGATTCGTATTTAAAATGTGCAAATTAAATACTGGCGATTTATATACTATTTAAGTAAAAAGTAGTACACCTCACATAATTTCCATCGTGTAAATCTTTCTAAAACAAACGCTTTTCTCTTTCATTTCTGGCACATTGCAATAAAAATGTTTAACGCACGTTCCACAAGTGCCATTTCGCAGTACTCTAGTCACCACAATCAGTTCAAGTAATTGGAAAGAGCGTTTCCATTAAAAATGACCAACTGTCTCTGTATTTTAAAATAAACGATGAAAATCCAAATTAATCTTGTACTGGCAGCGATCGCTTTTCATCCACTCGATTTTGTTTTTTTGACGAGAACTGGATCTCCGAGCAGTGAATAAAACACTTTTCCGATACGACGTGTCGTCTCTTTTACACTTTCCGATAACGTTGACGATGACCACGCCTCGCCGATCGGCGAGCTAGCTCTCTCCGCGTTTTATCTCGGCGGCGTTTTGTTTATATTTGACGGTGGACTGGCAAGGCAACCATTGAAAAGTGAGAATGAAAAGATACAAGCGTGTGCCTTTACCATCCCTTTCTCTATCTTTCCGGGGCATAACTCTTCCCATCACGAAACACGGATATCGAAACGCATTATTAACAGATATCGGCCGGTGATTTTCCGCGGCGCGTTACGAGTGACCCTCATAAATTGTCTTGGTTCGTAAATGTGCCGAATCGATTTGGCTGTCAGGCGAACGACGCTCGCTTCGAATCAGGATCGAAATATGGCTAGTAAAAATGTTAGAAAGGCGATCTCTCTTTTTGACAGAAGATAGGCTGTCATGGAAGTTCATAAAGTCTAATCTGCGTTCGTGATTTTTCTTCCGAGAAAAAGCTCGCTATCGATATTCGGTAATCGCTCGATCGTCGGAGTATCGAAATTATTGACGGAACGAGTTTCAATTTTCATATGAAAACATTTACAATATGTAAGAGTCAGTGGAACATAAGGAACTTTCGTAATAACCAAAATTAACCCTTTGCCCTCGAGGCCTTTTTCGCTCTGACGAACCAGCAACTCGAGACGATTTCGGCTATGTTAGGGGATCGTCTTATAGGCACTTTGAAATCATTTTATAATCAAAAAACGTATATAAATATTAAAATTTCGGTAATTTATTTATTTTTACATTGAATACAACAAAATCTGTTAAATATTACACTCTGTAATTAGCGTTTGTGTGATATTTAGTAAAACAATCCCTAAGATGCATCCTCGGTTTGTCAGAACAAGTATCACAATAATACGAGGTTTCTCGTCTACAGCCAGGCTTGTTACGGCCAGAGCAAACCTTGCAGTCCCTTCTTATCCCTTTTAGCACAATATGGAGCTTTTCGTTTAGTCGGGGTTCATCGGTCGACGCTGACGTCGATGCTTGCTCACGATGCTGGCAATAGGATCTTCTCGATTAGTCCAGAAGCGTTTTTAGAAAGCGCAAATGACTTTTTTCTAGTTTATACAGTATGTAAGAATTGATTAGGTAAATTTCCATGCCCCCAAAAAAAAGATTTCGCCACCATTTTACCGATTTTCGGAGAAAACAATATGTCGATGCATACTGGTCTGCCCGATCAACACTACCCATATATTTTATATAATCCAATATAATGTTTGGTTTTTTGATCATCATTTCCACTTCAGCTCGTGTAATCCTTCTGACGGTCTCCATTCCTGTGTCACCTCTAGTAGTCAAACAAGTGACGGGCCTTTTGTCCTTCCATGCTAAAAGTAAGGTGTTGTTTCGTCGGTAAAATACCGTGGTTTCTTTTACAAATTTTGGCTTTTTTATTGCACTGGGCAATTCTTTCCTGTTCGTTAGAACCGTTCCGGTGATATTACATTTCAATTTGGCTAGTTCTTGAGCTAAACTATAGTAAAACCGTAACAGTGTCGCTCGATTCGACACTTCAAATCAGCTGGGCGCCGTAGCAGCGCCGCTCGAGTGGATGAATCAAACCGGCCGGGCGCCGTAGCGGCGCCGCTCGAGGGCAAAGGGTTAATAGCGTTTTAATCATGCTTTAATTTAGAGAATTATTTCGAAAGATGATAAAAGAATAATTTATCTTATCTTATTCTGTCGTTGACCTGGAATGACCTTGGAATAATATAGTCACTAAATTCCTAATAAAAGGGACTATCATTGTAGGTGTTTAAAAAAGGGTGGTTCTATTTAAAAAAAGTCAAGGTGACCTTGATATCTCTATAAAAATGATATAAAAACAAAATTTTTTTATAGCATCCTGTCAGCCCCATTGTACTATACAACTTTGTCCTTACCATATTTTACGTATCATTAGAAACAACAAAGATATTTGAGGTGCAAACGTTTGGTGACTCACCCTGTATATTATATGTTAGCAAAAAGTTATCAGTAATCCTGATAAAGAATTCTTAAAAGAAAGATTATTCGCGAAGATGCTGTGTCGTCTTAATTTTCACGTCTCTCGTGGTGACTTCGCGATTAATTTCATATTAACAGTTTACAAGCTTTCGTTCTTGTTCTACTCCGGCCTTCGATGTCTGATATTCACTGGAGCACTCGATATCAGAATTTTACGAGCATACTTTTCAGACCGTTTGCATTTTAAAATTTTAATGCAGGCCAGAGCGCGATAGAGATGACGAGAGAGAAAGAGAGAAAGAAGGGGAGAAAGTCAGCCTCGGACAGCCTGGAGATTTTAATCTCGGCGTTATAATAAAAAATAAACTGAACTCGCCTAGTGGACTCGCTAATACACGGCCAGCGGATTGCTGGTGAAACGTTCGTTCGCGTCACGCGACCCAGAATGCGAAATAGAAAGAATTTCAACGTGATTAGAAAGCTTAAAGGACGCCGTGGACGTCGAATTATCGAGCTTAATCCTCCTAACACGAAGATTTATTTACAACCCGGTACTCCATCGACCACGGTCCAAGCAACCATTGCAATTTACGTACACGCTCGCAAAATGAAATGCTTGCAGCGATTCGCTCAATTACATCGCGCGAAATAAACTTCCTGCAAGTTGAGGCAGTGAACGGAAATTTTATTACGGGGTTTATAATAATGGCCGATAGAAGTCGTTCTTTTACCTCAGTAATGCCCTGGTCGAAGGATTACCCGCTTTTCGAACGATTTTCGATATTACCACTTCTGTAAAATGTTTTCTTAATTACGGGGAAATTAACGGTGTTCGTAAATTTGCGACGTTCCTTGATCGGTAAATTGTTTATATGTAGAACTCAAAGTATCGTGATCTACGTAAAATTGTTCGAGATAGTTATTTCACTTTTAATTTTGTGTTCAATGAATGGCGAGGAAATTGTTTTTCGATACAATCCCTTTCCAATTATGATGAAATTAATATTCATTGTTTCTCTTGAAATATTTGAGTGAATTTAATTTAAAAAATATAAACTTTATTAAAGTCGTCTTATGAGCAGATTTTTATCCCGAATTATTCGAAGGTTATTACTGAATTGCCAATTTTCAATACTTTCAGCATTTTTAATTACAAGGCTGTACATATATGAACGTTAATGAATGGAGCATTATTGGTCAAACGAACAGTCTCAGATTACGTATTTTACAATCGCTAAAATTATAAAAATGCTGTTATGAGAAATTATTGAATAAATATCTTAATTTTGCCACATGTTATTATAAAAATCTATCTAAATTCAATCTTGTAAGTTTTATAAAACGACATATATCAGTCACTTTTAATAAGCGGCACTTTCAGTGTTAACCTTTATCCTCCGCGAAGGCTAGCTGCAAAAGCAGATTGCTTATTAATGAGACAGATACACGAAGGAAGAATATGTATTTTTCACTGTCTGCTGGAAACTGTTTTTATTGCCGAGATTTTGGAGCATTCGAAAATTACATCTTTGCGCCAGCTGTAAGATTTTAGTCTCAAGTAGACGTTAACCCTTTGCGCTCCAATTACCGGCATTGCTGGCACAACAAATAGGAGCGTTCTATTTCAACTGCCAGCACTGCTGACATAACAGCTAAAGGCGTTCTACTACAACTACGAGCTCCGCTGGCAACGCTGCTCGTTTTTAATTATACAAGTCAAAATGAATGAGTTACGCAGTGCCATTAGTTTAGTCATTTTCCTGGATGTGTTCTGCAAGTTTCTGTTATCGTATAATTGAACTACACGAATGTATTCGGTGATTTTATTTCGTTTCGGGAGCAGAGAAATGTAAATTGAAACTGCATTACAAGATCAATTACTCGTGCTTGTTTAATAAATTCAGAGTTATAAGTTCATGATAAAATGAGTTAATTACACTGAACCGTTCAGTTGTATTCCTGGACATGTTCCGAAAGTTGCTGTTATTGTATAATTTAACAATTCATTTGTTGAATTTATTTTACTCCGTGAACACAAAAATAAAATTTAAAGTACATTCAACAATCGGTTGCCCGAATTCATTTAATAAATTCAGAAGCGATTAACACGTTGAATGTCACGATGGTCACTGGTGACCGGCAGCATTGTGTCGTTTAAAAACGATTATCATTAAATTAATGGCATTGAACATCGATTTATTATTGTGGAAGTTAACCAGATAACAATTCTCTCTAACAACATCGATCACTTCTTTGAATGAAATAAATTAAACTTCTCTGAAGTACACAAAATTCTCTCGGCATTTTGGCATTCTTCGATTTGACGTTGTACGCGTGTTACTAAGAAAGTATTACCGTGAAAGTTATTGGAAAATTGTGGGATATTTATATATAACGCAATGAATTTATATGCACTTTATACTGTCGCGTTTTCCTCAAAACCGACTGATTTATTAAAGATTTTGCATAACTTAAATAAATTGACTATAATGATAGGAGATATTCGAAATTATGAGTTTTTTTCATTTTCATCAATAACATGATAGGTGCTAGGCTCGATGGAACATTAAAAAAGTATGAAATATTACAATTTATTTGTTCATAGGCTCAGACGAGATTCATTCAGAGGTTTACATTGGAACATATTCAGATGCGATAATTCGATTTTGGTGAAACTTATGGGAACTTATGGTTCTTTGAAAAATATTTGACACGCTCTTTTTATCTGCAACAGCCCTCAAAATTGAGGTATTTTTGAGATATCTCGAAAACCAGGGGTCGTAAAGATTTAAATTCTTTATAAATTGTGTTTTTCAATGGGAAATGTAGTCGCGCAAGAAAATTTTAAGGAAAGTCTTTTGTTTAAACAATAAGGCTATAAGCTCCCATAAGTTTCATCAAAATCGGATTTTTGCACCTGAATACGTTCCCTTGTCAGATAAACGGCAAGTAACGTTCAACTTCGAAAATTATTCCCAACTCCAATTTTTTACTGGAAACGACACTTCCTGCTAACGAGTTCCCATTGTGCGCCGCCCCCGTGCCCGATAAAGAGTTCCAGTTTTAAACAAGACGTCGCATTTGTATCAATCCGGTTAAGACTGGCGCAATCAAGCGGAATCGTCCAGAGATTGAGCGTGTACATTGCGGAAAACCGGAAACTCCTGTGTTGAACCGAAATGGCCGACTTGCTCGGCTGTAGCCCAAGCATTCCGCGATATCACTGTTCACTTACCTGGCATGTTTCGGACCAAGACTGGGGTCGTACATAGAACTGGCCGATATGTCTTCATCGGGGATTTCGCCATTCTCCATACCCAGTGGCGCGGTACATTGTCCTGAAAGGATTCAAAGCGGTATTAGCCCGGGCCAAATATCAATCTGGACTTTGTCAACTTCGAGCTTTAAATTGGCTGAGGGACCGGTCACGAGAAAATGAAACGCTAATGAATGGAAAACGCGAGCCAATTTTCGGCTAGGATTTACTGGGAAACTCGAACTCGAAGGATCACCAAAATGGGGAAATATATTTGTCTGCGTCGGGCAAGTCGTTCTTTGTTCTAACAGATTATGCAATCTATGTAAAAAGTAATAGAACATCGTTTATAAACGAGTAATTTATTTTAGTACTAGGTTTATGGGACGCGTTCCAATGTTGTTTATTCGCTTATTTGTACATGCATATAGCTTACTCGACTTCATTGTAGTTCCAGAAAGGAAAAGATTTTTATTTTGCATCTTATGTCATTGAAATAACTCAAGGTATATTTCACACGCTTTTATACCTCCCTATTTTTAAATATAGAGTTTCAATATAGAAGTAAGGTTTCATGGTTGGACACCGTTGAAGATCGTTGAACATCAATTAAAAACCAGTTTCATAAAATGAACTTGAAATACCTACAGTCATTAAACTGTTCGCTTAGTTCGTAAAGCAATATCACTTCACTCATAGTAAAGCCAGTGGAAATCGTTAACAATCATCCACCCTTAACATAAGCCAGTCATTTGTAACATAAGACGATTCTTATCGCTCAACATTTTCGAAACATTCAAATAACAATTTACGTTCGCTTAAAACAGCTTCGCCGTGTCAACAACGCGATTCTTGAACATCCTCGAGCTATAATATATTTTTATACCGTTTCGACGTTGAATGTCCTCGAAAAAGAAAACCTAACAGTCAACTGCACATTGTGCTCCGATTGTATTATACTACGTACCTACGGAAGACGGTTCCACAATATTTAATAGAGACGATTACAATTTTATGACCGCTCAACCATTTTTACGAACAGAATCGAGTTCGGTGCACCTGAACAACTCGTTTCATACAATCGATGACGCGGTACTCGTGAAATTTCGAATTCACTTTAAGCTAGGAAACCGTAACGTCCCCACAAAATGTGCCACTGTATGTTCGCAACGGTATGGTCCGCAATCACGTGAAAATTCTCCAGCGGAATCCTCGAGAACAGAAGTCGTCACCGACACGTGACTTCGTTTCCGTGCACGCTAGGGACCCAATCGAGGTCCATGGCGAGCTACAATGGAACTTTTCACTTCATTCTCTTACCGTCATAAAAGTTTACCATTTCGAAGATAACCACGACTACCGAAACCAACCAGAACGTCGATATACAACGGAAGAAGCGCACCATCGACTATAAATATTCTACCCGCGCGAATTCTAAACTGATACAAGTTCTGAAAGATAGAAGATTGCAGAATCGTAACTACGCTACTGCTGCACCCTGCCACGCCACCGTAATTCTAATAAGATTCTCTATCATTATAATTGTTAATATTATTGTTATCGACTAGAATTGTCTAGAATACGAAGATATAATTTTATGTGGTTGTAAAGACTCAAATGTTTAATACTTCAATTTTGTTATTGGTTTTACGAATTGTAATCTTTTCATTTCTGTTTGAATTCAACGAGACATTCTCTCATTTTACGATAATTTCAATATTAGAATTTTTCATTATTAAAATCTTTGTCTTCGCAGAATAATTATCCAGACTCGCCCAAATACAAAGACACATTTTTATGTGGCAGTAAACACTCAAATGTTTAATACTACAATTTTGTTATTCGTCTTACTAATTATAAACTTTTCACTTCTGTTTGAATTCAACGAGACATTTTCTTATTTTACGATACTTTCAATATTAGAATTTTTCATTATTAAAATCTTTGTCTTAGCAGAATAATTCTACAGATTCGCCCAAATACGAAGACATATTTTAATAATCATAATCGTAATGCTGCCACATGTACGTTTCCTGCATTGTTAGATTATATTACTTCAGGAAGGAGTATGCATCATTACAAACAATTGTTGTGGGATTGTGACACAGAACATAGAACCCTGTTGCTTCAGTTTGACAATTAGTTGAATTATTTGTCTGTCAAATACAGGATATTGCTACGACGCATGGTTTCACATTTAATTTATTCAGATATATTGCGATTTTTATTACAACATTGAATAAAGATAAAATCAATATCGAATCGATTCCTATGAATGCAATTTTGTGACTTCGATAACTGTGAAATGAACAATCTGAAAACGGCCGTTTGACCCGCTATGGCAAGTTTAGTATTAATGGCTGCTGTTCCGGAGTTTCCGAAAACAGCATGCCGATGTAGGACGTCGTTTACATTGCAGACGATCGTTTCGCAATCCAAACAAACCTTTCACGGGTTCCCTATGAAGGAACCTAATCACGGACAGGTAATGCCTCAAAATAACGATGAACACGTAACTAACGTGAGGTAAGCAGCTGTAATAAATTGTCGATCCATAGTGACAGAGTGTGGACCATGGGTACAGGCCACGGTATGCCGGTACACTTAAGCTACGACATTGCAGTAACGCTGGAAAGTTTCAAAACTGCAGAATGCAGCGGACGTGGGATTAGCCAGGTTGTGGAGGAGGAAGAGGGCCCTGGTGCACCGGCTATGGTCTTCGCGAAGTGGCATTATAACGAACAAAACTTTGCTTGTGTTTGTAACTGTCCCCTAGGTTTCAGCTGTCGTCCATTATAAGGATAAACTTCGTCCAGCGGATCGCGCGGGCATCTTCATTCAATGAGCTATCTCGTCGAATGTATCTGGGAAAAACTGCGCATATTCGGCAGGGAATCGCGACAGTTCATTAAGATTTCCAAAGTTTTCGTTTCCCTTTCAATTATCTGCGATTACCACGGTAATCAGCCGGCGAAACTACCATCGCAGTTGACCAGACAGTTGATTCTATCGAGACGCGTTCTATGTAGGTCACGTTAACACTCAACCTACCGAACATTAAAATTGATTGGTCTATATTGTCTTATAAAAATAAGAGGGTTTCATTAATTTCGAATTTTTGCGATTGTTATCAGAATATGCGATTGAAGAAAGATATCTGTTGAACCGATTCCTATGAAGGCAATTTTATAACCTGAATAATTGATCGACGGTCAAAGCCAATAGAATATTAGAAAATCACAGTCCCTTTTAGTACATCGACAAATTAATTAGCGGTTCAAATGACACCATTTCACCAGACCTGTAAATACGCCGAACAAACCAACACCTTTATAGCAGGCAGTTTCTCCGAAAAAACCATTTCTTTCTTTAGAATTTAAGTATTTTATTCATTACGACACACAGCTGGTCACCAGACATCGAATCACCGTCAATTTCTCAATTCTTCATTATTTTCGTTTAATTTCCGTAAGACGCGGCGATTTTCCATGTTTATTACCTACTACGGTTGATTCTCGAGGCACGCGGATTCCTCGTCCGTCGCTCGAAGGTACGAATTGTACTTGCGAGTGACGTTTAGTCCGGGCGATCGTTTTATCCTTTTCTTGTAATAATAAGATCAGTCAGTTAAGACAACCATTTCGTACTGTTAGTTTCAATGAAGAGTACAGAGTGATTGTATAGACTTTTTAATTCTATTGGTACTTTTAAGAGTTAATGGTTCATCGTCGCTGTACAATCATAGCAATTGTCGTTTACAAGAGAAAACATTGAGATCTGATACTCTCGATGACAACGATTTATCGAGTCGATAAATTCAGTGGGAGTCATAACCAGACATCCTGTACTCATTCTTTTCCTTTGCTTTGTGCAAGCTGAGGTGCTTTTCCGAGTTTATCACGTACTACGGTTCATTCTTGAGGCCCACAGATTCTCCTTGCGTCACTCGAAGGTACGAATTGTACCTGCGAATGACCTTTAGTCTGGACGGTCGCTTTACCCTTTCCTTGCAGTGCTAAGACCAATCAGCTAAGACCTGCCAGCCCCGAGAAATGTAGATTCCACGAATCCGCTTGTTTCATTTCCGCCTACACCGAATTTATTTGTAACCAAACTGTTATGCACTAGGGCACTTCATCGTTGTTACGTTATCTATTAGAGTTTAAAGTACAGAGCTTTACTTTTTGTTATAGCTACATCTAGTAATTTTTTGATGCGCCAAAGTATTAACCCTATGATCTAACCGGATTGCAGGGAATTGTCTCGAACTCGCGTTGTCAGGAATCTGAACCGAAGATTTACGACCTTCGACGATGCTAAACCATTGAACAAACACAGGATGCTTTCAAAATACGCTTCATACGACCTGGGAAACTTCAACACACCTGCCGTAAATTGGACGCTATTAATCGAGGACCCGCTAAAATATTTTAATAAAAATCCTTTTAAGAATTTCTTTAAGATTATAGATCCGCCTTTATTTTATTTATTTTTCTCTGTTGTGCTGCATCTACAAGCTTCAGTGAGAGTAAATGTTACATCAACGCTTATTAGAACAAATATAGATACATATACTGGAATCCATAGCTACACACCAGCACATTATTTTATTTTATTTATTTGTTTATGTTACATTGCATCCAGGAGTTCATAACATGTTAATTGCTGCTGTGCAAATTGTTAAAAAATGGGCAGTAATAATTTAATTTCGAGTAGCCAGGCTCTAGTCTGAATTAAAGGACAGCCGGAAACACCCCTTAATACTTACCTTTGGATTCAAATAAATAAAAATAAATTCTTGTTAATAAACTGCGGTCAGCCGAAATTACAATTTCAGTTGAAATACAGTTTTGTATGTTTTGTGGAGTTTTATTTGAGTCGCATTAATTTATTTCTCCCATCATTCGGATAAACCATCGGTATTTAACTACCCATAGTATTGAATGGTTGTTCCATTTATGTTATAATTATACCTGCCTTGCTTATAACGATATTAATTTATTTAGAATATTATTTACTGAACGCGCGACAAGAAATCGCGTTTCAAATTTGCGGAATTATCTGGCACGTAATTCCGATTTATCCGGATACGAGCATGCGGTCAAAGCGACAATTGTTGATCTGGTTGTACCTGTTAATAAACAAATTTAAAGGTGTGACGAGTCATATGCATGAATATATAATAATTATATATATTCCAGAGACATAAAAATCGTTTCTACGTTAAAAAAAACTATTTCAATTCATTGATCCGATGACGAAAATGAGAAGCTACGACAATGAATAGTTACAGGCTTCCTATATCATGCAATTTGTTACTCTGTACTAAAAAAAAAATTCTACTGCAAAATGCCTTCGAAACTACAATAATAAAAAACATACAAAAATATAATTATTTTTGCTCCCGCATATTTTCCTATCATTTATTCAATTCCATCCAAAGATGTATCGTGCGAAGCATTTCAAAATTTTTATCCTTATCAAGATTAAATACTATACCGCATTTGCACCGCACAAAAACATGACTTGTTTACGAACAACAAATTATTAGGCTTGAAAACACGCAACCACTGATACGATAAACTACAAAACTGTCACAGAAAATACTGCTCCGTCTGCGTCGCATATATTTGATATACAGATGGATAATTCATAAACAAACCAGCGTGCAGTTCCAGCATGAAAACTTATAATACGCAAATTGTAATAAAAAATATGAACGATGAGCACCGCCAACAGTGTGATTAAATAAAGTTGTGCTACGAGTCGCTGTCGTTAGTAATTAGCTTCGGATGATTGAATATGAACAACAGAAGAAATTGACCGATGTACTCGCCGGATTTCTATGCTGAACTCGAAGCTTTCAGAGGTTACCTATGGCCGTGAGACAAGTTGCTCTAAAAGTAAGCACCCAATATGACTACCGATGTATCGGTTACAGCTTAAAGTAATGTCTCCATTGAGTTAAACGGGTCTAGTACCGTCTGTAGCGTGTTCCTCAAGTTTAATACCGTCTAAATCGAGTACGTAAACCCACGTCAGACCGCAAGTTTGCCAGAGTCTACGTCGAGTCTCTCGATTTTATGATCACTGTAATCATTTATGAGGATTTTATGCTCCGGCTCTGGCACTTCTCCCGTAATCCAAACTCCAGCCTACTGCTGTTTAATTATATTATTCCATGCCGCGATCTTAACGCAATTATTCCAACGCATTGCGTTCATAATCTTGTTCTAAGCAGACCTAACCCTAAAAGTTAATAATGCTCATTAACAGTCACATCAGTGACCATGACAGCCAAGCCTCTAATAATCTTCGGTGATAACGCAAGAATAGAACGACGATTATGATGATTGCCATTTTAACCTTCTCAGAGCTCGTAGATACTGATCAAATTGAATTTACTTGTAAGGTTGTAGTAAACATTGTTTTCGTGGTTGATGAAAGGGCAGTGCCGATATTTGTTTGTTCTGATAAAATGAAGTTCCCTGGAGTCCACTGACCGTTTGGGGAAGATTATAGCGTTCGAACCATGTCGATAGCGCTGATAGTTTGGTCGGGGCACGACTTCAAAGATTGCAAAATATTGCCAAATACTGAAAGGACGTACCACCCCCTCTTAAAAACCGTGAAAAATTGCGGAAAAATTTTAAGGTCCCCGATTCTTATATAAACTTTCCTACAAGCTACTAAAGGCATGGGCAGAGTGTATGGCAATTTCTAGGTCGATCGGAATCAAATTACAAAAAATGTTGAGATCGGTGGAATCGGACAACTCTCGAAGTTGGGAAACTGAAGTGGGAAGTCACGACCCCAACTCCAGAAACGGTCAAAAAATTTAGTTTCTTCGATTCGTCTCTAACGCTGGATACAAGTAACTGAACACGTAGGCAGTGTGTATACTAAATTTAAGCACGATAGGAATGAAATTGTGGCCGTGGTACGATTTACAATATTTCGAGGCGTTCGAAAACGCGAAAATGGGCAAAATGGGGTTGATAAAATGAAGCTTCCTGAAGTCCCTTGAATCACTAGAATAGAAAATGACGGGTCTTCTTAAAGAGGAAGGTATGAATAAGATTTTCCCGTTTGAATCATGTCGATAGCACTAATAGTTTGGTCGACAGACGCCTTCAAAGATTGCC
>CM052094.1:16009004-16024441 GCA_028453745.1 Agapostemon virescens
GAATTATGAACTTTTCACTTTTGTTTGAATTCAACGAGATATTCTTTCATTTTAGAGGAGAGCTGGTGTACCTATTAAAGCTTGCCTATACTTTCCTGCCATCCTCGCTAATAAAGAAGTACTAGGTACTGTTAGGACACCTTTTCAAAAACGATATCGCCTAAATCAACCGTAGCGGACACCCAGACTGAAATTGGTACTGGCGACGCAGTAAAATCGATAAATAAAACAGTGCGTCTAGAATTGTCTAGACATGGTGTTTGGGTCTGTGCTGTGATCAAGTGGTACACTGTCGTTTTTGAGATATTTATGGGCATGCTTGGCCAGAAGAATTAGTTACGGATTTGGGTACGGCTGAAAGTTAAGTATTTCTTTTCGAACGGGGAACAGACAAGCCGTACTCTATTCAATGACAATCGACGCATCGTAGATCAATCCACACTGAAAAGGCGACACCAGTTTGAGGAAAAGATCCTTAAACAAGGGATCGTTGCGCAAAATCTTCTCTTCTCTCGTCTAAAATCAATTACAAGATTTCATAGAAAAACGAAATCACGACGTCGATAGGCGTTGAACAATTTTAGGATTTCGCCCAAAAACTAGTAATTCGCTCCCATTTATCCTTACCGAAGGAAAAATCATTTTTCCGAACATTGGTAGGGACAGACTAGGAGAGATTCTGCGGATCATTTCTAACCGCAGACTAGGACACGTCGAAATCATTTTTAGACCTTTGAAATATTACAATTTTTAAAACTTTAAATCCTTAACACAATAGATGTAAATTTGTGAATGCAAAATATTGGTTTACGCGGAAAGTTCGTGCTGATTTATTTTTATTTTTAATAAATATATACCAAAACTAAAATACATTACCGTTCAATCTTCCGTCAAAATCGGCACAAACTTTCCGGAAAAACCAATATTTTGCATTCACAAATTTTCATCTATTGTGTTAAGGGTTTAAAGTTCTAAAAGTTTGGAAATTTCAAAGTTCTAAAAATGATTTCGACGTGTATTAAATCTCCTGTCGTAAACTAGGACGTTATTGCCTTGAACCGACGGCAATTCGTACGGAATAAACGCTCCAAATATAGTGACCAGTCCTAAGCATCATAAATTATAAAGTTGTAAGAACGGTTCAGCGTCCAGGGGTTAAGAAACTCAAATAATTCCGTAAGAAATGAGTGCTCGCTGCCAATGACTCTGAACGCCAACGCTCGTTTCGCAAACGTTGAATTGCAAACGGCAATGCAGCCGATTACAGTAAATTGTAACACGTTTCAATATTAAAGGATAATTTGCTCGTGCAAATAACAGAGGCGATTCGCGTTTGTATTTATGGGCCACAATTTACAAACGCCGTGCGCGCTGAAAATTGGCTCTCGAAGGAACCAATTCTCGATGACCGAATCCACTGTCAAGTATGTTCTATGACAACGAGACGCTGTGATAGTTCGTCGAAGTCGTTGTCGTCAATGTTGTTTCGCGAACAACATTTTTCTCGCGTCTTTGCCCCGAGCGTGCTGGAAAACACGAACAGAATAAATCGTGTAACTGGAAAGTGAGTCGCGGGCCGTTTAAAGGGGGCGACTTGTTCGATTAACATTTCAACGAAGCCGAGATTTATTGCAAACAGGAAAGACCGGATGGTGAATTACGAGCTCGAATAAATTTTCCGCTAATACACCGGCGGAATAAATTTTAGATAAACAGCGGCCGCTTTAAATGGTCGCCAGGCCAGACGACATTATACCGCACACTGGGACGATGTAATAATGATTGCGGGAAGGAACAGCGAACTTGAAA
This sequence comes from Agapostemon virescens, assembly GCA_028453745.1. Classification (NCBI taxonomy): domain Eukaryota; kingdom Metazoa; phylum Arthropoda; class Insecta; order Hymenoptera; family Halictidae; genus Agapostemon; species Agapostemon virescens. The sequence goes on from CM052094.1 coordinate 16,010,814, forward strand.
AACGGTGCAGATAGGAATAAATTCGGATCGGAACGCAACTGGGTCAACCTAGATGAAGGATTTACTGATAACGAATTTCAAAGATAATCGCTTTCCGTCCAACCAAAATTTTCCCGCAACAGTAGCTTTTAATTACTTGCAAAATAACCTCCCTGCAAAACTCAAATCGCCCATTGCAGAATTTTTAAAATTCTGTCCGATTTGACCGTAGCTTTACCAAACACTTAGCTTACCGTTTGGTAAAACTTAGCTTTACTTAGCTTTAGCTTACGATTTGACCGTAGCTTACCAATTTACTATTTTCCATCATTTTGTAAACATATGGAATAAATGTGTTCATCTTTACGATCTTAATACGTTGAATGCCATGCGAATTTTCCATGCTTCGAACAAGTTTCATTTGTTTCATTTATAGAAATGATCAGCGCTATTGAACACAATTGTTAGTTACTGAAAACCAAAGTTTTCGCCTCGTACTATAATCTAGTTAATTTTGGCAGATACATTTATAATTGAAACTTACAAAATTACAGAGATTTTAAAACTTCGATGCAGCACGGATTTTATTGAAAGAATTTTGTGTAATTTTCAATTATAGATGTATATCGATATTTTTTATTAACCCTTTGCACTTGAATGGCGTCTCCAAGGTGTCAATGAAAATTGTCACACTATTATTTAAACAATTTTTATATCGCTAGGTCTGCAGTTAAGAAATCGATAAAAATGTTAATGCTCTAAGTACGAGTAACAGTAATTAATTTCATATGCACGAAAGGAGATGAACTAGGAAATCAATTTTGGAATGGAATGGCTTCGAGTGCAAAGGGTTAATTTATTTATTATTTATACAATTCTATTTAGTAAATATAAATGTATTTCGTTAGTCTATTTGAAATCTCCAACACGAATCTTACTTGTCATAACATGGCAAGGGGTTAAAGAAGTATATCCGAAAATTTCTGATGGAAAAATGTTTGTAACATCAGTAATCGTGAAAGAAACAATTAGGGACTAGACATTTGAACTGGTTCGATATTTCTAGTGTTAACACTAATCCTAGCGAGCATTAAAATTAACATGTGTATACTGTCTTACAGAAATGTCAAGATTTTATTTATTTGTATTATTTGCGATTTTCGTTACAACGTATAATTGAACAATGAAATCTATCGAATCGATAGATTGAAGATAATTTTATAATTTTAATAATTGGAAAATAAAAATTCTGAAACGGGTCATTTGACTCGTTGTGGTAGGTTTAATGTTAAACATTCTGTCCTATCATAACAGATAATATTTTAAATCAGTAATTATGAGATTTGTGTGTTAATTTTAGAGAATATAGAAAGTCTTTAAATTTTATTTAGCATTGAATTCAGTGTACAGTACAGAATCTGGAAGAGGGGATATATTAAATATAGATACATGGAAAATTTAGTGGTACATAATTTTCAGAAAAATATCTATGTTGAAAGGGTGAAAACAGCCCTTAAAGCTTTCGATTTTCACTAATTTCGATAAATCAAGAATATTGCATGTATTTTACTGTACATCAAAATAACAAGATTATGAGACACGTCCGTAATTAACACTTTACCGATCGGAGACCTACTAATAGTATTTTAAATAATAGCGATATGACAAGATGAAGTTTAGAAATCTCCTTTTACATTGTAATATCCAACAAAGTTATTAGATGACGTTACTGGGGATGACCTTTTGATGTACAATAAAAATTGCTGTTAGTGTTGAAAGATCCTTTAAAAAGCGTTCAGTCATGGACCATGGACTGAATATAAATAAAAATAAAAATAGTGAAACAATCGCCACGCGGTAATGTGTTCAATAAACTAATGAATCTGTCCATTGTTCACTAATACCAATTGTCAACATTTGTCCATTGTGCGGTATAATTTACCTCTCACCGGTGCTATCGACTAGTTATAAATTTATGTGAAGTTGTTACTGAAATTAGGCAACATTATACCGCTGTCAATGTTTACTGACATTAACATATATCGATTTACTAATTACAATTTGTTCCCATCGCGTACATATTTAAAAAGTTTCCAAATTGAAATTCTCAAAACGTATCTCTTTGTCGTATCAATTTCAATTTTGAACACGTGCTAAAAGAAAATTCATTTCGTTTCAGTTACAAAGCTGGTATTATATTTAGAACCTTAAAGAAATGAAATCAATTCTTTATAAATTTAACGTTAGAACTTAAATGTTCAAGTTCACCTGAATCTTGTCTCAGTTATTTTATTACGTTGAAAGCACTGGTATAAACTCTTTAAACTGCACGGAACAAGAACAACGAATCCTTTCAAACAAAAGGATCAAAGACAAACGGGCACAAGGGAAAATCGAATAAACCCCAAGAGGATTCTACATTTTTCCCTTTTTAAAGTGATGCCTTTGGAGGACCATTTCAAAAAAATTCCAAAACGCTCGACACGAAACTCGTTCTGGCAAACAGCGACCGTATTCGATTCTTTTCACATGCGATGAAAAAAAAGGAACTCTTAACTGCTTTTCCAAAAGTCAATCAGAAATCGACTATCGGAACGTACGGATTCTACACTGGTAATGGAATCGAATTTAACCGACTTTAACCAGTTGCACGACAAATAAAAAAGAATAAATGGTTCCGAAGATTCGTATGCTTTTCATATAACACATTCAAATTGTTTATTCCTACGTGAAAGAAATGATAATGCGTCAAACGTAAATTACAATATGTTTGAACTCGTCATTTATATTCGTTATCCTCCTTTATAAACTTTCCATTTTTCTAATTCACTCAATAAATTTTTAATTTTATATTAATCGCAACACAATTTTCGTAGCAACTATTTTGTCAGTAGTACGGCACAACTATGTAAATATTCTTAATTAAACAATCACAGGATCTACATTCGTTTTACAGGTTTCCTCAAAATGGAAAGCACAAAACAATTTTCAATTTACGATTATTAACACGTTCAATGCCACGGAGGTCACCAGTGACCGGCACCGTTACATCCTTTAAGAACGGTTATCAATAAATTAACAGCATTGAACATTAACGCAGTACTGTCAAAATTAACCAGATTATAGTACGAAGTGAAAACTTTAGTTTTTAATGACTAACCATTTTGTTCCATAACGCTGATCATTTCTATAAATGAAACAAATGAAACTTGTTCGAAGCATGGAAAATTCGCGTGGCACTCAACGTGTTAATTTCATATGCACGAAAGGAAATCAACTAGGAAATCAATTTTTAAATGGAATGGCTTCGAGTGCAAAGTGTTAATTTATTATTCTCCAATTGCTTGCACATTTTGCAAACTTGGTTTTCTCAGCGAGTCTCATAATTTACGAGGGTAAGACCAGAAAAATGTTTAAGCTGTATAGCGAAGGACCACCGTAGTGGCAGTCACCGATTTTTCACCCGAGATTCCACCGAAAGTTGTCTTTCAGTGAACAGGACACCTGGTAGACAGTACAGTTTAACGAGATACACAGCTGGCCAGCTGCTTCCCCGGAAGATCCTCGGTTCTGCCTCGGTTCCACTTGTTTCCCAGGATCGACGATTGTCTCCGGAAGACAGAGTCGTTTCGTTCGTCCCAGCGGGCGGGTCGAGGATTGGAAATCATTCTTGATTCCGGATGTATCCGTCAGAGTCCCGGAATCCTGGGCTCGGTGGAGACCCGTCGGAATTCATTAGCTGTCGCGGTGCCGCGTTTTTCACGCAGCGAAAAGAATCCGTGCTCCTCCGGGTTCGCGAAAAATAGCCCGCGATAACTCTGTCCGACTGGCCCGGCGACGCGTGAATGATCCTGCGGGATCGAAAATGGAACCCGCGAGAGGTTAAAGAAACTGGCAAGTCGGAAGGACAGAAAAAAGCCGGCAGGAAGAAAGGCTGACTGGATGAGAGAAAGACGATTCTTTAGTGGAAGCGGAAGGTGAGGCCGTCCGGGAAAGAAACGGAATAAAATTTGCATCCGAAAATCCTTCCGTTCAACCCGTCTCCTTTGCGTACCTATTCCTTGGCCTCTGTTTGTGTTTCTCTTCTATCTTCCACCGGTGTTCCTACGGCCAGCTCGTCTGCATACGACGTAATGACGGTGCTCGACATCCCGTGAACAGATGGAGGAAAGTCCATTGGACGGAACCCCGGACTCGCTTCCGCATCGTAGACCCTGTTTTGTGTCCCGTAGGCTTGTTTGCCCGGCACGGACTATCGAGTCCGCACAAAAGCTGTGACGATCCACTCCCGAGTTCGGTCCACAAGTATGTTCCATGGTGTCGTTCTTTTGCTGACTTGCGTTTTTTTTTTTCTTAAATTGGTATGTCCCGAGATTTAGATTTATGATGGTTTCCGAGATCGGATGGGTAGAAAAGTTTGCTCCCGTGCGAGGATCCGTACGATGAAATTGCTGAGGATGCTGCTTGGAAATGCTTGGAGTAATAAAACTCGCTGTGTGTCGAATTGGTCCTTTCTTGGTTCGTGGATTTTATACATTTACGCGATGGATAAACAAATTGTTGGAATACATTTACTGTACATTCATTGTACAGAATTGTAGAATATATACCCGTTGACATTAATAGAGAGTTTGTTGAAATTGATTTATGAGATTTACAATTTATGTAAAGATCCACGGCCTACTTAGCAATTTTGTTAAATTGAGTTTGGATCAGCAAAGTTGCACTAGTTACATTAAGTTTAGGTTACTTAGTTTACGTTAATTAGATCGTGCTAGATACAAGTTAGTTTGCGTTGTTCAGGTTCGGGTTGGTTAGGATGCATTAATTACGTCGCGTTATATCTGTGCTTACTAATTTAGGTTAAGTCTGGTTTTCATAGAAAGAATTACTGAGCCACATTCTTGTGGAATGGATTTAAAACAAAAAGTATATTCGCTTAGGCCTACCTCTCTACTCTAAATTCATTAAAAATTCATTAAACATATGCATGTACAAAAACAAAAGATGGATAAAGAAAATTATATATAAAATACAAACACATTTTTAAATTTTAAGAAAAGCTGACATACGATTTAATATATAAACAGATCTCAAAAGCACTCACAATCAAAATATATCCCAATGTTTTTAAAGACAATGGCTACTCACAAATCTTACATTGTTAATATTTTTCATTTTAGTAAAATTCGTTATATTACTACTTTGAGATTGATAATTTACCTATGTACATAGACAGTTGCTATCGACTAGACTGCGAATCTTTATGAAAAATTAAAATAGTTTTCATCGCTAAATCTATCGAGCCATAAAAGTAACTGTCGCCTGTTGCGTTATAAAAACGACAGGAATTTTCTGATTAAAGATCTTCCAACTGTTGCTTACCAGCTATAACATCAAAATCACACCTCTACAATTTTCTGGAGTTCAAAGCGTTCGAACAGCGACTATCATTCTCCACACAACTTTCATCTAATAAATATCAGTCCATCCGTACATAATCGCCTCAATTTCAAATATACAAGGTGAGTCACCAAACGTTTGCACCTGAAATATCTTTGTTGTTTCTAAAGATACGTAAAATATGGTAAGGACGAAGTTGAATGGTACAATGGAGCTGACACGATCCTATAAACAAATTTTGTTTTTATGTCACTTTTTTGGAGATATCATACTCTGATAACTACATCCGAGGTGATATTTGTACATGCTGTGATGATACGCTGACGCATATCTTCGACTGTTGTTGGAGCATCCATGTACACGATTTCTTTTAGCAGACCCCATAAAAAGAAATCCAGTGGATTTAAATCAGGCGAACGTGCTGACTATGAAACAGTTCCGCCTCGTCCAATCCATCTGTTTGGAAATCGTGATTCCAACGTTTCTCTAGCTACTCGTGCATAATGAGCAGAACAACCGTCATGTTGGTACCACATATCATAACGATTTTGTAAAGGCACATCTTCGAACAAAATTGGCAGATCTTCTTGCAAAAGTTGAGCGTATTTCTGTCCCGTCATCACTCCGTCATCGAAATATGGTCCAATTACTCTGTCGTTCAAAATAGCACACTACACGTTTACGCTCCATTGTCTTTGATGATCAATTTCTTGCAGCCAGTGCGGATTATCCACAAATAATGGGCGTTCCGTAGATTAATTGAGCCATGATTAGTGAATGTTGCTTCGTCCGTAAACAAGACATTAGAAAAAAATGAATGTTTTTGAAACAATCCCCACTGACAAAAGTTAATTCTATTTTGAAAATAATTCCCGCGCAATTCTTGATGGAGCAATATATGGAACGAATGAAAGTTATGTCGGGCCAGAATTCGTATTACGCTACTTTGACTTATGCCTGCTTCCCGGGAAATTTTTCTCGTACTCATGTGAGGATTGACAGCTATAACTGCTAAAATATTAATTTCATTGTCTTCATTGGTCGTGGGATTCTTCCGTTTGTACTGTCTTGCATGTACATCTCCAGTACTTCGAAACAACCTGTACGTATTAATGAAAGTCTGTCTAGAAAGAGTGTTACGCTCGGGGTACCTTTCTTCATAAAGTAATCGAGCCTATACTGCATTTTGTTTACATTCACAGTAAATCGTGATCATATCACACTTTTCAGTCACTGAATAAGACATAGCGGAATAGCGTTTGGGAACATACTGATAGTAAATAAGAATGCTGAATAACAGTAACATTGAAGGACCTTAGTATGTTTACATTAACTACGACCATAGTATGTTTACTATTTACTACAAGCCTCAACCAGGATAGACGTATTCTGCTTTCATATTCTAAATCTTATACTTTTTTTCTGTCCTTCACCTTGAATAACCTTGGAATAATATAGTCACTGAATTCCTAATGAAAGGGACTATCATTGTAGGTGTTTAAAAAAGGGTGGTTCCATTTAAAAAAGTCAAGGTGACCTTGATATCTTTAAAAAAATGAGATAAAAACAAAATTTTTTTATAGCATCGTGTCAGCTCCATTATAGCATTCAACTTTGTCCTTACCATATTTTACGTATCTTTAGAAACAACAAAGATATTTGAGGTGCAAACGTTTGGTGACTCACCCTGTATAATATTGTTACAGCGGTTGTCTATATGGAGTCACCATAATAAAGAATTACTTCATGGTGAACAACCCTTAAGAAAATAATAGAAAATGGGGTATGTCATGGAACTATTGTATCGGAAAACAATCAAGAACAGTCGAAGTTTGCCTGTCGAGCGAACTGAACAGCAAATTCATCACATTTATCCGAAATGTACTCTCGTTCTAAATAGTTAGTAATTTGTACAAACACAATAATTAAATACACTAGATGCCGCGTCCTTCGCAGCATGAAGAACATAAAACGCGCAACAACATTCATTAACACTACACCCATCGTAAATTCATTTATTCGTCCAAAGTGAATCATCAGGTAACATTTCAATTAACCGCAGCCGAAGCAACGAATATAAGAAAATCTCGACTCCGCCTTTCCGTCCGCGCACACACAAATAAATAAGTTCGCGAACGTCGCCGCAGGTGAATTATCAACTCTTTCGACAAACTCGTAGCACGTCGAGCGAGAAGACAATGGGTCTGTTGTATTTTCCTTCCGTCTCATTCGGGGTTCTCGGTAAGCGTTGTCTCGACGAGACGAATGCAATATTCCCGCGACAGCTTTCGCGAATTCCATTCCGATAGAAAGTTTCCCAGTCCGGTGTGCTTCCGTTCTCGATTTATTTCAGTTTATGAAACCGAGAAACCGATAAGGGAACATGCATTCGACGGTAATGTGTATGGAACGTTGACCAAAGTGCACCATTTATCGTCGTTTGTCTGCCCAGGAAATTGTAAAGTTTCCGAGGAGGTGGCCGTTCGATTTCAATATAGAATTTCGCGTACGACGATTCCCGTGCTCGGAGGGTAGTCGACATCGATTTCTCCCGACGAAAATTCAGTGGCCGCAGCTTCGATTCTTCTCGACGGGAAAGACGTTCGAGGGTACTCGCGAGGCAATCAGAATTGTCGTGGAATCGAGCGACTTCCTTATACGTCCGGCAACTCGCGGACGTCGTGACGTCGAACGATATCATCTCCTCGGTACGTTTGACCACCGGCCGACCGTTTCCCGACAAAATCCTGATAAAGCCCGTCGACTGCGTAACGAGCTACAAAAGGCACACTTTGTCAGGAATATTTTTCAACGTACAGAATAACCTTCTACCCGGCCTTTTATAGTCCGCCGTTTTATTCCGTTTAAATACACCGTTCACGAAACGGGAATATGATTTATCGAACGGATCTGTCACGCGAAGCTTTTAGTGGATATTTTATGATCCGCCGTATGTATCAGGAATCGCGGTATAATGAACCCGACGATACATTTGTGCTGTCAGAAATTTATTTGATTCTTGCCCTTCTATTGTGACAATTTGACATAGTTTTCATGAGCGGGGTACGCGAAGGGTTGAAAGAAGACGTGCGATGACATTTTATTATTTCCGAAAAATATGAATAATTTTGTGTTCGGTTACACAGATATTTCGAGCTTTTAGTGGATATTTTATGATCCGCCGTATGTATCGATTAAATAATATCGTTTGAATGTATCTATACGATTTCAATAATTTGAAAATAAAAAATTTAAATCGAATATTGCAATTTTAATTATTACGTGCGATGCATTTTTGGAGATTATCGTTTACTGAAATTTTCACGCAGCTCTAAAAAATATTTAGAAGTTTTCATTGTAGATTTACTTTCAAAAAAGATACAAAGAAAATCAAGTGTCATGGCTTGATGAAAATAAAAATTACCAAAATCGATGCTAAAAAATAGCGATTAATTGAAAATGCTTTTTCTCTGTTAATAGTTTTTAATGTTATTGGAATTTCTATTTTATCATAAATGCATACAATCCGTAGTTCAGTCATCACTGTACTGTGGATCTTTATGATTCATCGATTGCAAGAAACAGGAATTGCATACGCATTTGATGCTTCCTCCGATAATTTAAATAAATTACAAACAAAATAATCGAAATCATGAAAGCGTGTGATATATTTCAATATTTTGTGTTTCGTGTGTTAATTTACGTTTAGTGAAAGCCAAAATTCACAACTCCTCGCTGGTTTATCTTTTACCGTTTTGCAAATTCCAATATCGCTTTCGGGATACTAACAGGTGAAAATTGATGGTTCAACTTTCTAAAAGCTCTGTTTAAATCATAGCCAGATGAACGGTAGTTTAAACAGCGTGTCGGAAGGCAAACCATCAATTTGCAGCAGGTAATATCTTGAAAATGTAGCTTCAGCTTGCAAAGTCATACGGGCTGTGTTTCGATTTGTATTTGCATTAAGATAGGCGTGTTTTCTCATCGTTCGCGCGTGGTCCCGTGACTTTAGAACATCCTGTACAGGATACGGCGCACCGAGAATCACAGTTTACATTGACAGCGCCTGGAGTGTTTGTTTCTCGAATACACACGTTTGGATGTTGATGGCGGTAATAATTAGTCTGTGAATTGTTGGCTAGAATTGATGATCATTTTTGTGTAACCATATGCACAGTATGTTAATACTGAATTTATATTCTCTTAACGACGTTATAATTTGTATATAATACAAAAATTGAAATATATATTGAGGAAAACAATTTAATTTACGTATTTGTGAATGTATTTTACACGTTCATCGATAAAACCGATAATGATTTAACGAATAAAATTTTGATTTCGTTGAGCTTTGTTATAACAGTAATCAAAATTGAAAATAGGTAATTATTTTAAAAAATCACAGTCTAACTTTTACTTAAAATAAGATTCACATAAATATAAAGAGAACTTATGTCACTACGGATGTTACGCACTTAAGAAAAAGTAGTGCAATTTGAAACAAGAGAAAGATTAGGACTTAGAAACATCTACATGTTGATGTTGCACTAAACTTATTACAGACTCTTGTGCTTCGCACTTGACAAAGAAAATATTAGATCTGCTTCAAGATCCTGCATTTGATTCGGTAGTGGAAAAATGGAGGGGTTAGCAAAACCGTTGACCAGAGACGCCTTGCCGAATGACTCTCGCAGGTAGAGCCGCAATTTAGGATTAGGGCCCAAGACTCCGCGCTTTCTCATAATAAGACAGAACCTTCCGCTGGCAACGGTTCATCGGAACATCTGGCTCTTTATGGGTCAATATAAGAATAAACGAAATTCGCTGCCGTTAACGGTTCTTCGGACCTTATTGTTTCTAAAAAGATTTCGCTACGCAACAATAATTGCGAAAGAAAAAACTAGGAACCAGTTGAAATGATTGGTTTGGTAGTTCTAATGTTAATACACAAAGCGCACGAATAAATTCAACTGGACAGAGTCACATTCAATAAACTATTCGCACGCGCCGAACAGACTTATTCATCCGAGTCATTAAACGATAGTAAAAGAGCGTCCGAAAGAATTTGCCCCATTTTATCCCGCGTTTATCATGAAGAACCGGTAGAACGATGCGTTAAGCTTGTTAGTTTTAGGGTCGCGGCTAATGTACCGTGGATTACACGGGAATGAAGAAGGGCGAGAAAGGAGCAGCTCTCGCACGTACAAAAAGACGCGCGAAGCTAAGGAAAAAGTGGCCTGAAACGTTCGGACTGTGCCAAGTCGTTGGTCGTTAGGTAAGGATTTACCGATACGTGGGAACGGAGTACATTTATGCAGGCTATCTCGAGGCATTGTTGCACACGGGATCGATCCGGTTGCTCCTTTCCCAGAGACCTTGGTTCGCCTATCCAGAGAGAGAGAAAGATCAATCGATGAAGCGCGCGCCGCGCCGTTGCGCGTCTCGATTACGCCGGATTCAAGTGGAAATTCAGTCGGAATTAATCGGTTTGTACCAATTCCAGTCTGATCTCGCGGCGTCTTTTCTATTCCCCGGCACTGTCCTCCTTCTTTCCTGATTCCGCCACACTCGAATAATCGCGTTTGCTCCTTAAAGCGGCCAAAGGATTTGAGAAAACACGGTTATCGGCGTTGGGAACAGTGGCACTTTGTTGATGCAGGAAAAATGCCGAATTACCGATTCGACGCCTCAACGGATTATTTTTGTAACAGATTTTCCGATCTAAAGTTTGATCGAAATTGTTCTTACAAGGAACGCCACCGAAGTACAACGCAACGATTCGAACGGAAGGAATCTAGCCGGACTTCTTGTGAAAATACAAGTGTAGCTTTCGAAAATACACCGATAAAATTGATTTCTACTTTTTGTCTACTATAGCGCACTACAGCAAAAAATATGAAACTTTCGAAAACTCTTCGAAAAACAGTTCCAATATTCGAACATATGTTGTTGTACTATATCTATTCTACTATATATTTGAGACATATAAAAATTCGTGTTCCAGATATTCCGTGCTCCCCTTGTTATTCTCGAAGCAGGCCAGTGGTTTATGGTAGTGATAAGGCACATACATGTACATGCTAATGTGAAATGATATATGTGTTTTACATCCTACTAGATACCTGCCTGTAATTATTACATTTGAAATTATCATTATTATAGTTGATATTATTATTGTTATTACTATTGATTCGATTAGTATTATTGGCGTTACTATTACTAGTATCTTGAAAACATTCGAAAGACATTAGAACATATGAAATTTTGTCACGAGAAGTTCGTAAGACGTAAGAAGTGAGTATTCCTAGAACATCCGAAGTTTAAGTCCTAAGAACATCCAGAAGATCTAAGTAATGTACGATCCTAGAACGTCCGAAATGTAAGTTTTAAGGATATTCTTCCAAATGGACAGAGGACGTTTAGGCATGAACTGGACACAAAGCGAACGTCTTCTGGACGTAGGAAGCTATCTGGTATATAGAACATGCAATGATCTTTAATTTCATAAATCCAAAACTTAGACCCACTAAAAATTTCAGAGATTCCCTTTATAATCTTTATATTTAACCCTTAGCACTCTAATGGCTCCTCCGAGGCAACACTAAAAATTGCCATAATATTACTCAAAACAACCATTGAACTTAAGAAATGGATAAAAATTGAAGTGTTGCACGTACGAATAATACTAATCAATTTTATACGCACGAAAAAAAATTATACAGTGAATCACTTTAATATTCGGACACTATAAAATTTTCACTTTGTCGTATTGTAATTTTGTTCACAGTGCAGGAAAAAAAATTAATTCTAAATTACATTACTGTATAGGGTCTAGTTAATAAAAGCATAATTTTTATTTATATGATTGCTAACGTTTACTAAGTATTTTATTTTAAACGAAACAATGTCTAGTTTTAATGTGACAATAATTGTCCGAATATTATTGTAACGTTAAAACCAGACATTGTTTTGTTTAAAATAGAACATTTAGTAAACGCTAGTAATCATATAAATAAAATGTATACTTTTATTAACTGGACATTATGTAGGAATGTAATTTAGAATTAATTTTTTTTTTCCTGCATTGTGAACAAAATTACAATACGACAAAGTGAAAATTTTATAGTGTCCGAATATTAAAGTTACTCACTGTATGTACAATGTAACTATTGTAGATGAAAGAAATGTCTTGATTTTGGAATTAAAATTGCTTGGAGTACAAAGATGCTTAAGATGGTCAGGTTAAACACATCATCCTACAGTTGTTTCATTTTTAGTATATTCTTTCGAGTTGTCAGTGAAGGGATCTTGTAATCACTTCCCCGTGTAGATAATAATCGAGATAGCCACGAATGGGTCATCCTTCGCGTGTCGACACCGATGCAATATTCCGTGGAATTTCCACTCAAATTTCGGGGAGTCCCCTAACTATCAGTCACCCCGTTTTTAGCCCCGAGTCAGGATGGCATCGAAACGGCAAGCAGTGCGACGGTTATCGACACGGCCCCGACATGTGTACGTCACAATGCCGAAACGTTCTACTTAGGTGGATGTTTATACACGTCCAGAGTCGGGCTGTACCAGCATGATAGAGCTGCCCCGGTACAGAACACCGCTACAGGACATACCATGCACGCGTGTGTACACATAGAGGGGTGCAGCAGGGTTCTGTATTATACAGGACGTCGCACCAGTCACGGAAACCTGGATGGCGACACTCGTTGCGTTAGTCAAACGGAAATTAACCAACGCCCACGGCCGTATTTGGACTTCGGTGTGTTCCGTTCTTTCGTCGGCCCACGTCCGTTTTACCACGACTCGTGATCGCGAAACGCTATGATAAATACTCACCATGGACTGATTTTCATACGGCGGCTGCTACTACGGTCGCATCCCCACCCCAGACCAGATTTATGCGAACGTGACCCTGGACGACAGATCCCGGGATTTATGCTGATTGTATTTAGTTATTGAATACAACCCTTTATTTCGACGACTGCGGTAATGGTTGTGGCATTCAGTTCGATATCCACCAGCACTGGCAATTTTAACAATAAACCGACCATTAACCCCTTGCACAACGATTTTACGGTTACACACACCAGAATTTCATTATGGTGCATTACTTCTTAATCCCTGGCACTCGAACGGTAACTTTGAGGCACCGTTACAAATTGCAACATTACCATTTGAAACAATTTTTACATCGCTACATTTATGACGAATTGATAAAAATGAAACTGTCG
>CM052094.1:16029441-16043362 GCA_028453745.1 Agapostemon virescens
TTTATTTCACAATTGTTGATAATTATGAATTATCAAGCAGACGGCATGTCTTGAAAAATATTTCTTTCTATTTATAACATTTAAAGATCCACAGTTGCACGCAGACTTCCGCGGTAAACGCTAAACCTACCTCAGCGAATCAAATGATGCTTTTCAAATCTTTTATTCTACAATTATTGAAGTTATAAAACTGCCTTTGTAGGAATCAATTCAACAGATTTCTTTATTCAAACGTATACTGTAATAAAAATTGCATAAAGTCTGAATAAATTAAACTTTGACATTTTTATAAGGCAAAGTACCGTAGCCAATTTTATTGTTCGGTACGCTTAGTATTAAAACATTTCCATTTACTATGAGTATTAACGTCATCTCTCAATTCTCTTTTTTTCTCTCTCTCTCTCTCTTTGTTCCTTTTCCTTCGCCTGTGTCCGTCTTTCTTTCTTCTTCGAGTTCGTTTCAGTTTATTACGTTGAGAAACACCCGTTCGCGACACTGACGTTTGTATAGCAATTTAATTAAGTAAAGCTGGCAGGTGGATATCTGCTTTTCCGGCTAATGAAAAGTAGAAATTAAGCTGCTAAATAACGATTGTCCGGAGTACATTTTGAAGAATAATCAGTGTACAAGAAATTTCAGTTATTTCTGTCCCGTCCCAAATTAACTTTTCGTTACTTAAAACCTTCAGAGAAATCTCTGTCTTCCGGATTTTACTGTATAATATATTCTGAAATCTCCGTCTCCATTTTTATAATCCGCCGGTCGTCGTTGTCTTAGGAGCACGGTAATTTTGTTGTCTTGGAGCAACGATGAAATTGCTCAATCTGCTTGGAAGAATTGTGAAAATTTATTTTCAACCAGCGAAAATTGCTCGTGTATTAAAACTGTGATGACAAACCTCTCTGGAAGCTAAAGTAGTATACATATTGAAGTTTAATTATAGGCAATCGTTCTTTAATTTCCAATTTGCAAAGTAGTAAAAGCAATACATATTAGAAAAATTAATAACAATTTTATTGTATTTGAAAAAAATATATTTTCCGCTTCGTCTGGTTTTTGTAAAATGAAAATTTACTAAAAGATCCGTAGTCTGCTGATTAAAACTAGAACTACCAAACCAGTAATTTCAACTGGTCTCTAGTTTTCTCTTTCGCAATTATTGAAGTTACAAAACTGTTTTCGTCAGAAATTTTCGAATGTACTTCTTTAACACTTTGACTGCAATGTCACCCATATTTTGGTGACAGAATTATTTGTACGGTTTCTAAATAAATCTTTACGTTAATATATTCATTTCTACCAAAGTTAATGATTACACGGAAAGTGCAAGAAGGTAGTGAGATCACTTGACGGCATACATTTTATTTTTTTCAATTTTTATTTCAGTCAATATCTCATTTCGATTTTGTAGAAATTTTGTGGCTGCTAGTTTGGCAGTCAAAGTGTTAATGGCGCATACCTTACAATAAGTATTGTACGAAGTTTTAATAGATGCAGTCTTGTTATCGTTACAAAGCAATGTATATCGTTGGATTTATTGTTCTGTAGTTCTAGTGTTAATCTGCTTAATTAAGGAAAGAATGAATTATTGTAAAAGTTTCGGAAAATTTTCTGAAAAGGCTACACGATTTGTCGAACGGCAAATTTTTCATTCTTCAGCCATGAAAGCTCTTAATTATCTTTTCAACATATCGGGTCCCACGCGCTCGGTAGTCTCAGTATTCCACGCATTCACTCTCAGCTATCACAGCCAACCGCCTTGCAATGTATGCGCACGTGCGCAAACTAGCTCGTGTGTAGATGTACGCACAAATAGGCGCGATCGTGCACACACGCATTGTAAGATACACCTATATTCGTCCGTCAACACGTACACCGGCGCAGTGTGGCATAATACGCGCGACAATGCGTGCAGTCGCCATTCTGCGGTAGTTTACAATAGCTTCGCTTTGATAAGTACAACCCAAATGGTTTCGGACCATTTAAAATGAAAGAAAGGAAATGATAACTCCCCTTGCATTCGAGAAATTACGATCTGAATTACTAAAATTACAGTTGAAATAGCATCAGGAACAATGTTGTTTGCGGACATACAAAAAGTTCGCTTAGACTGACCGTAATTAGCATAACAGTTCGCAAACGAAGTACAAGTTTATAATGTTTAAAAACTACTATGGTGTAGCGCACAAATTTCTAGATTACATGTACTTTTAAAAAGTTAAGTTAGAAACTCTATGGGACACGGAGAATTGAATTTGTGTTTGAATTCAGACAGTGCAACAACCTTTTATTTTCATCTCTTAACTTGTTCTGTTATTAGTATATGATATAATGTACACAGGGTGTCCCACATAAATGGGAACACCTAAATATCTTTCGTATTGACAGTCCTATCAGAAAACTTCAGAGGGCAAAGTGACACTATTGCAGGGGGGTAATATAATGGTGAAGAACAAAATTTTTTATGTCGTGTTTTTTAATGAAATTTCAAGGTCACCGATGTTTTTTTAAATGGAATGGTATATGTTTCTTACGATAGCATGATAGACAATAAAAAACTGAATTTAGATTTTTGACCTTGAAATGACCTTCAGCAAGAATAATCATGTGAAGCGGATGAAATGTGGAAGTTTAAAACTTACGTGCTTCGGCAAAGATTGCGCGTCGTTTACGTCGGTTTGACCTTTACATTTCATAATAAATGTTCAAAATAGTTTTCATAGTAAACAGCGTATGTTTATATTACAGTATGTATCATTGAGATCGTTAACAGAAGACTAATCGGTTAGAATAAGTACGTTATTCCTTTTGCACTATTCGAGTTCGAAACGTGAAAGTGATAACAATGCGTTATACTGTACAGGAACGAATCGATATGGTTTTCACTTATGGCGAAAGCCACCAATCTTTGAGGCGAGCAGTACGTTTGTATCGTGAAAAATTTGTGAATCGTATTTGTCCTTCGTTACACGCATTTTCCGTTGTGGTAAAACAATTTAAAAATACCGGTAGTGTAAACTCACAACGCCAGAGGATATGCGGCAAAGTATTACTGCAGCATGTGCTTCAATTACGTCGCAGGAAATCGACAATGCCTACAGATCATTTATAAAAAGATCGCAACATTGCATAAATGAGGATGGTCAACATTTCAAACATTTATTATGATATGTAAAGGGGAACCCGACGTCAACAACGCGCAATCTTTGTTGAAACACGTAAGTTTTAAACTTCCACATTTTATCCGCTTCAACATGATTATTCTTGCTGAAGGTCATTTCAAGGTCAAAAAGGTGGTATCCACTAAACTCAGTTTTTTATTGTCTATCATGCTATCTTAAGAAGAATATACTATTCCATTTAAAAAAACATCAGTGACCTTGACATTTCATTAAAAAACACGACATAATAAAAATTTTTTTCTTCACCATTATATTGCCCCCCTACAATAGTGTCACCTTGTCCTGTGAAGTTTTCTGATAGGACTGTAAATACGAAAGATATTTAGGGGTTCTCATTTATGTGGGACACCCTGTATACTGTTTTAATGTATTTCACTGTATGTGGTTGGTTTGGAAAAATCACAAGAATTTTTCAGTAGATATAATTTCATTAATTTTGTGCCTTAAAGAATTCTATTAGAAATGTGGCAGTATAGAACTATTGTTGGTATAGTTTATTAGCTATGAATTACGAAGATGTTTTGCTAACTCTGATACAAAGCAATATTTCTGTTATCGTTAACCCTTAGAACTCCAATGGCGCCTCTGATGCGACTCTAAAAATTGTCACACTATTGATTAACACAACTATTGCATCATTATGCTCGCAATTTAAAGAACGGTAAGAATTGAAATATTGCACGTACGAGTAATAATACTAAACTTGATATGCACGAAAGAAAATGCCTCGTGTACAATTAAACTATTTTAGGTAAAAAAAGACTCTCGATTTTGGGATTCAAGTCGCTTGGCGTGCAAAGGATTAATGGTACTTGGAGACACTCTAGAAACAGATGGTATGGTTAGAAGTAACACGTGTACTAATAAAAACAACTATTTTAAAGATCATATTTTTAAATAAGTAATGAATATGAACATGTCGAGAAATATTTTTTTAATTGGGATTACATAATTCGATCGTTCTATCGCAATAACTAAGACCAAGAAGACTCCAATCACCTGTAATGTCACGAGCTTCGCGTGACCTAGTAATTCTGTTTAAAAGAATATTAATGACCTGCAAACCTCGGAAAAATATGACCCTTAAAAGAAAATTATCAAGATCGAAGACACTTCTAACAAGGGAACATATTCAGCTGCGAAAATCCGATTTTGATGAAACTTATGAGAGCTTATAGATTTAATGTTTAAAGAAAAAGCTTTTGTTAAAATTTTTTTGCGCGACTACATTTCCCATTGATAAACACACAATTTAAAAAAAAATTCAAATTTTTTCGACCTCTGGTTTCCGAGATATCTCAAAAATACTCCAACTTTGAGGGCTGTTTTCACTCCTTCAAAGTGGATGGTTGCGCATAAAAAAAATATTGTCAAATATTTTTCAAAGAACTACAAGCTCCCATAAGTTTCATCAAAATCGGATCTTCGCATCTGAATATGTTCCCGTGTAAGTATCATTAATGATAACGGAAATATATAGTAGCTTTGCATGAGAGATAGAAAAACACCCTGCATACACGAGGTCCAAATTATTTTTAGATATAGAGATCCAGTTTGTTTCAGTGGTATACTTAAATTCCTTAACGCAATATTCCACTGAGACAAAAGGACTCGATCGACAAACTTAACTCCAGTTTGCTTTTCTTCAAATAAATCTGTTCTTATTCTGTAAATCTCTAAAAATTTCCTAGAATGTAAGACGTTAAGCTGTTCTTGTAAAAAATAAATTTGGGTGTATAAAGCCCTAACTTTTTATTATATACGTAAAGTTAAACAAAAAGTGCACTTCATCTTTAATTTATGCAATCCTGCTTTATCAATGTGTTTAGGCTATAATAATCGACGTGATTCAACGAAGAGTTTCTAGTTTCGATGTTTTTGCCCTCTTTGATCACGTTTGCCGTCCGTCGTGTCGGATCACAGTAAACAAAAAAACTATTGTACGATTTTCGACGTAATTTTATCGAGGAACCTCGTTATTGACGAGAACGTCTATAAAACTAGGGAAACTATAGAATATTGTGTTTAGTCGTCGTAAATCACTTTGCATGCTTTATCCGCAGCAGAAAATATTGGCATTTTGTTTACAGATTTTATTCTCCGGCGCGATTTCGTTCTGATCAGGATGCACCATTTGACAGCGACATAAAAGCGCTCTGTCACGGTGCCAGAAAAGTCAAACGCGACGCGTCACACACATTGATTCCAGGTTCTCGTATCTGCAATCAGTAAAATTGTGCCTGCAGCGGATAACGCTTCTTCTTAATTAAGCATCAGTATGCAGATTATCTCGCGTCTCTATTAAAATTTTGAGTGTCATCTTGATTATTGTATTTCATTTAACTATTACGGTATTATTAAGCAGCTAGAAAAATTAGTTCATTGAATTTAGAACAGTCCAAATATGTATAAGATCTGGATAAAGCATTTCAAAATTTTTAATATCATTAATGAAAAGGGTATGTTCTGTTGTTTCTTCAAATTGATGGAGACAATTTGTATTTAAAAAAAATCATAATGAATAATACTTATATATAATAAAATAATATTTTGAAATAATCATAAAAATTGAGATATTAAACAACATTTCGAATATTTAACATCCTTTTCACTAATCCACGAAGGAATCAACTCTGAAATACATAATTAAACGTGTTAGTTATAAGAAAAAGATTGGCTTGTCTTGAACGCATAACTTGAAGAAATGTAACTAGAAAAATTCTTACACAATGAATAAAAAATCAATTAATGCATCACTGTGTGCGTAACATTAAAAAGGTTAGCTATGTAAAAGTTGAAGCTACATAAATTATAAATTAAATATGAAACAGCAACAATGGATGCACGATGAACCTGAGGACATGCCACAGCACTTGATGGTTTCATTAGACGAGCTACTCTCAGGGGTCTGGTTTCCTGGGAGACTTAGCAATGACATGAACTTTAATCGACCCGATATTATACTGCAAATTCAAAAGCACATTGTATCTATTGCGAACTACAAACTTGTTTCCAAGTATTAATGTGTTTCGTGGTCCAGTAATTTAATTAATTAGCTTCTAATGATCAATAGTACAAAATCTGACTGGTTATTGTGATCGCCGGTAATCAGATACCAATTTTAAGGCACCATCGAAATTCGAAGTGGATATTTCAAGTGGTTTCTGTGAAAAGAGATGTTTCTGCACCGCAGCTTTTGTTATTTAACACAATACAGGATGCAAGACGTAAAACATACTAAAAATACAAAGTAGGGAAATAAGATGGAGAAGAGTAAAGGAAAATTTCCATATTTCAATATCCGTTTAATAAAAAGGCACCGAATATGAAGTAATCATAATATGTAGAAACCATTCCCGAATTAAAAAACAATTATGTTTACACTACAACTATTTTGCTAATAAGATAATTTCTAATGTTTTGGTAGATTATATACGAAGATTGTTTTCAGACATCATGTTATCATTATAAAAAAATAATTTGTTATCACCCTTAATAAGAAGCACACAATTTTGCCATAATTGTGTAAACTAAATTTAACGTGTACTTCTCGTTTAAACTATCGTCACAAAGTAGACCATTACACTCCCAAATTTCTTATACACAAGAAGAGATAAAGACCCGAAGTACTGGCTGAGAATTTCCGAATAACAAGGATCCAATTTCTTTTAAGAAACCTGTCGATTGATTTCCAGTTGTTACTATGCCGAAGAAGAAGTTATTAAAGAAAAGTCTTACTGATTGAAAAATCCATCACAGACCGCAACAGCATCTTTACGATTCCGATGATAGTAAAATAAAAAATCTGAAACCGATGGTGATACGTTTAGTGTTAACATTAGGTCATTTCGACGTGTTTTAATATTTTTTATTTACGATTATTGAGGCTGTAAAGATGCATTTATGAGGAGTGGGTCGCTAAATTTAATTCTTTCGGTACAATTTATTAAAAAGGAGGCTTAAAATGTAAAGTATAAAATGTAAGACCGTTTAGTGCTCCGTGAAGTTAGTGTGAAATAAAAAGAAGAGCAAGAAGCAAATAGTACTCATACTGCTCGAGTTACGAGCCAATAGGCAACATCGTAAAGACACTAGTGCTATAAAGCTGCAACTCCCACCAACCACAGCCAATAAGGAATATTTTCAATGTGTGGAGGGGCACCATTGTCACGAGACTCTGTGAGCATACATGTGGTAGCCGCAATCACGATCGGCCGTACTCTATTCATGATTACAAGTTTCCATGCAGCGGAAAGCGTCGAAACTCCCGAAACAAGTTCAAATTACACATATATGCACAGAAACCTTTCTAATTGCTATTCGGTTCTGAGTTCTGGATGGAACGGTCTGTCGGACTCTCTAAAACGTTCCTAACGGCCCTGCTCGCAGTTTATCGCATCTTTCGTTCCACACAAATCGCATAATCTCTTCAACATCTCTTTCTCGTTCTTTTCCCGCGGTAGTCACGTCGTTCTCTGCGAATGAAATCTGGAGCGATTTCGACGTACTTGCGAAAAGCGTATTTGCTTCCAGATTTCACCTCGGTCGCACCTATCACTGGCAACAACGGCAGAAAGGAGAACGATAAACGACCGCGGAGACTACGGGAAATATTTTAACGCGAACCGCACCGCACCGCGTCGTTGTTGTCACGGAACTGAGTGAGCAATTATGATCCACCCTTTAACGAAGGGTGGATTCCAGTTTACGACGGGATGCCGTAGCGTTTTTTATCGCCGCTTCAACGCCTGCCACTTCGCGACATCAAGTGCCCATTCATTACGGAATACGGAAATCCACGGGGACGTAAAAAATCCGACCTGCCGCGAATTAAATGCAGCCACTTTCGATACTCGTAATCGAAAATTTTCTTGCGTCTGGAAATAAAAGCGATTACCGATTTATGTCTCTATTTCATCGAAACTGAGGATACTTTATCGTTTTTAGATAATCTAACTTACATCCACCGTCTATTAACGTGAAACTTACTTAACTTGAAGATTATCTTATAAGACGACAAGATTTAATTTTTGGATTTTATGCAATTCGTATGCCAATGTACGATTAAATCAAGAAATTTATTGAATATGACTTCTACGAAAGGAGTTTTATAACGGCAATAATAATCTATCTTCGGAAGCTTCGTAGCTAGTCTGCGGAGTTTTATGCCAAGTAAAACCGGTTTCACCTACTTAGACATTTGTTAAAATTTTATATAATTTTCGAAGATTGACAGTAATGCAAAACCATTTTTAAACGGCTTGAAATGTTTCTGCTGATCCGCATTTGATCTGGATATTTTTGTATGCAACACAAAAATGCACCAAATCCACACAGTCTATTCGTAATTAACGTAGCGACTGTGAATGTATTTCAAAAAACTCATGGAATTAGTTTAAGAGTTGACCGAAGTAGTTTTATCCCACAGGAGATTTTACGCGGATGAAATAATAGGTAAACGATAAAGAGTCAAAGAAACTAAATCTATTTTAAAAATGGCACCTCGGGGTACGTTTCGAGGTATCGAAAAGTACGGTTAACATCTGCCGGAAACGCAGCATCGTGGAAGGTATAATTAATAAGTTAAATAACTTAGAAGACAGGAGACTCTATCCCATCATAAGGATACGTGGTTTGTTAATAATCAGCAGACGGTAATGACGGATACCTTGTAAGACCAACTATCTCGGGAGATACTTTAAGTTCGGAGGGGGACAGCGCGGTATACTTGTCTGGAACAAGTTCTGTTGCTCGAATTTCCTGTGATGGTGAACCGAATAATAAATAGTAGACTTTGATGAAACCAATCAGTCTCGCCTTTACCTTGCTCCTGGCCCGGTCCGGTACACAATAAGGAGGCAAGCCGTAAGTTCTCGATCCTCGTTGAGCATGTTCATCGTTACAGGAAGACAAGACTGAGAGAGGCTCATGGAAGTCAAGGAACCGTGAGGAGTTAACGCAGGGAGAGAATAGGAGGCCCTTCAAAGAATAGGCTATGGTTAGCCAAACGATCGAAAGTAGACCGTCTCGAAATAATCTCTTTAAGAGCTACCGTTATCCAGAGGGCTGAAACTCGAGTTACGTACTTCAACAGTAGCTCTGTTCAATGAGCGGCCGCCATCTCATACGCGATCGTGCTCTTGACTTCATAATAAACGTTATTCTCGGCGGCCAATAACGATGAAAATCTAGTTTATTTCTCTATCCCTACGGAACCAAGTTTCAACTTGCTCTATTTCAGGGAATGAAATCTTGTTACGTACTTTCGAAAAAGATTATTGCGTTGATATTTACCGTTTGTCTCACTGCTTATTTTTAATATCTTGATCTTCTTACAGAGCTCCTCGGAATCCGAAGACGAATTCCACATCCTTTTTCTTTCAAATGTTTTAATTTCAACTGTTTCCTAGCCACAAAAGATCAAGGAGTACTTTTAGTAGACGATGTAAATGTTAGTTTAGTCCCACAATTTTCGCATGAATTGTAGCATTACTATACTTGGAATCCGTGTATGGGTATATCAGGTCTTGATATGAAAACTGATCTTAAGAAACAACTCGTTTCCGAGTTGTTAGCGACAAATGCGGGCTGAGCACGGTGCAGTTACGACAGATGGATTTCAACTAGGCGTAACACGGCGGTTGATTCTATTGAGCGATAGCGTTGTCATTACGTTGTGCTAGAATCGTGAACAACAAAAGCAGTAGCCATTCATTCAACACTAACGCTATAATTATTGAAGTTATAAGGTTGCCTTCATAGGAATCGATTCAATATATCTCTTTGGTCAATTATACTTTGCAATGACAGTCGTAAATACTTAAAATTAATTAAATCTTGACACTTTTATGCGACCATATACACCATCCTATTTTAATGCCCGATAAGTTTAGTATTAAAGTAATAAAACTGACTTCACGGAAATTGGCCCGATAACTAAATAGTCTTAGAATCTATTGGGTTGTTCGGAAAGTAAGTTTGTTTTTTCACGATAGTGGATTTAATTGTATTTTTTTGCACCCAACTTCACACTTAAGCCGCATAATCATTATATGTTTTGACAGCTGATATAGCAAGGCTTGTGTGTGAAAAAGTTCAATTGATTCTACGCAGTAGTTTTTGGTTGGTGCCCTTTTAAATATGGAGAGCAATAAGCAGCATTTTCATCATATTTTACTTTTTTACTATAAAAAAGGTAAAAATGCTGTTCAAGCCAGAAAGAAATTAACCGATGTGTATGAAGATGTGTTGACAGTACGCCAGTGCCAGAACTGGTTTGCAAAATTTCGATCCGGCAATTTTGATGTCGAAGATGCACCACGCTTTGGAAGGCCGGTTGAAGCTGATAAAGACACGATAAAGGCATTAGTTGATGCAAACCGGCGAATAACAGCACGTGAGATCGGTAAAAGGTTAAATTTATCAAATTCAACTGTTTATGACCACTTGAAAGGCCTGGGTTTAATCTCGAAGCTCGATATATGGGTCCCCATGTTCTCACGGAGAGAAATTTGTGTCGTCGCGTTGACGTCTGTGATTCGCTTCTCAAACGTCACGAAAATGATCTATTTTTGAAGCGCACCATTACTGGGGACGAAAAATGGGTTGTATATAACAATGTCAAACGTAAGAGATCATGGAACAAAAAAGATGAACCGGCTCAAGGATTTTCAAAGCCAATATCCATAAAAAAAAGGTGATGCTGTCTGTTTGGTGGGATTTTAAAGGAATCTTTTTGTTTGAGCTTTTACCGGATAACACAACAATTAATTCGGAAGTCTACTGTCATCAGCTGGACAAATCGAATGATGCACTTCAACAGAAAAGGCCAGAATTAATCAACAGAAAAGGTGTAGTGTTCCACCAAGATAATGCGAGGCCTCATACAAGTTTGGTCACTCGCCAAAAGCTTTTACAGCTTGAATGGGATACAATGCCACACCCACCATATTCTCCAGATCTGGCACCTTCGGATTATTATTTGTTCCGGTCACTGCAAAAATTTTTAGACGGTAAAATCTTCACTTGAAATGAGGAGGTCAAAAACCACGTCGATCAGTTTTTTTGCCAGCAAAGACCAAAAATTTTATGAGCGTGAAATCATGCTACTACCAGAAAGATGGCAAAAGGTATTGGACCAGAATGGCCAATATGTGATTTAATAAAATATTTGTTCATTATACGAAATTTGTCTTTCATTTTCACAAAAAAAAAAAACGAAATTACTTTCCGAACAACCCAATACTTCATTACTAAATAACATCATTAAAAGTATCTGCATGTTGGCCATATTTCATTGAATGCACATTTAAGTAGACGTAAGGCGATAAAAACAGGTAAAAGGAGATATAAGAACTTTTTAAAATATTTATTGAAGGCCACTATGGAACAATAAAAGTTATGAGCCTTATCGGAGCTAGTTACTAGGAAGAACTAAAGTTTGTTCATTACTGGTTTCCTCGAAACCGTTCATAAAGATGTTAATGTGCATGAAAATCTGTGATTCACTGCTTACAAGATCTCGTGAAAATGAATCTTGGTATGTATTTGAACAAAAAATAAAATAGCTTCGTTTTATTTGAAAAACGTATAAACGGCAATTTGATGTTCTCGATATGTCCATGACATTCAATAAACTGTGAAACTTTTCAAACAAATAGTATAAAATATTAGTTCCTTCTATATACCAGATATTTACACGAAAAAATGCAATCAAATAAAAGCGTTCGTACATTTCAATAAAGCTCCCGTTGCATGCTTATTTACGTCGAATACATACACGCGAACATGCGTTTGCGTTCAATACTGGTATTTCGAATTAATCTATGAAAATGCGTAATCGCCTAAACGTGAGTAAAGCGATTCCGTATGTTTGCGAAACCATTCGTTTCACCAACTTCAGGAGTAATGCAAAAATGTGTTAGAATTCAGCATATTTTCCAATCGCATATATCTTTAAACAATTGTTATGAATATAGGTTGAGACAATCGATATCCGTTTAGATGAATGACGTGAAATGATCTGAATTACACCGTCGTGTTGGTAACAACGTTGTAACAAGAACAGAACTG
The DNA here is from genome assembly GCA_028453745.1 of Agapostemon virescens. Classification (NCBI taxonomy): domain Eukaryota; kingdom Metazoa; phylum Arthropoda; class Insecta; order Hymenoptera; family Halictidae; genus Agapostemon; species Agapostemon virescens. The sequence goes on from CM052094.1 coordinate 16,041,696, forward strand.
AGATGGAGATTAGACTTGGTTGTGACTGAACGTGTTGCACGTTCCCTTTCCTTGTAATAAAGATTATTTTAATATTAACAGTGTTTTTGATAATGCCACGATCACGAGCCGCCCACGTAACAGTATTATGAAAATATATTTTTTTTTTTTCAAGATTCATTAAAAATTAATCTGGCAATCTTATCAAAGACTGTTGGGAACACAACCGGAAATAGTTGTTCGCGGAAAGATCGTTTTCCACGTGGAATTGTACTTTCTATTAACCTCTAATCTATACTTTCTTTGTACGGGCGAACCTCGTGGCGCTCATTAAGCAATTAACTCAGGATAAGCAAAGTAAGAACGCCTCGTTAATTGGCGGAAGGAAAACACATTCTTTTTGCCGGCAGGCCGTTAAAAAGTGTTGTACACGTGGTCCCTTATCGGTGGTCCGGCAATTTCGAGTTAATTGCACGAAAAGGACACCCGTTACATTGTACTGGGCGCAGCTAGCCAGCGTAATTTGGTGGATGATGGGCCTATTAACGGCCACCTGAAACGTTGCGCTATTTCTGCACGATATATGGTCGCTTTTGTCTTTCGCCTGACGCCGGCATTTCGCGAAAAATATTAAAAGGATTACACGTAAATAATTACCGAGCCACTGGGGCGAGTGTCGCGATTCTCGCGAAAAGGAACCAATTATGTTGGGAATCGAGGAAAGTAAATAGACGTGTTTCGAGCTCGTTTGAGATTAATTAAACGAAGCAGAGAGGAAAAAAAAACATAAACATGGCCGTTCCCATTCGCCCCGGGATCGATCCGGTTTCGTTCGCTTTTGTCCGCGTCAGGACAATGAACAGGAAAACGACAGTCTATCCTTTAATCGTAACTTTTATCCGTGGTACGTTGCAATTCTATTAGATACTTCTGAGCAGCGAAAATGGCACTTTATGACGACAGTCTGGAAACTTCGGTAGCGTCCGCGAGGCCGGCGCAATTCACCCTATAAAGCCAGCTTTATGGGGGAAACTGGCGTGACCTTTTCTATCCGGTATGTTTCTTCTTTTAAGGCAGTTCGCAAAGCAGTCTGAGCTGCCAGTTGAGGAACACCGGGAAACAGAAGTCCGCCGGCGAAAGTTGTTCATTAAGTATTCCTTAAAGTGCCCGAACTTCTTCGACGCGCAGTTTCCGTGACACGGAAATGGTCTTAATTGTATCCACCGGCGGATAAAGGACAAGAAAACGGACGTGCGCGATCGCCGCTTCTATCGCGTGTTCGAGAAACGTCAAATGTCCGGCTGAAAGTGGAAAACACAGCGATTTTTTCGTCGCTCCTGACAGACAAGCTTGAAACTCTACGAAGTTTTTCGTTCACGGTACAATTCGACTTCCATAGGTGACATCAATTGTTCGAAAACGTTTGGAATTTTCTTTTTTCGTAAGCAGTCTCGAAAATCGCGAGACCAATTAATTTAAACAAAGATTGTTCGGTTTCACAGTGGTTATTATACTAGATTGAGAAATCTCTTGCCAAATCCAAAGTTATCGAGTTAACGACTTCAAAATATCGTAATTTGCCGCAATATTTCACATCAAGATAGAACCCCTTATCGCAGGGGGTTAACCCCTTGCCGTGTCATTTAGCTCGACGAAACTCGGGCCCAAGTGTTACGCGTCAACGCGTG
>CM052094.1:16056336-16069194 GCA_028453745.1 Agapostemon virescens
ATCAACTTGGTTTACAATAAACAGTCCAAAGACTTCGAATAATGAGTTATCAAAAGATTAATTACTAAACTTACTACGCGACGATAATAATTTTAAGAAAAACGCTGTTCATTCTTATTTCAAAATGTCTAAAGAATAATTACTAATTTTTCAGACCCGAAATAATAAACAATTTAGCCATGTCAGTCGACTTAATTTTCTGGTATGCATGGCATCTTACGTGTACCACATGAAATTTTTATACGATACGTACTGTGAAGATGAACAATAAGTAACCCCATCGAAATAAGTAAACGATATTTTAATTTAAATAATTCTGTGTCCGAACAGAATTCAACGAACGATTCGCAAAAGTAATTTAATAATACATAATCGCGTTAAAGAATATGCAGGATATGTGTGTTTAAGAATTGTTAAAGAGTGTCATTAACAGTAAACTCACCCATACAGTTGTAAATCCACTGCATGGTTGTAAATGAGGACAGCAGGAGAGTGCCTTCACCCCTTACAGTGTATGCTGAACTGATCAGCTGATTCCTATTCGATGGCGACGAACGCAGGTAGCGGACGAAGGCCGGCTATCCGAATGTTCACTTTCATTGCATTATCACTAAACACTGATACTATAACTTATTTAATAATATTTAAGACGATGTTTCCTTCGTTTAAATTTATGGCTCTGAAAAACAACCGATTTTAAAAAGAAATACCTAACACAATGCCTAAAACACACGTTCCACAAATTTTCTCCAATCCGTTGTTCACAGCGCACGAGAACATTTAAAAAGATATTATAATGCAATAACGTGCTCGCGACGTCCTTTCCATCGGAAGAAATTGTGGAAGACTGGCGCGATGATCGTGTTTTCCTACAAGCGAGCTTGTAAAACGAACTGAAAGAGGACAGAGAAATTCCTTGTTCTGAAAAACAGAAAAGGTAAATACGTACCTCTCAATAGAACCGTATTCGTAGTAAATCGTCGCCTGCGAGGGCTTTCAATCGACCGGCTTCCAAAATCTAGACTTTGTCATATTTATGACCCGTCCTTGAGACCCGGTCCCATGTGGCACGCACTCGGAACAAAGCCCAGTCGAGGACAATGTATCGCGTTCGAATGAAAACATTTGAAACTCTCTAGGATAAAAACAAAATTTTCACGACCTTGTCACGTACCTCGCAGGAAAACACGACCATCGCGCCAGTCTTCCACAGTTTCTTCCGAAGAAAGAACGTCGCGAGTGCGTTATTGCATTATAATATCTTTTTAAATGTTCTTGTGCGGTGTGAACAGCAGATTGGAGAAAATGTGTGAAACGTGTGTTTTAAGCATTGTGTTAAATATTAACATTGTCTTAAATATTATTAAATAAATTGTGGTATCAGTGTTTAGTGGTAGTGCAATGTAAGTGAACATTGGGATAGCCTGCCTTTGTCCGCTACCTGCGTTCGTCGCCATCGAATAGGAATCAGTTGATCAGTTCAGTATACACTGTAAGGTGTCACCGCACTGTTCTGCTGTCCACATTTACAACCATGCAGTGGATTTACAACTGAATGGGTGAGTTTACTGTTAATGACACTCTAACAATTCTTAAACACACATATCCTGCATATTCTTCAACGCGATTATTTATTATTAAATTACTTTTGCGAATCGTTTGTTGAATTCTATTCGGACACAGAATTATTTAAATTAAAATGTCGTTTGCGTATTTCGACGGGGTTACTTATTGTTTATCTTCACAGTACCATCGTATAAAAATTTCATGTGGTACGTGTGAGATGTCATGCATGCCAAAAAATTAAAACGGTTGACACAGCTAAATTCGGTATTATTTCTGATCTGAAAAATTAGTAATTATTCTTTAGACATTCTCAAATAAAAATGAACAACATTTTTCTTAAAATTATTATCGTTGCGTAGTAAAAAGAATTCGGAATGTTCGCGCTCTCTGACTTGTTCTTTCACTTCTGCTCGCGCGCCTGGCCGGCGGATGGTCGAGCGCGCTCGAGGGAGCGTGTGTTAGTTCGCGCGCTTTTCTCTCATTGGCCAGTAATTTTTCATTCATAACTCGTTAACGAAGCCGCAGATTGAATTTTCGCTACGGAAAAAGTTGCTTCAAATGACGTCAGGAACCCCTCGTTTCCCGCTGTTTCGATACCTTTAGGACACCCTATATATTTTCTCTCGAAGAAGCTAACAAGGGAACATATTCAAATGCGAAAATCTGATTTTTATGAAACTTATGGGAACTTATAGCTGTATTGCTTAAACAAAAAACTTTTGTTAAAATTTTCTTGAACGACCACATTTCCTTGAGGGCTGTTTTCACCCCTTCAAAGTGGATGATTGCCAATATAATAAACACGTGTCAAATATTTTTCAAAGAACTATAAGCTCTTATAAGTTTCATCAAAATCGGATTTTCACATTTGAATATGTTCCCGTGTAAGCTGAGCAAAATGAGAGGACGCATTTTGAGCACTTCCACTTGAGGCACTTCGCCCATTTTTCTTCAATTTTCAATGTCCTCAGTTTTGTCTCGGCTGTCGAACAGTGAAGATAAGCTGTACACTCACTGAAGACCCTTTTTACACACGATTCATCCTTAATACCCTTACATAAAGCGACACAAATAGTGCATGTAATATTGAAAAATCTTGAGAATAGTATTGAATATTTCATTCAACGAGTAGGTAGCTCCTCGTGTTACACATGAAAGTGTATTTTAAACGATCAGACTGAAAATAAGGTTGTAACTAGATTTCTATCAGGGTCTCTCCGAATTCTGTGTTATTCTACTTGGCATACTCGGCAGGCACACAGCACGCGCGCATGGTTCGCAGTTCAGTTGTAACAGTTAAAACTAGAGAACGCGTAAATGTCGATCGTTCCTCGAAGCACTAGAATAGCAACTGTGTTCTAATCGTAAAGAAGCACTTCATCTACTAACTTCGAAAACTTCAATTTCACCTTCGTCATGGGCTGACAAGACTAGGTGAACGGATCTCGTAGTGTTTCTTTGAAACTCTCGGTGGTGCTCGAATCTTCGACGACACGAACGGAAACCAGGATTGATAGTTTCGTTCAGAATCACAATGCACTGAGCAAACGGCGCAACTACACGTCCAATCGGTCGACGATGAAACAATGCGCACGACCTGGTACGATCAAGAGAAAAAATGTTCCGTAGTCACTGGGTGAAGGATTCACCTATAACTTATTCGTTTCGACAGCGTTTGGCAACAGGTGTTTCAGATGGCTGGTCACGGACGCTCAAAAATGTTATCATTAAAATCATTAAACTCATACACGATGATCAAACAGAGCAGATGACATAAAATTTGATCGACGATGAAATCCACGTACTTTGGATTACTTGTTTGACATTAAAACTACCAAACTCTGAACTAGACTAATGTATTCGGTTGTCCGGAAAGTTCGCGCCGAGTACGTAACAGGAATCAATTATTTATTGTTTCGTTTTGGTATAAATTTATTAAAAGTAAAAATTAATTAGCACGAACTTACCGGACAACTCAATACATTGCTTTATAATAACGACCAGGTTGCACTTATTCAAATTTCATGCAACTTTTACGTTAACATGTCCTTTAATGGAAAAGTTTATTTAAAACGTTTTCGTGGAAGCATTCTTGTCATTTCAATAACTGTGAATGAAAGAATCAGAAACCAGTCATTTGGACTCTATCGGTAGATACAGTGCTAGTTATCGTTATCAACTAAAATATTTCGGTTAGATTTGAAATTTCGCACAAGAATTCCTTGCTGACAGTATACAATGGTAGTTCACGCAATTCTTTTCGGTTACAATTGCCTTATCGGTGTAACTACAGAGAGATGTCACAGGAAAACGTTGAATGGTTCAAAGAATAGTATATTCGTTGGACCACGTTCTCTTTAGAAGTGCAACGATGTGTGTGCATTCGAACATTGCATTATAATTTTCTCACGGAAGTACATGTTGGTTTTATGTAGCTGAATTTCTCCGAGAAGGTCATCATAAATGGTACTTTTTTCGTCTAACACGAACTACGTTTATTATCTGAATAATTTACACTAAACTGTTTACGATGTTAACCCATTGCCATATCATTTTCATTGTAACTAAAATTCATCGCTAAAAATGTTACAGAAGAGAGAAGAAAATTTATATTTTTTATACTCTTGCATCTACCTCAATGCTTAAATATTGATTACAAATGAACAACATTTGATTTCGTTTAAAAAAAAGACATAAAATTTATATTTGATAGACTTTATCTAAAATCTTCGACACGAGCCTGCAAAATATGATATCCTCTGGGGCAACTTAACCCCTTGCAACCATTTTCTTTGTAACTAAATTTACTCCAACATCTTCATCACTAAAAATGTTACAAAAGAGAGAAGACAATTTATATTTTTTATACTGCTGCATCTACAGTAATGCTTAATTATTGATTACAAATGAACAACGTTTAATTTCGTCTAAAAAGAAACACATAAAATTTATATTTTCTTTACTTAAAATCTTCAACACGAGTCTGACACGTCATAATATGGCAAGTGGTTAATATATACTGTACATATGCTATGTTAACAATGTAAAAAATGTGAAATGTAGAAAATATCTATGGTAGCTCCCTTTCTCACGATGCCCTAATCACGTGCTTGCTTTGCTTATTTGTTAATCCAGCAATGCGAGTACAACAGAAAAAAAATTAAAATTTTACAGCTCGTGTTTCGTAGTCGTGGCCGGGGTCGCGTTTCGCGCTCTCCGCTCGAATCGTATCAAGGGGAGAGAAATCCGCGCGGAATCCCCAGAGGCGGTGTATGCAACTCGCCGTGGTGTGCTGAGCCACCCTCGCATGTCCTGTCGACCGACCGCTTTTCTCCCACCTCTCTCTCGAGTGTGTATGTATACACGGCAGAACAAAGAGAGGAGCAAAAAAGTTTGAGAATAATTTTTCTCCGCTTTAGCATCCGGTGATATTACGGCGGAAGGCAATGGGAAAGACAAAACTAAAGTAAATTCATTTTCGTGAAATAGTCGCCACACAAATGGTACAATATTTTTCCTTCGTTTCGCCTTTTCCACCTTCAGCTGGCGAAACGACCCGCACGAACCGTAAGTTACGTGACGCCGGGTACACGGACCTGTCCCGGGTTGTCCACGACGGTCACGTTAACACTCAACTCAACGAACATTAAAATTGGTTAGTCTATATTGTCTTATAAAAATAAGAGGATTTCATTTATTTCGAATTTTTGCGATTGTTATCAGAATACGCGATTGAAGAAAGATATCTGTTGAACCGATTCCTATGAAGGCAATTTGATAACCTGAATAATTGTTCGACGGTCAAAGCCTATAGAATATTAGAAAATCACAGTCCCTTTTAGTACATCGACAAATTAATTAGCGGTTCAAATGACACCATTTCACCAGACCTGTAAACACGCCGAACAAACCAACACCTTTGTAGCAGGCAGTTTCTCCGAAAAAACCATTTCTTTCTTTAGAATTTTAAATATTTTATTCATGACGATACACAGCTGGTCACCAGACATCGAATCACCGTCAATTTCTCAATTATTTATTCTTTTCGTTTGATTTCCGTAAGACGAGGCGATTTTCCATGTTTATTACCTATTACGGTTGATTCTCGAGACACGCGGATTCCTCGTCCGTCGCTCGAAGGTACGAATTGTACTTGCGAGTGACGTTTAGTCCGGGCGATCGCTTTATCCTTTTCTTGTAATGATAAGACCAGTCAGTTAAGACAACCGTTTCGTACTTTTAGTTTCAATGAAAACGAGAGTACAGAGTGATTGTATAGACTTTTTAATTCTATTGGTACTTTGAAGAGTTAATGGTTCATGGTCGCTCTACAATCATAGCAATTGTCGTTTACAAGAGAAAACATTGAGATCTGATACTCTCGATGACAACGATTTATCGAGTCGATAAATTCAGTGGGAGTCATAACCAGACATCCTGTCATCGTTAATTTCTTAATTACTCATTCTTTTCCTTTGCTTTGTGCAAGATGAGGTGCTTTTCCGGCTTTATCAGGTACTACGGTTGATTCTTGAGGCCCACCGATTCCCCTTGCGTCACTCGAAGGTACGAATTGTACCTGCGAATGTCTTTTAGTCCTGGCGGTCGCTTTACCCTTTCCTTGCAGTACTACGACCAATCAGCTAAGACCTGCTAGCCCCGAAAAATGTAGAATCCACGAATCCGCTTGTTTCATTACCGCCTACACCGAATTTATTTGTAACCAAACCGTTACGCACTCGGACATTTCGAAAGTATCTCTTAAACCGGAAACATTACCATCGGAACCATCGTTGCTATGTCGTCTTATTAGAGCTTAAAATACAGCAACTTACTTGATACACCAAGTATTATTCTTATTATTAGAAGTCTGTATCGAAAATATACAACCTTCAGCAACGGTAAATCATTGAGCGCGTCACAGTGTGATACGAACGAACAATAATTGTAAAATACCATAAAAAATCTGAAAAGAATCATTCGACTCGTTGTAGTAGGTGTAGTGTCTTTTTAGTGCAATCCAATAGTAATGGTATTTAATACGATGCTTACACTTGAAGTTTTATAACTAAACTGCTGATTTTTATGTGCAATAAAGCCTGTCTGTATTAGTTGTCAGATGGATTTCACAGCTTGAATATAAACGACTTAGAATGATTTGTCCGCAACATAAAAATGCATAGAATCCGAGGTCTATTCGCAACTGCAAATATATCTGAACACTTATTATAGTAGCTTTGGTGTTAATTTATTATTATTTATATATATTTAATTTAATCCGTTCCGTACTCAATCTATAATATCTTTTAGTTTTACAATATTGAGTTAGCAACTAAATAATTCGGATTATGTCAACAGATAGTTTTAGCACATTCTTTTATTTTGTCGATGTATTCAAAGCACCTCGGATATATCGTTTTCTGGTTCTTTAGACTTCCACCTTTAATTATTATTACGATAATAGTATTGTTTGTCGTTTAGTTTCACTTTTATCCCAACTTAAAAGTAGAAGAACAAAACGCGCATTTCGGACGTATTTTTTGTTGGCAAAAATCAGAAGTCTTGTGAACATGTACTTAAGTCACTGCTTGAAAGATTGGACAATAATATATTTTACTAGGTAACAATATTATATTTTCAAGTGAAAATTTTGAATTTTCCTTGACTTAAAATCCGCAACACACTTATATATTCAAGGGGAACATATTCAGATGCGAAAATCCGATTTTGATGAAACTTATGCGAGCTTATAGCTTTATTGTTCAAACAAAAAACTTTTGTTGAAATTTTCTTGCCCAACTACATTTCCTATTGAAAAACACACTATTTAAAAAAAATTCAAATTTTACGACCTCTAGTTTCAGAGATATCTAAAAAATACCCCTACGTTGAGGGCTGTTTTCACCCCTTCAAAGTATTGGGTTGTTCGGAAAGTAATTTCGTTTTTTTTTGTGAAAATGAAAGACAATTTTCATATAATGAACAAATATTTTATTAAATTATATATTGGCCATTCTGGTCCAATACCTTTTGCCATCTTTCTGGTAGTAGTATGATTCCACGCTCATAAAATGTTTGGTCTTTGCTGGCAAAAAACTGATCGAGGTGGTTTGTGACCTCCTCATTTGAAGTGAAGGTTTTACTATCTAAAAAATTTTGCAGTGACCGGAACAAATAATAATTCGAAGGTGCCAGATCTGAAGAATATGGTTGATTGTATCCCATTGAAGCTGTAAAAGATTTTGGCGAGTGACCAAACTTGTATGAGGTCTCGCATTATCTTAGTGGAACACTACACCTTTTCTGTTGATTAATTCTGGCCTTTTCTGTTGAAGTGGATCATTCAGTTTGTCCAGCTGATGACAGTAGACTTCCGAATTAATTGTTGTGTTATCCGGTAAAAGCTCAAAAAACGATTCCTTTAAAATCCGACCAAACAGACAACATCACCTTTTTTTATGGATATTGGCTTTGCAAATGTTTTGAGCCGGTTCATCTTTCTGCTCCATGATCTCTTGCGTTTGACATTGTTATATACAACTCATTTTTCGTCGCCAATATGCCCAACGTTCCCATAATGATGCGCTTAAAAAATGGATCATTTTCGTGACGTTTGAGAAGCGAATCACAGACGTCAATGCGACGACACAAATTTCTCTCCGTGAGAACATAGAGAACCCATATATCGAGCTTCGAGGTTAAACCCAGGCCTTTCAAGTGGTCATAAACAGTTGAATTTGATAATTTTAACCTCTCACCGATCTCGCGTATTGTTATCAGCCGGTTTGCATCAACTAATACCTTTATCGTGTCTTTATCAGCTTCAACCGGCCTTCCAAAACGTGGTACATCTTCGGCATCAAAATTGCCGGATCGAAATTTTGCAAACTAGTTCTGGCACTGGCGTACTGTCAACACAACTTCTCCATACACATCGGTTAATTTCTTTCTGGCTTGAACAGTATTTTTAACTTTTCTATAGTAAAAAAGTAAAATATGACGAAAATACTGCTTATTGCTCTCCATATTTAAAAGGGCACCAACCAAAAACTACTGCGTAGAATCAATTGGACTTTTTCACACACAAGACTTGCTATATCAGCTCTCAAAACATAATGATTATGCGGCTTAAGTGTGAAGTTGGGTGCAAAAAAATACAATTAAATACTCTGTCGGGAAAAAACGAAATTACTTTCCGAACAACCCAATAGATGATTGTCGATAAGAAAAAAACACGTGTAAAACATTTTTCAATGAACTATAAGCTCCCATAAGTTTCATCAAAATCGGATTTTCGCATCTGATTATATTCCCGTGTTAGTTGGCAAATCTGACATTTTTAAATCTTACAATAGTGTTCGCTAGGCGTCGGAGGATTGCTCGTGCAACAGCCTAGTGCAGCGATTTCGCAACTTAGTTCACACCAGGTGAATTTCGCTGTTCCTCTGGCAGAGAGGCGACTGGCTGCGCGAAGTTTAATTGAAAATTACGTCGGAGCGGGTCTCGAATACGTGCGATAAGGCCGTCGTTGCGGCAAATCCTTCGATTTCGGGTTTCGATTTGCTCGCGCAGCCGGGGAATCGTAGGCGAGCGTTTTGCATCTCGGCTGTGGAATCCCGTTCGTGAAATTACCGCGTGCGCGTCGAATGGAAGTTGCGGGAAGGGTGGAGGGATGGCAGCGAAGGGGTTATACGGGGATTGAAAGGAAGTTCGCTTTCCCGGAGAATTTTTGGCCGTATGGCGAACACCTGCGATGTCTGCCACGGGTTCGCCGTGGGAGTTGTCGACGGTCGGGCTTGTCCGTGTGTTGCGACTTCGATAATTACGAGCACGGTTCATCTCGGCCGCAGTTTGCCCCAGTAATGGATGCTGCATAAAGAGGTACAGCTGCTATTCTGCAAAAGCGGGGATCGAAGTTGTGCCGCAGCCAGGATGGCGACAGTTCTAAGGATTGAATTACAAAGAGAACTAGGCCGGTACCTATCCGACGAAGTACAGTCTGCGCAGCCAGTCCTCCCCGTAGACGAGGCATGCACATTGGCAGCCCGTGAAACAATAGCGAGCATGTCGCGCGGCAAATGTTTTATTCCAGTGAGCAATTATGTCAGTGTACTTAGAGTTTCGCTGCGCGCGATGCTCGACGATCCGACGAGCGGCAACTTCCGTCTACAACGCGACGCGACGAGCCTGGGCCCTGGGCATTTATCTTGCATCGAATTTGTCTAGCTCGCCGACTATTCGTCTTGATTACCAGCACCGAGAGTTGCGTGACTCTGCGTGCCTAATGGATGGAATCTATCCATCATACTGCTCGGTTGTCGCGGAAACTGTTTTCGACCATTTTCATCGCGCCCTCCGTGGAAAAAAGATATTTAGATTCACAGAATTTGTGTCTTGTTTCCTCTTACATCTGACATTCTTTTCTGTACGCTGTCTCGAAATACTATTCTTTGCATACACATTATTAATTGTTTGAAGCTATTGTAGTTTCGATTAAAATGACGTGCTCGCTACAGTAAAAAGACATTTAAATTGACAGAATTTGTGTGCATATTCCTGTTACATCTGACATTCTTTTTTGTACGCTGTCTCGAAATACTATTATTTGCATATACACTATCCTTTATTATAAACTAGTGCAGCTTCGATATAAATATCGTGCTCGCTGTGACAGAAAGATATTTAAATTCACAGAAGTTTTGTCTACTTTCCTATTATATTTGACATTCGTTTCTGTACGCTGTCACGAAATTCGATTATTTGCGCATACACCATCAAGTATTTTAAGATATTGTAGCTTCGATAAAAATATCGTGTTCGTTACGGTAGAAAGATATTTAAATTCACAGAACGTTTTTCTATTTTTAGAAGTAGTTGAAATAAAATAATACAAAAGAGCTTCTGAAAAAAGAATGAAGCAACCTGAAATGGAATAGCTAGAATAGAGGAGAGATTGACTAACTTAAAATAGAATGACAGAATCTTTTAATATACTTGAATAAAAGTCGCGCACAACGTTACTGTTAGGCTCTTGTATCGACCTCTCGTGCCACGATATCCACTCATGCCACGATAGTGATGAAGATTTCGAATAGAATTTGTTATATATATATATACGTTATTAATTTTTCTGGAGGCGAAACGAGATTCCATTATGTTTATATAATCAACACAGATTTTCTTCTGTTTCTAGACAATTATGAACGACAATGAATTTCTAATCACTGTGGTCTTAAACTAAATCGTAGGCCAAGAGGTTAATCATGAATCGTGATCTCGCATTGCCGTATAAAAGGAATTGTTTAAAAGGAGTTAATGACCATTTTCCGGTAACAAAGAGCGGCAAGGTTAATTGTCCAACAAACCATTCAACAATATTAACCAGCAGTTTTGTCGGGGTACGGTGTTGAACACGACGGCAGTCGGAGTCAGAAAGCGAGAACAATGCTCTGCGTTTTAAAGGAAAACAGGTTCGCGAACCAGGGCCTTACACGAAAATTGTAATTTATGTCGGCAGTCGGCGAACCAGTCTATTCTCCGCACATTGCAGACAATTCGTATACAAAACATAGAAGGGTGAAGCGGGGAAGTTGCAGTATTGAGGGACGTAAGAAACAGGAGCAAAGTTTCGCTCGCTGTAACACTGACTTACTCATACAAAGTCATGGGGAACTAACTGCTCTGCTATTAGTTCGTGTGACAGTTAAAGTAAACTACGCATTCAACTCCAGGAGGCACTAATTCCGCGTAACCTACATCTTGTATTTACAAACATTGTTAAGCTGATACCTCTTGCCTTTTTTTTTCAACTGTTGCAACGGCGGTCAAAACGAGGCTCGCTGTTTGGATAAAATTGTTCTGCCTTTATCTCTGGAATTAAATGGAGATTTTCTCAAGAGTAAACATCGTACACGCTACCGGAAAACGAGATTCCATACATATATTTTGGCAATGTCGTGTAATAGTTTTCCAGTTAGCTATTCCATTGACAACACGTTGACTGTCAAACAGTTACTCCCGAAAAGTCATACAAAATGAAAGTTATTCAGTCATTGATATAGAAATTATAGTGTTCAAGTTTATCACTAGACTGCAGATATTATGCAACATAAAATAAATGTACTTTATGGAAAATTAAAATTGTTTACATTAATTGCAAGACCTACGAATCAAATAGGAATTTATTTCTATTTTTAGCAGTTAGGAATAAGGAATCTATTTAGCCATAAGGAATGTATTAGTAATCTTAAATATTTGTAACCTTTCTATTGTTTAAAATTACTTCTACCCATTTTTGCTATAAACGCATAAAACCAGCAGTCAATTTATTGTAATGATTGCTTCTGGAATTCTTTTAAATTGTAGAAACGGTAGTGCAATTTGTTTAACTAGCTATATCATGAAACAAATTAATTTATGAAGATGATCGAAGAATTATGTCACTATAGTATTCATACGTACATTTGCAGTATGTTTACAAGCTTTCCCTTTTAAATAAAAATCAAATGGTAAACATGATGTAAAAAGATGAACAAAAGATAAAGATATAAAAAAAAGTAAAGATAAAAACATACTAAAATCCATCTATCACTTCTAACACAATAACTCAATTAATTCACAAAATTTCGCGAAGTTTCACTGTTTCGAATAAACCGTTTCATTTTTTTTAACGATCATATGTATAACTGCTGCAATATTCATAATAACTTATACATCGAACGATGTAGACATGTAAACCCATTCATTAAACAAACGTATACACGACAACGATAAAAAAGAAATTGAACATTTCCGAGATTTTCACCAGCCCCGAAAGTTCAAAGTCGCGCCACGGCTGCAATTCGCTTCCGATCGACCTGAAAATTGCCATACACACTGACCACGCTTCTAGAAACGTGTACTCAAAATTACAAAAGAATTGAAGACCTAAAGTTTTTCCTCAATTTTTCGCGATTTTAAGGTTGGGGGGGTATTCCTATTTCTGCCAATATTCGGCAAATATTGGGCAATCTTTGAAGTCGTGCCCCGACCAAACTATTAGAGCTATCGACATAGGACCAACGGCAAAATCTTCCCCAAACCTTCCTCTTTAAGCAGAGCACCGAAAATCTAGGCTAGCATTTCAGGGGACTCCGGGAAGCTACCTTTTATCAACCTCATTTTTCGCATTTTCGCCATTGTCCGCCCCGAATGTTCAAAGTCGCGTCACGGCTGCAATTCGATTCCGATCAACCTGAAAATTGCCATACACACTGACCACGCTTCTAGAAACGTGTACCCAAAATTACAAAA
>CM052094.1:16079020-16175173 GCA_028453745.1 Agapostemon virescens
AAATTTTCATCACGAGTCAGACTCGTTAAAGCACGGCAAGGGGTTAAATGACCCTTTCTAAAAATTTTATTTTACAATTATTGAAGTTACAAAATTGCTTTCATAAAAATTTTATATATTTTAATAAAAATTCCATAAAATCTAAATAAATTGAAGCTTGTCATTTTTATAAGGTCGTATTCTCCAGTCAGTTTTATAGCTCGGTAGGTTTAGCGTTAAGGTAATCACGTAAGGTCAATAATCTCTAGTTTTCATCTTGAAATAATTAAAGTTTACAGCAACGTTTAACAAATGAGTAAACTTTTTCAAATGTAGATATACGTATTGTTGCGCGTTCTGTGCACTTCGCGTGGTGCACGACGTGGTATCTCGTTTATATATAAAAATTTATTCACAAATAAGTCGCAGGCAAACTTCGACAACTCTCGACTGTCTGTCGGTACAATACATCCGAGATAATCCCTATCTCCTATTACTTTCTTAGGGTTTGTTCACCATGAAGCAATTCATCATTATGGCAACTCCATATGGACAGCCGCCGTAACAATATTACTGATAATGATTTATAAAACGCATGAATTACAGTTTCATCACAGACTCAGATAAAAAAATATAAAGAGATGGACTTCCACTATCCGTCAATTAGCACAATGTCATAGGTTCAGCATAAATTCCATTGATGTCTGAGAACAACGAGAATCAAAATTGCACTCCATATACAAGTCACACGGGAACATATTCAGATGCGAAAATTCGATTTCGATGAAACTTATGGGAGCTTATAGTTCTTTGAAAAATATTTGACACGTGTTTGTTTTTTATCGGCAACCATCCACTTTGAAGGGGTGAAAACAGCCCTTAAAGTTGGGGTACTTTTTAGATATCTCGGAAACCTGAGGTCGAAAAAATGTGAATTTCTTTTTAAATATTGTGAGAATCGGATTTTCGGAAAAAAAACAAAAGAAAGCTCAATTTGAATTCGCTGTGCACTAAACGTTTAACTATGCTCTGTCCAGGCAAGGAAATCTACCTTTTCATCGATAACAAGCGTAGTCCCTAGCCGGCGAACCACATAGTAAGATTTCCCCTTAAAGACAACAATAACTTCCGACGATAAAGCGGCCGGCCTGGATTTCCGGGGGACGAACCGATCACGGCCACGAGCATCCCCATTCAATTTGACTTCGGAAGTTCCGTGGACGGCATCCCGGACTCCTTTTATTCGGCAAACTCTTCGGAAGCTGTGCACTTTGGATAGGAAAACTAGGGTGGCGGAGAATGGGAGTACAGAGAGTACCAGCGACGAGGAACAGAGAGGGAACGGTGACGGGGTTAGAAGAGGAAAGTGGAATGATAAGAGGACGAGGGGGTTGCGAGCCAAACAGAATGAAAGAAGAAGGCAAGGTAAATAAAAGGGGGACCGGGAGGGACGGAGATGGAAGTCATTGAGACGGTGACGTAAGAACGAAAGGGAGAAAAGGGGTTCCCGAGTGGCCGGTTAAACGACACTTCATACATGAGAGGTTATCGTGTCTGGTTCGCACTGATATCAGGCTGTTTCACCGAGACGTACTCTTCGAGAAGGCTCGCGCGCCAACGCCGACGCCTTCAGGGTGCCTGCTATACCATCTTTAGTCCCATCATGCCAGGTTCATTACTCACATGCAAATACCGAGCACCTTCCTAGCTGGGAATTCTTGGTTTATACGAGCACCGACGCCTCTGGAAACCTGTGATTCTCTCTTGTCGCCTTTTTTCACCTGTCCTCTGAGCACTGGCTCGTTCAATCTGATATCCAACGTGTCACAGCGTCTACCTTTACTCTGCCATGCACTATAAGGATCTTTTCAATATGTATGCAACACGCGATCATTACACTTTATCTCTTCAACAGGCACTTTTTTTATTTGTCTACATCATTTTAGTGGAGCATCTTTTCATCGAACACTCTCTTTATACAGAGTGTCCCAAAAGTATGTTGACAGCGGGAAATGAGGGGTTCCTGAGGTCATTTGAAGCAACTTTTTCCTTCTAACTTTTTGGCGCGTGCCAAATCGGGACCAAAGTTTGGCACGGTTTTGGCGCCAAATCGGGACCAAAGTTTGGCACGGATTTGGCGCCAAATGGGGACCAAAGTTTGGCACGGATTTGGCGCCAAATGGGGACCAATGTTTGGTCGGTGGCAAATTTGTAACAAATAGGGACCAAAGATTTCAAGGAAGGCAGAAAACAGAAAACAGATGACCAGGTAAAATTGCGCTTCGTTTCGAATGCGTGTCGCCAACCCCGTCCTCACCGTCCCGTCGTAAAACCGGAACACAGTAAATCGTAAATTTGATGGTCTAAATGTTGGAACAGTCGAGCTTCTCAAGCGAAATCCAACTGTTTTTTTTTTTCGACGGAACGATGAGGATGGGGTTGGCAACACGCACTCGAAACGAAGCGCAATTTTACCCGGTCATCTGTTTTGTTTTTTCTGCCTTCCTTGAAATCTTTGAGAAACCGGCGTCTGTGGCACGCACTTAAAACGAAGCGTAGTGGACAAAGAATGTATACTATAGTGTTCGATAGAAAACGTTTGGAACCCTGTAGGAAAAAACGAAAATTTTTACATCCGTCGTGCTAGTCTTCTTTCTGTTTTGGTCACGTTTTCGGAAATGCTAATGCAACAACGCGGAGGTTACAAGAAGAATTTCCGCATATTCAAACACCATCGCCGGCTTACATCCGAAAATTAGCTAATAACTTTTATACGAAGGGGATTGTCGGCTGTGGAGAGGAAATAATTAAACGTGCTCAAATGTGTTTGGACATACGAGGAGAACGATTTGAGTACATTTTCTTATATTAATCGGCCCTTTTCAGGGCCACCAAATTATAACGCAAGAATCAACGAAAATCCATTGGAAATACAAGAGCACGGTGGTCGCTGGAAAACAAGTGTTTTCTACCGTACGCGATACATTCTTGTCGACTGGGCCTCGTTCCCAGTGCGTGCCACTTGCGACAGGGCCTCAAGGGTGGGTCATAAATATGACAAAGTCGAGAGTTTGGCGGCCGATGGTTTCAAGGCCGTCGCAGGCGACTACCTGCTCCGAAAACGGTTCTATTGAGACGTATGTATTTTCCTTTTCTGTTTCTTAGGACAAAGAATTTCTCTGTCCTCTTTCAGTTCGTGTTACACGATCGCTTGCAGGAAAACGCGACCATCTCTCCAGTCTTCCACAGTTTCTTCCGATGGAAAGGACGTCGCGAGCGCGTTATTGCATTATAATATTTTTTTAAATGTTCTTGTGCGGTGTGAACAACGGATTGGAAAAAATGTGTGAAACGTGTATTTTAGGCATTGTGTTAGGTATTTCTTAAAAAAATCGGCTCTTTTCAGGGCCATAAATTGAGACGAAGGAAACATCGTTTCAACTATTATTAAAAACGTTATGGTGTCAGTGTTTAGTGACAGTGCAATGAAAGTGAACATTGGAATAGCTGGCTTTCGTCCGTCACCTGCGTTCATCGCCATGGAATAGGAATAAACGTGGAATAGGAATCAGCTGATGAGTTCACCGTACACTGTAAGGGGTCAACGCCCTGTGCTACTGTCCTGCTGTCTAGATTTACAAGCATGCAATGGATTTACAACTGAATGAGTGAGTTTACTGTTAATGACATTCTTTAATAATTCTTAAACGCACATATCCTGCATGTTCTTTAACGCGATTATCTATTATTAAATTAGTTTTGCGAATCGTTCGTTCAATTCTGTTCGGACACAGAATTATTTAAATTTAAATATCGTTTACGTATTTCGACGGGGTTACTTATTGTTTATCTTCACAGTACGTATCGTATAAAAATTTCATGTGGTACGCGTGAGATGTCATGCATACCAGAAAATTAAAACGGCTGACACGGCTAAATTGTTTATTATTTCGGATCTGAAAAATTAAAATTATTACGTCGCGTAGTAAAAAATATTCGAAAAGTTCGCGCTCTCTGACTTCTGCTCGCGCGCTTGGCCGGCGGACGGTCGAACGCTCTCGTTCGAGCCCGTGCTGGTTCGCGCGCTTCGCTCTCATTGGCCAGTCATTTTTCGACCATAACTCGTTAACACAAGTTGCTTCAAATGACCTCAGGAACCCCTCATTTCCCGCTGTCAAATTACTTTTGGGACATCCTGTATATAACTGGTAACGATGCGACGATTTGTTCGCAAGAGCAAAATATTGTTTAACAAACCGTCCGTTTGTGGCAACTAATTTAATTCACTCATGTTTGCCTCGGTCATTATGCGTCTTCAACAATGTCTTTCTTTTAAACCCTTCGCTCTATAATATTATAATATTTTATAAGATTATATAAGATTAACAGTTAAATAGAATGTTATTTACGTGTAATTAAAATTAAAGAAATACGTGTTTAGAAGATTCCGTTCGAAATCTTGATCACGAGTCTGACCCATTGTTGTTGTAGGGCAAGGAGTTAACGATAGGTTTAGTGTCAAAGCAAAAACTGAACTATCAACTATTTTGCAATTTTGAGAGGAAGAGATCAACCATTAACCGATCCCTATAACTAGTCACTCCGCAGCCTTTCTTGCGTGACGAGGAAGCCGAGACTATCGGATGTGTTTCGCAAGCGGGAAGGCGAACGAAGTTAACTCTTTACTGGGCGAGCTCCTAAAGAGGAAAGAGGAACGTCGTCGTAACGCTACGTTGTAACGCGACACCAACAGAACTCAATTTTCCACCCGAAGTCGGTCCCCGGGAATGAGAGCAAACAAGCCCTGCGAAAAAAGGGGAACTTGTAAACCAATTTGAAATTCCTCTTTATACAGAGAAAAGTTCTGTTTTTTTGTTCTTCTACCCGGTCGGGGATCTATTGTTCGCGGGAGTCGCGAACGCGAGTTCGCCGCGCGAGTGTACGCGGACCCTCTAAACCCCATCAGGAAATTCTCTCTGCCGGGATTCAATATATCGCATAACCGTGCCCGTCATATCCGATTCTCTTTCAGTCCGCGCGACTCTCTAGGAAGGTGTGCACCTGAAAGCAGGCGAGAGTCGGCCCCAGCCGCTCAAGAAAGAAGAGGAAAGTTCTCTCGAGGTGAGGATACCGGGGCAGGAAAGTTCAGCCTTCATGTCGCTTTCACGGCTGCCACATTAGCCGAGGAAAGGCTCGAGTAAGCGAGTCACGTAAACGCAGGGGTGCGATTCGTCGTTTAGCTTCCGGCGACAAGGTTCTGTCGCCGTGCATTACATACTTGTGCGTGAACCGTTCAGCGACGCTGCCAGAAATGTATTGGGGTACCATTCGACCGTTCGATCGCTGTTGTGGTCGTGGGAGGTGACGAGGTACCGTCTATCAACTCGAAGGACCATCGGCATCGAGGTAGAATCAACACTATTATACGGGGTGATGTAAAAACGTCCGAATTCTTCGTGTCCGAAGCTTTGTGCATTCAGTGCTTAACACTAGATTGCCTAAGGAAGTCTATTTTGACTGCTTTTCAATTTCAATTACAAAAAAAAATTATGTATATAATGATACAATTTCTTAGAATTTTGTGACTTTCTGTACAACATATAAATGCGTTTATTAATAATTGTAGTTTCCTCCCCCTCTCCTTCATTTCCGGTATATATATATATGTGTGTGTTATACCTATATTGCCTAAAAGCAGTCATTTTGACTGCTTGGAAAATTTAAAATAATCAAATGACTCTTATTATTGAATTGAGTAAATTTCTTATATGACCAGTTCGGCTCTGTATTGAAATAACATTTTTCATCTTTTTCGATTACCGTTACATGATAACATACAAGTACATGTGCTTCTTGATTCCGTAGGTTAGGTGGAAGTTATTTTGATGCTAGCATCACAGCTTCGTCTCTTTCCGCGTACTTCCCTGCTCTATCCCTCCTACTTTTTTTCGTGACGCTAGCATCAAAAACTTCATCGTGTAAACGGGTCCGTTGCTCAATAAACTAAAGTAGTATTTGTTATTCGTATCTTTATGCAGTGATACTTGTTCTAACAAGTTGTTTATTTTATATTATTTTCACCCTAAATTCATGAAAGAAATGTCGAATAGAAGTGAGTTATTGGAAAAGCTAACGAACATAAGTGAAAAATGCTCCGATATAGAATCAGATTCAATAAATTCTGAACTATCATCTGAAGATGAAACGGTTCATATTCAAAGTGAAACATCAGAAACTGAAGATAGCGATGAAGAGTCGATCACCAATGATGAAAATGAAAGTGTCATCAATATGTCCAGGAAAAGGTGTAGGGTGCTAAGCAGTTCAAACTCTGATGAAGAAACTGAAAACACCTTTCAGGAGACCGAAACAGCTGCCGATGGTACTGTGTGGTCAAAATTTGACGAAGGTAGTATTCATGAAAGGTTACCATCTACTTGTATTTTCAAGGGTGTGAAAGGGCCAACATGTTACACAAAAAGGAACATTATGGTAGATAATCTTATCAGTGTATTCTCGTTGATAATGGATAACCATATTATCCTACATAACCCACAAAGATCAGCTGCAACATCATCAAATGCAACCCATTCTAACAAACGTAAAATTTGTCAAGTACGACTTTGCACAACAACAAAACGAATAATATATGTGAAAAATGTCAAAAGTATGTTTGCGGAAGATGTACACATAAAAAGTTTTCCACTTTTATTTACATAAAATGTACAAATAATAATGCATAAATTATTTCTTTCCAAGTGAAGTCAATTTTGTTTATTGTTAATATATAATACTAACCTGTTATGTAACTGTAAATAATATAAAAAAAAGTATTAAAAATTAATTTTAAATCAATTTCTGTACACATTAGTTATTCTTTCACAATGCAGTCATTTTGACTGCTTTTGGGCAATATAGGTATATACTAAGTTTCAGTCTTTCTAGTGTTAAGAAAGAACACCGATGCCGCGGAGATCTTGGAGACCGCGATATTTGGTAAAAATAGTTGAAACGCGTAAAGTGGTCTTACATTCTATAAGCTATCGAGCAAGGTCTACAAGAATACGAAGAAGGATAAGAAGGGCGAGCCGCAGGCGGGAGAAAATTTGATAAGTGGAGCTCCGGTGGAGGGAGAAAAAGAGCAATCGAAGACAACGATGGTAAACCGGTGAGACACCGGGCGACGGTGAGAAATGTAAAAGACTGGGTAGAAGGTGGCGAAGGGCCCCGGGGGACATCTCGCACGGCCCTGCGCCACAGGGAGAGAGATCTCTGTATTCCCGGCAGGAGTCCGAACACTCGATAGTGTGCTTTAGAAAAATTCGTGACGGAACTGCTAAAGCGAGCCGCGCACAATTTACGTTATTAAATCGGCGGAACGGCTCGAAGCATCGGACGAGTGCTGCCTATTCGACGCTATTCCGCGTTTAAGTTCTCCTTTCGGCCCTCTCTCTTCATCCACTTTCGCTCCCACGGCTTCTTCGTCCTCTTCGTGTGTACGTCGCCGAAGCCAGACCTGGCCAGCCCTTCTCCTCGATTTACGGATCTTCACGTAGACCGATAAGATTCTTCAGGGGTCCGGGCTGATCATAAGGCGACCTAGATTCGACCGAGGACTGTCCAGTTTGTATATCCTCCAAGGTGATCACACTCCGCGCACCAGGAATTCGAAATGATGCGTCGCGTCCCGAAGACGATGACCATCGTCTCCGGGGAGGACACGTCGACGATCGAGATTCACGCGGATTTTTATTGTGACGGGCGAATGGAGTTTTAATGGAGACTTGATTGCGATCTGACTCGGCAAAAGCCGATGCAACAACTAGTTCTACGATTTTTGCAAAGAAAAAACGAGGTACGATTAATCCTCCGAGAACGAAGATTTTCCGACACTTTTTACAAATGTGTTTCTCAAATCGTGTGAGGAGGAAAGAGTGATGCGTAAAATGACAAAGTCTATGTGCAGGTTTCCTCAACTCAAATTTATTTGACTATTGTGCGGGGGCGACTCACGGAAGGTCTCGACTGTTTGATGGACGCGAAAGAAGTCATCCTTGAAACGGCTTCAGTAGTTCCTTAAAAAGTTCCTTAGAAAAATGCGAAAATGAAGGATAGATGCGAAACGGAATAGTGGGAGAAATGGAAAGTTAGAAGTGGACTTTTACTGGACTCACACTTCGCAGACTCATGTCGAAGATTTTAGATAAAGTCCAACAAATATAAATATTATGCCTTTCGATTTAACACTTTAACTGCCGAACTAACAACGTCAAAAATTCCGCAAAAAATAATTTATTTAATATAGCAACAATGTCAAAATTCAAAATGTATGACAAATGGTCACTTTCAACCTTCTTGTAATCTCTAGACATCAACTAAATTGAGTGCAACGAATATATTAATTGTAAAATTTTATTTTGAAACATGGACAAATAAATCTGTCACACACACGTGGGTGACATGGCAATCAAAGTGTTAAACGAAACCGAATTTTATCCTTCTGTAATCATTATTTAAGTATCGAAATAAATGTAACAGTGTAAACAATATAAATTGTTTTCTTCTGTAACATTACAATAACTTTAATTGCAAAGAAAATGGTACAGCAAAGGATTAACAATGTTACGTGTATTTCAGGAGCGTAAATCTCGAATGAATTTCATTAATAATGTCCGAAGATTCGTAAAGCTTGTGCTGGACAATTCCCTCGCGTGTAAAAAGTCTGCGAAGCGGTGGCTCGCGTTATTTCGCGAAGGCCCGTGTTAGTTCACGTCGACAGCCTGTTGTTCTGTGAATTGTCCACTACGAAGATGGGTCCTTCAACAAAGTAGATGAGAAACGATGGCGGCCAGGTAGCCAGATGCTGCGATCGCTCGAGCAGGACCGAAGGAACGGTAGTCCGGCGTTCTCTCCAGGTACCACTTACCTGGAATCGCTGTGTACGCCGTTCGCGCAACGTCCAGCTGTTCCTTTTAATCGTATTACCCTCTCCCATACTTTGAACCGGTCGGAAATTAAATTAACCAATCCGGGCGCTCGCTTTGAAATGGTAACGCCGCTCCGAGAAGAGTGAGAACGAAAAGCCACTTGCTGACGCATCTGGATGAAATGACATCTTCCACCGAACGGGAAAATTCATCGGCGAGCGTTCTCGAAATTGGGCGAAATTCAATGTCAGTGATAGTATTTTTTACGATTTCTCGCACATTATGTCGGAATATTAGCAAGCTGCCGGACGTCGTTTGCTGATTTTGTCGCTCGATGAAGCGATTAACTGTTTCTTTAGGCACCAAGGAGAACGATTTTCAAAATAGTGATATCTCAGAAATGCATTCATATGCTAAAAATGCATAACTTTTAAAAAATGTTCGGAGATCAATTCTGCCAGATATAAAAAATTACGCAGACTTATCTGACTCACATCTGTCCCACTAATGTAAAAGTAACGATATACAGAGCTTAACTAAGTAAAGTAAGATATACAGAATTTTTGTTTTTAATCGAAAAAAAATTGGGGGAACGAAAAATCAGAAATTATAAATCTATATATGGAAATGAAAAAGAGATTATAGGTTAGAATATGAACAAGCGAAATTGACACGAGATCGCAAATTTATGTAACTCTGTGAATAAATTACGGTTAGAATAGTTCTTGGTATGTTTGAAGACATATTAACTTCCTTTCCGATGTGGCAGAGGATTCACACTTATTGTTAGCTAAGTAGGTTTGGAACAGTCTTTATTCAGACAGCCGGAATAGGAAACGTTCCTAGGCAGACAAGTGGAATGAGCAACGCTCAAGTCAGACAAGTAGAATAGGCTCTGTTACCTGTCAGATAAGCGGAATAGGAATCTTTACTTGTCGAGGACGTACTGCTGGCGCTGTTCCTGTTCAGACAAGTAGAATAAATACGGCATCTGGTCGGACGAGTAATACAATGGGAAATGTTTTTCATCAAAGTGGCAGAACCGTCTCGATCCTTGGCAAGACAAACAGAATACAGATGTCATTCCTGGTATGACAAATAAGGCTGATTCCGTTTTTATTTAGAGAAGAATGCGAGCGCGAATGCTAGACGGACTGCATAATGATTGTCTTTAGTAACCCAAATAAAAGAGGAACAGCTCCCAGGCTGACAGATGGAATAAATAATGATCCGCATCAACAAGTGAAAAAGTATTGTATATGGCCAGACGAACGTAATCTTCATCCGTATTGATCAACGTATCTTACTCACTGTGCATGCAATATTAGGCTTATTGTTAGTATATCTTCGAAAACAAATATTTATTAAAGGTTCTAATAAATTTATTTATTATTTCCAAATACTGCAGCTGCAATGCCCGTACAAATACGAATTTGTGTCTTCGAAAAATGTTTAAATGTCGAGATAATTCACGGCGCTCGCAGTTAATCAATTTATTAAATTTTAGTCAAATTAAACAAACTGTTCAAAAGTGTAACAGAATATTTTAAAGAGTAAAATGTACTTAGGTGTTTGTGAATAATCGTTAGATACATGAACAAAATATTTTGAATTAATATTTGTACTTAACAGTTGATATAATTAATCAAGAAAGTTGTTTCATTGGATAAGTATTAAAAATTAAAATTATATCTTCTAGACTGTGTTTTCGATGCTTTGCGGAAATTGTTTATTTTTTAGTCTTGCAAATCTTCAGTCTGAAGTTGTCGTGATTAATCTTTAAGCATCATAGTAACACCATGGGACGAATAAAAAGACAAAATGTAATTTCATAAAAACGAAAAAAAATAATCAAGTCAAAGGCCAGCGATATAAAGTGGAGTGCAACAAATAATGTTAACTAATGCCAGTTTACATTCTTCGAGAAGCTTACGAGTTTCAATAATGCGCAATTATAAAAAAATTCTATTTGCTACGATTTCCATCATGTTTTCAGGAATAACATGTTCGATGTCATTTGGAAAATTGTATAAGCGACCAGATTTCCCTAACTACATATTTTTACAGTCTTTGTAGGCTCGATGAGCTCGAATCTCGAGTTCTCAATGGTTATCCTTTAACACACAGCGGAGTCAAGAGACGAAGCAAACAAAGTGGAATTTTATAAGAATGTAGAAACGACGAGGTTAAAGATCAGGGATAAAGTAGGGTGAAACAAATAAGGTTCGCTAACGCGGGTTTAGTGGCAGCTTTTTCCAGCCCTTTCCCTCCGTGAAACACTATTCCGGGTAAAAAAAGCTCTCCGTTGGTGTATTATATACAAGGCAGGGCATTTAAAACAGGCCACCTGAATAACTCGTTTGCTTATAAAGATAGAAGAAAATGTATCAGACCAAACTTTGTTTACATGGAACAGCTAATGTTACTAATTTTTTATAGGTGGTGAAGTCAAGGAGATATGAAGGTCAACTTTGTTTTTTTTTTAAAGGAATTAGAGTATTTAGATAGAGTGTTTCTTCCGAAAATAAATGTTTCGTCGAATACTTCGACGATTTCCATATAGTATGTTGTTTATATGCCCATTGCTAGTATAAGTCTTCAACATGACAATCTTGAACATGGATAGATACCATTACGTTGCGATACTGACGACACTGCCTGACAAATGTCATTCCTATCTGTCACAGAGTCAGTCCTTCCGATACGTCCTTAAAGGTTTCTTGTGTTTCCTTCCGCAGTTGCTCTTTCGACTTCACTGAGTGTTTTATTATCCACATTCTAGGATTCTTGAAACTTTCTTGTGGTATTTGCGAAAACAACACGTGAAAGTCTATCACAATCGAGAAATTTTTCACCATACACCTGCACCCTTATAATCCTACGAATTTCATCGTGTAACGCAGTTTTCAAAAATCAACGACAGATTTAATGTTACAACACCGTACTCTAGTTGATAATCGAACCACTAATATTTGTGTACACAAATAAGCGCATAACGCGACTGCAAGAGCAGAATATCAACTACCAAAGAAGATACAAAAGTATTCACAGACCGTTTTGACACAATTTATTTCCCAATGCGTCCTAGTTCACGAGTAATTCAAACTGTATTATTCAGTGAACTAAACTGAAAAATTTATATGATACATTGAAAGCATAATAAAAACATAAATTCAAATTTCAAATTAACCATCTTTGTTTTTAATAAAAAAAATTGGGGGAACGAAAACTCAAAAATTATAAACCTATATATGCAAATGAAAAAAAGTTTTTCCGTTTAAACAATTTTATTGCAATATATTCACTATGTGACTTTCAGGTAACAACGGCCTATAAAGTTTGCACTTCTGTGCATAAAAGCTTAAGCGTGAAATTTCATAAAACAATTTGCACTTGACGTTAAACATTTTATTTTTGAAATCTCTTTGTTGGATCACATTGCAGTGCATACATATTGGTGTAGTCAACTATATTGCTTATAATTTCCTTGTCAAATAGTTTTCGAAAATAGGTCACAGGAGAATGAGGTGCTTCCGTGACATTGGGGCAATCTCCTTTCCAAGGGCGAAAACAACTATTATTATTCGTCTGGGATAGTGGTTGCCAAACAATTCTTCGTGGTCCTGCATTTTCCTCATCCGACGAGGATTGAGTACTAAATTCTTCGTTACTGTCAATGAAATTTATCTGTCGGCGGGGAAATACTATTACATCTTCATCGGACTCGGAATCTAATAAGGAATCATCGGATCTTTTACTGCTAATGCGTCTAATTCTAATTCCTCTGTTATTTCTATCTAATTTTGTATTCATATTTTGCGTATGTGGTGTATAAATCTGAAAACGTGAATGGATTCCTGATGAAATTTAACAAGATTGAAGCATGTGTTTATTTTGCTTTGCTCCAGACAAACTTTGGAAACGTAATTCTTATCTGTTTTATGCTGACAATGTGTAGTTGCATTTTTGCCCAATCTCTTGACTTTACAGCGAGTGCCACAATGAAAATTGATTACTGATGAAATTTTGCAAGGTTGAAGCATGTATGGATTTTGTAGTACGTCAGAGAGACTTTGGAAATGTAAAGTTTATTTTATACTGTTAATATGTGGTTGCATTTTTGCCCATTTCACTGATTTTAAAGCGAGTGCAGCAATAAATTGTTATGGATTCCTGATAAAATTTAACAAGATTGAAGTATGTGTTTATTTTGCTTTGCTCCAGACAAACTTTGGAAATGTAATTCTTATCTGTTTTATGCTGATAATGTGCAGTTGCATTTTCTATGTGATTTTGTATTCATATTTTGGGTATATGATGTATAAATCTGAAAACAGGAGAAAGCACAAGCTCTATCCTAAATGTACCGAAATCTGCCATAATAGCCACACTGTAACCTCAAAGTTACAAAACTCTATCATAAAAAACAGTAACAAATTGAAAATTGAAATGCAAACAAATAGTTTGTCATTGATATACGAACCCAGAGGTGTTATGTGCACTATTTTTAGTTTGGCAATCACTGACAAAAGCACAAATAATATCAATTGAATCAAATGGTTTCGCTTATTTTTACTGCAGACAGTTTGTACAGCATTTAATTTGTTATTTCAGGTTAATAAGCCTTGCAACGGTCATAAATATTAATATTCGTTGTCTTGGCAACGTTATAGAATTAAGATTTATGCGCTTTCTCATGAAAAAAGCTATAATTATTTGGTAAAATATCGATAAATTAAAATGTGACCTGAAAATTACACGGGACCATAGAGGGTTAATCAATATTACAGTTTTCCAAAGAAATGAATTCCCTCCTTAAAAAAGAATAGACTCCTCGATGTTATTCCAACTATCTTATGATGTTATACTCCACGCGAACTAAGTTCGGTCTGATGCATTTTCTTCTACCTTCAGACGCAATCCAGTTATTCTCGTGGCCTGTTTTAAACGCCTCGGTCTGTATATCAGAGACGCCAGGCCTGTACACGCCTTTATCTGGAAGTATTTCGCGCGATTAGATAGCTGGCATCCTATATAGGGAATCGTGACTTCGTTTTAAATTCTCCTGGCGCGGGGTTAACGTCGTTCCGAAGAGAAATCGCCCTTTGCACTGACAATAAGGAAGAGAAGGCCGGAGGGGGTTAAGGGCGCCCGAGTACCATACAGGAGAGAGGAAGCCGTGAACGCGTGTTTGTGCTTGTGCTTCACGGTTCTCCCGCGAGCACACGGCTCGCGGCATCTAGATCGATCTGATCGATCGCATTTTTCTTTTTTTCTGTTTTTTTTTGGGGCCAATTTACGGCGCCGTCGTCAAACTTTATGCCCCGCGGACGTAATGCAGCTTCGGGCTGCATACATGCCGCATCGAAAGAATCTTTATACGATTTTGTGGATCGCTGCGTGATTTTTTTACGGCGTGTAATACCGGGATACGGTATCGCGCAACTTCTTTATATTTATGTATTTTCATTTTACTGCAAATATTGGTCCGAGTGAATTTCAGATGCGCGTCTGCGGATTGCTCGGCATACTGTTCGCAAGGTATACCGCTGGCTGAAAAAGTCTGCACACGCCCTTTAAAACGAAGCAGCTCTTTTAAAGTGCACGTACCAATGTTTCTTTAAAAATTTAGAACGATTGATTTCCTGCATGACGCAGAAATATTGTTTGAGGAAATTGCAATTTGCTAGAGTTGCGAAGAAGATAATAAATTTTCTCGTCAGCAAGGAAAATTAAGACTTTCTTTTTCTAGGTTTATGTAAGCGATATCGCGGCGCCTGTATTATATTCGAAATAACAGTGATAAGTTGATGGCACGAATCGACCTGATTCCTATTTATCCAGGTATTTTGCTTGCCAGAAAACTGCACAATCGAACATTCATTTTTTCCAAGCTATGAACGCTGACGACTCTCGTATTCCCGTTGTTCTGCATCTGCTGTTGGCACAAATATTTGCCAACAGTTTTACCAAGTGAACATCTAATTCATCTTTTATAATCGCAACGTCATAAGCCGTGATGAGGTAACCATGCGACTAAAATTCGACTAAAAGTAGTTTCAGAATAAATAGTTCTAACGAAATTAATAATTAAATAACAGTGAAACGTTCGAAACACAAAATTCTTAGTCGACAAATTGAAAATCACTTATCAGAATAGTGGTATAAAAACCTTTAACGTTGTTGTAATTAGAAATCAAATTAGATGCATGTATTAAAATAAAATGGATAAATAAAACGTTTCATTTTCATTCAACTTCTGTTTCTCACGAATAATTCAGAGATTTTATTATTTCAGACATTTTACCCAAAAATTAGTGATCTAATCATGGTCGAAATAGGTCAGTTTAAACTGTTTAACAGGGATGCTAATTATATTCGATAAACCAAACAGAAGATATTTTATAATTCATTCAATTAGTTGCACTTAAAAGTCGATCTCGAAATAACTTCATTCACGATTTAAAATCACCTGAATAATTTAACGTCGATATAAATATAGTTGTTTTTTTATAAACTATTTTCTCTCATCTATTCACTATAACATTAATTTGGGAGATGGTGTTTTAAGAGTTCTCGTTACGAATTAATACAATTAACCATTTCGAATGTACATTTTGACGTACAACTAGGAAAGCTCGGTAACGCGACTGGATCCGCTATAATCGTCCTATTTAGAATAATTTAATGGCGGTGAAAAATTGTTGCGAAGAACGTAATAGAAATCGTGTATATTTTGAGAAGAACGAACGACATTATCGTTCAGCCAGAAAGTTTAATAACGTAACACATGGTCGGTCGTACAAAACGAACGGAAGCTATCATCTTACTTCCGGTTCATGCCAAATATCGCTCAGAACCGGTGATATTTTTCTCCGGGTGACTCTTCCAGGTGACTGTGGACCAGGATGCGCTCGACGGTTTTCATCTTGGATCCTGAATCGTTTTCCAATACGTACATCAATACCTATGTACGTGTACCAGCCGCCGATTTCACATTCCTGCCCATTTTATTCCAAATATCTAGAGGGCCAGCATTAAATCGAACTAAAAAAGGGACGCGGAACGCGGAGTGGGGACAGGAAAATGCCGGATATGCCTGAAAATCGAATAGAGAGAGATAGACATGATCTTACCCACAGCGTACGTCGGAAAACCGATCCCCTAATGCTTTTCTTATTTGCAAATTTGCATTACAGAAACGCGAGTTACGACATTCTTCTAATAGCTGTGTTGCATGAATTATCGTCATGAACTATAATTATTATAACACATTTCTTCATTTTAAACGTTTATGATTTGTAACTGAGAAAGCTTAATCTAATCTTCTAGTTTCTTTCAGATTTAGTTATTAAATAAAAAATTTTTTTGCTCTCTTGTTATATAATGCAGTGACAATCATAAAAATTGAATTTCAGCGAGGAACGTGTTTATTTTATTTTCAAAATTAAATTTCTGTAGCTGGAAGGAAGTGGAAAATTGTTATCTTTATATAAAGTGTAAAGCAAGTTTGTTATAATCCAATTAATGTTCGAAATGGCTTCTTAGAGTTTACGCGTTGACTTACGTGTCTGACTGGTACGGTCTGTATCTACTTATTGGCGTTACTCTCGTTGCTTCGGAACTATTGAATAATATAAAATCATTGAGATCAAATAACATCGTAACGGTATGAAAACCGACGAATATAGTACAAAATGAACAAACAGATTATCGAATATATTGATTAAAATATTTTACAGATACATTTGGAACCGGCCGAATATATATTCGTCTAGGTTGCACAAAATTCGCGTGTATCGATTTTCTGATAAAAGTGAATCGTACCATGCTCTGCATTTATTGTTGTCAATATTCAGTGACCTACAAGCAAAATTGTGGATTCTATAAAATCTTATAAAATGCCATGAATTCTTTGAATCGTTCCGATCACGTTCTAGCATAAATAGAAAACTTGTAATAAAACAGAATATGAATTGCGATAAAATGGGAAAATAAGGTGGGATATTCTTCGAGCTGGTGAAAAATATTCATTCGGTAACGTTTAGGGATAAAATAACCGAACGGCGTGTTGAGCTCACATATGGATGCGTTCACATATTACCCGGTAATCCAGAAAATTAAGAGATGGGTTGCCGGCCGGGTGGAAATGAATGAGGCTTCGCGTCGCTGTTACAGAGATACGGCTCTGGGATTCAATTATCTTTCTCTTCGATTGTCCTAATTAAATACTCGATCTCATCACGGACACGTTCAGGGTTCTGTCGTCCGTACAATGTAAATCCCGGCTGAGTTTTGCGTCAGTGGCGCGCGAAATCGATGCCAGAAAAACCGGCATCGGTGAAAATTCATTTACTTCTCGCGCGAGCTCGATATCAAAATCGATTAGTCGATAGAAAAATCGAAATAGGAAATCCCGTATCGCGAAAGCTCGTTATCTAGCATTTCAATAACAATTTTTCTCCATCAAAGATAATACGCATTCTACGTCTTGCTCGATATTCATTAATTTGTATTTCACGCAGCGGCGAAAATGAATGCAGTAGGAGAATTTTTATTTATACCGGTAATAAAATTTTAACATTAGGTTTATAACAGTGTGGGAAGTCCGTTATGCAACCCTCTTTATCGATTGAATAAAAACACAGTTCTATACAATTCACTTGCCAATCTGATGTATTCGGCTTCCCCCTTTGAATCCGGTTTTGTGGTTTCGAGCATACAAAATATTTTCTTTTACGAAACACAATTTTTGAAGATACGCGAAAATTGGAAAAATTGATAGATGCGTTTTCATTTCTGAACTTTTCTGGTTTAGGGGACTGACGCTGATGAGCTTCGATGGGATTATTAAAAGTTTCATAATGGATATCGACAAGGCACGGTAAAATAACGTACGTGAAAAGCATGGTTATCGGTGCGAAAAATGTTGATGCTCTGATATAAAATAATTTCGGCTAATTAAAATACAGAAATTGTGTTTGAACTTATGGATATTTAATATTATATATTAGTAAATTAGTTTTAACAAATTTTCTTCGACGGAAAGAAATATTTGAAAGTAATTTCAATAACATTAATTGCAAAATGCTTGCTTAACAAAATATTCGATACCTATATTTTTCAATTCCATAACTTCCAACGCCGGTATTACTAGTAAATATTTACTATCTCTTCAAATCGTAAAAAAACAAATTCTAAATGTTTATCAAAAAATGAAAAACATAAATGTTTTTGTCTCTTATTTTGAATGACATCGGAAACGGATAAGATAGTAGTTGTTTATTTAGAGAAAAAAATATATTCCCGCCGTATGCACATATCTATCTCGGAAAGTTATCAATCGAAAGCAACATCAACAATACAAACTAGTGACCCTGCACAGAGCGTTATTTCCAAAACAAAAATATAAAAATCAATTTTCCTACCGGAACTAATGGACTTTGTGGAAGAATTAAAAGCAACAGTTATTAGAAATGAGGAAAAACGTTTGTAGATAAACAAATACACCGAAGAATTGTAACATATTTTCAATTAAGCATGGTGATGATTTAAATATTTTCAATTTCAATAATGCTTTCTCTTTTTTCAAAGGAGACACTTGTTTTACATTTTTTAAATCCGGTATCTCGGTTTTATCTATTTTGAAAAGAGTTAACGACAATTTTGTTTAACATTGTATTTCAAGCAAATTCAAGCAAATATATCTGAAAGAAACTCAGAAAAGCATTTACGGTACTGTTTCAAAAGTCTCTCTAAAATTAAGAAATATTTTTTATGAAAAATTATAAATATATACTGTTATTCTCATAAAATTGTTTACTCGTTTTAAAAGCGAGGAGTATAGTATCGAACGTATAAAAATCATATTGGAGAAATGAATAATCTGCCAATGACACGGGATTAAGAAAATGCTCTGAATTTTCTGCATCAAATTCAAATTTCAACTAATTAGCATATCCAGCGAAAACTGTGCACAGTTTTGTAATTATACATTTTGTGATTAATACCAACTTTACATTTTACATTTATAAAACTAACGAGAATATGTGAATCCGAATTTACAGTCACATTTTAATAAAACAAGATCAAGGAAAAAAGTTTCTTCAGTAATTACTCATGGGCACATTTTTACAATTTCGATATCGTCTATGAACATTCTAAATGCGTAACCAACAACCTTAAAAATTCCACAGAATCACACTAATTTATTCAATGAAGCAACTATTGAAAAGTTAAAACGTATGGCACACAGTTATCCTTTAACCTTTCTGTATTCTCCAAATATCAATTAAATTGAGTACAACGAATAAATTAACGTACAAATTTATTTTCAAACATTGACAAATAATTCTACCAACCACACGTGGGCGACTGGGCAGTCAAAGTGTTCTTTTATTGTGTGTTTTATTTGTTATGTTGTGTGTAAAAGTGTTTCTTTTATTCTCCAGATACCAACGAAATTCAGTACAACGAATAAATTAACGTACAAATTTATTTTCAAACATTGACAAATAATGGTATCAACCACGCGTGATATGGCAGTCAAAGTGTTAAACATTCCAAAATGCGTCGCGTAAACCTAGCGTTAATAAAATTAACACAAGATTTAAATTTGCCGACATTTTTGCAGTAAATTGTTGGCAACCCTGAAAAAAGATCAATTTGACAGCTGAGAGTTTAGGATTAGTAAAAATGGAGCGTTATACGATAGTACAACGTGTTTTCATTATTGAACAATATTTCAAAAATAATGAAAGTTTGGCGGCTGCAGTTCGAAAATTTTAAAGCAAATATGGCCAAAATAGTGGTTTAACCTCGTCAACTGTGAAAAGATTAATTGAAAAATTCAGAGATACTGGATTAGTTAGAGACGCTAAACACACCATTCGTCCAAAAACAAGCCGTTCAAATGTCAATATCGAAGCAGTGCGTGAGAGTGTTGGTGAAAACCCAGGAATATCAATTCGGCGTCGTGGACAAAAATTGCAAATTTCTAGAAGTTCTCTACAGCGTATACTCACAAACGATCTGTGTCTCCATGATTATAAAATTCAATTAACACAACAACTGAAGCCTAATGACCATGAACAACGAAGAGAGTTCGTGGAATGGATTATTGAACATCAACAAGTGGATGCTGATCTTTCGAGCAAAATCATCCGAAGCGATGGAGCACATTTTCACCTTGATGGCTTTGTTAATCACCAAAATTGCCGTGTTTGGAGTTCGGAGAACCCACATGTGATTGTCGAACAACAAATCCACCCACAACGTGTCATTGTTTGGTGCAGATTTTGAGCTGGAGGCATCACTGGACCATACTTTTTTGAAAATGAGGCTGGTCAAGCAGTCACTGTTACTGGTGCTCGATATCGCGACATGATAACACAGTTCTTTCTGCCGAAATTGAATGCTATTGATGTGGCCAATATGTGGTTTCAGCAAGACGTTGCCACATGCCATACAGCCAGTGAAACAATTCAATTACTGCATGAGACATTTCCTGGTTGTGTACTCTCTCGTTTCGGTGATCAGAATTGGCCCCCTGGATCGTGTGATTTAACATCATTAGATTTCTTCTTATGGAGTTATTTGAAGTCAAAAGTCTATGTCAACAAGCCCTCAACCACGCGTGCATTAGAAGAGGAAATTAAACGCTGCATCAACGAAATTCAGCCACAATTACGCAGAAAGATCATGAAAAATGTTGACAAAAGAGTGCGTATGTTCCAGCAAAGCCGTGGAGGGCATTTGCCCGATGTGTTATTCCAGAATAACCCTATTCTATGTACTTTATGACTCAATGAAAAAATAACAATCTAATGACTAAAAACTGTGTTTTCTATTTAATTGAAACCTTGCGTTAATTTTAGGACACCCATCATTTCGCGATACTACGTGACCTTTCCGACCTTGCTCTTCGAATTTTCGACTTTTTACCACTGAATCGAACACTGCGACCGCTGCGAACGTTATGAAAACCGCGTAACCACGGAATTCGGAAATAAT
This sequence comes from Agapostemon virescens, assembly GCA_028453745.1. Classification (NCBI taxonomy): domain Eukaryota; kingdom Metazoa; phylum Arthropoda; class Insecta; order Hymenoptera; family Halictidae; genus Agapostemon; species Agapostemon virescens. Next base: position 16,099,939 of record CM052094.1, read on the forward strand.
GTCGGACAGCCTAACTGAGGCGACGGTGGACAAACTTTCCCCGAAGTGAATTGAATTCGTAACGGCGGGAACAGTCGCGAACGAAACAAAACCGTGGACGAAATCAAGCGCGACGAGTGCGGCCGTCGCTTCACTGTTCCTTGGGGATTTTTACACCGCGCCGCGACACAACACGTAGCCATCGTAATATCGCTCGAATTTTTGGAGCATGGCTATATAGTATATATAACGGCGGAGAGCACGATGCCAGGATATTGATCGAACGACTGTTCACCAACACCGATCTCTCGTACACGACCCACGGCCAGGAGGAACCATTCCGATGTGCGTGTTAACCTGATTGCGAGTACTGATCTCGATCCGGTTCGACATATCGTTATCTCGAAGGTCGCCACTTGAGCGCCTTTGATATCAAACACGTGACGAGTCAAAGGATGCTGAAGGAAGAGCGAGTAACGACGCGGGATCTGCGTCACGGATGATCGACGTGTATTTTGATTATAACGGGCGGCTCCGTGGTGTTCATCCTTGGCAATTTATTACACCGACAAAGGCAAAAGTAAAACGAACTTTGTGTCCTACTGTGGCATCGAAACGTATTTTTTTCGATATTTCTTTAATTATATGTAAGTCTTGTTAGTCTTTCAATTTGACAGATTTTTTAACACTATTGCATCGTTTTTAAACTCTCAACGATGCGGGTAACTTTACTTTGAGCTATTCGTGTCCGATCCTTGTGGTTCGTTCTTAACATTTGTTGTATGCGAAGGTGTCACTTCTGTGATACCTTCTCCTCAGTGTACTAGGATTGTCACTGAGCACCTTGGGTCGCGTTATAATTACACGATTGTAGTGGTTGCGGTTTTCTTTATTTTCACTTCGTAATGTTCGCGATTTCTATGTTCGAGTTCTGTTCTATTCGTGATGCCTGTATTCGTCTGTTTGCGATTTCTTGTTAGTCTTCTTCGTGATTTCTGTGTATTCTAGTTCGCGTTCTCTGTGTAATCTAGTTCGGGTTTTCTCTGAGTTCTGATGATTCTTGTTGCGTTCTGTCCATCATCACCTCGGTTTTGTCGCCATTGGTTGAGAAAGATAAGATTTTGATTCTATTCTTACTAAAAATCCATATATTAAAATACAACGATCACATTTCGCAAATGAAACCAACAATAATATATCTTTTTTCGGCACTGACAAGATTAAATTGAAACGGTTCCAAAATCGTTAATAAAAAAAATTGTCTTCGCGACTGAATCACATATTCGTCTCGAAAATAATTTATGCACCGAAAGAAACATTGATTTGAACTGAACTGCGTAAAGTAGGAATCATTACATAAAAATATTGATTAAAAATGTTCGAATTGCTTCTACACATCGACTAGCTATTTTATGTTTATTATACCAATTCCGTGGAGCCTATCTGGAACAGGAATGATGACAGGGCCGTTTCGTATCCGGAAATCGAGAGAGATCGTGGCAGGACCGCATGAAAAAAAATCCTCCGGTTGTAACGGAACGTTGCTTAATTATGCGAATAAGAGGGAGGAGAGAGAAGTAGGAGGCAGAGGATCGGAAGGATAGCTAGGCCGTTAATTTTAACCCGTTTCCCATGGCGACCGACAATCGCGATTCGACGAGCAATTCCGAATGCAAGATTACAGCTGTCGAAGCCCTGAACGAGCGTTGCAAGTTGCATGCGCGAAGATTGCCAGCGGATTTAATGCTCGCCGTCCGTCCGGCCCGACGGGATATTCCATCATGCCGCGTATTCCCTCTTATGGCTTTCGTTTTGTTTAATAGCCGACGAGAGCGACCATAATCCGTAATGATAAATAATTCCTGGTGCCCGGTAAAATCCTTTCCAGCTTATTCGCCGCTTACGCGCGCGCGCCGATTATCATTTCTCTCGTCGGCCGTTCCTCGTTGTTAAATGTGTTTTGCTCGGTGCGGCCGGAGCTGGGGCGCGTGCACGTTCATGTGTCATCTCTGCATTAGTTATTTCCCGTTCTCCTCGATAATTCCCTCAGAACTGCCGGGGTATTAATGCGTTTCCCCGGTTCGTTGATACTTTTCCCCCCGGTTTCATAACGCGCGAACCAGCCGCGGCCCACCGAGAGTCCCGGCGGACTTGTATCCCGTCGGAAACATACGAGCGAGGATTACGGGACCCATGAATCTGCGAGCCAACGCCATGCCGCTTGAAAAGTGGCGTGCTTTCGCCGCCGTATCGTAGCGTTACATCAGTTTTAGGAATGCGGTCGTTAAGGTCGCTGCCCAGACGATACCGTGTCGAACTTGCTCCGAGAAACGGAAACAGTAAGATGAATTAACGCGGTTTGCACCAATTCTGCATGCTCGTCGATCACGAATTTTTCAGAACTAGAATACAATCCGAGACGTTGCGGTCTAAGGATTTTGCATATACGAAAATACACTGAAACATTCACATTTAGTTTCATTTATATTTTCTCTTACATTAACTGTAACGATATTTTTTAATACAGTTTTTACACAATTTTAATCGTAAAAAACGTTTCACATGACATACTAAGATAATTGTAATAGATATTCTATTAATATTTAATTGGTAAACGAACGAATAAGAATATTCATCCATCGAGTGTTATTAACACTAAATCTACCGAGCATTAAAATTGACTGGTGTACATTGTATTATAAAAATGCCAAGATTTAGTTTATTTCAATGATTTGTGATTTTCAATAGACAGTGTAATTGAGCAAAGAGATGCGTCGAATCGATTCCTATGGAGTCAATTTTATAACTTCAACAATTGAAAATAAAATCATTGAAAAGGGTCCCATTGTAGTAGGTATAATGTTTTCTTAGTGCAATCCAAAATATTGATATTTAACACTAAAATTACCCTGCATTAAAATTAACTGGTGTACATTGTCTTGTAAAAATGCCAAGATTTAATTTGTTTGGATGGTTTACGATTTCCAACGCAAAGTATAATTAAGCAAAGGGATTTATTGAATCGATTCCTATGGAAATAATATTATAACTTCAATTATTATAAAATAAAGTCTCAGAAAAGGGTCATTTGACCCGTTGCAGTAGGTTTAGTGTTAACAATGTCGAATAACAAAAAAAGACTCAATGTTAAAAACAGAAATATTAAAAAATCGATTTGAGGATTCTTGATATCTCGTGAAATAACTTCGATGCTGGATTTATACAATTTCCATTTGTTTACATTCGTGTTTGTAAAAACCGTACAGGATAACGTTATACATATGTTCCAAGATATTGATGAATTTCAAGCAACGAAAATGTATTACACTCACAGACACCAGCCATCAACGTGCATTAATGATTCCGCATTTTCCGCAAGGGATTAGTCGGTGGTAATCCGTTATTTCGAGCCGGACTGAATCGATAGTACGAACTTTCTAGATATATGTGTGCGTTCGAGTACTTTTGGTAACTTCGTGTCGTGGTTGAATTTGAATAATGGACAGATGATTTCTTTGTATCCCCGAATATACGAAAATATCACCGGAATTGTTCGCGAAACATATTCAAAGGTTTATTTCGGTCAAATTTCATTATCGTTACAACGAACAATATTGCAAACACTGCCGATATTAATTTCCTCTCTAATATTAAAAGCCTGTTCCAGTATTCGGTACAATTGGATTTGTCTAAATGATTTCATATACTCATCCTAATTTTCATACATTTTATATCTTGTTTAGCTACTTTATACATTATGGAAAAGGAAAGCAAGGTGAGACATTCAACTCTTTGAAAATTCAGTTCTATATTTAGTTCTACTTTGTGGCCTGACATCGCGAGTGTCACGTTACATCTGTTGCATCTAGAATCAGCCATCGGAGATTTAATGTAACCACGGTGCTATTTCTCAAATCGAAAGTCGAGAAATTCTTATATCACTCATGCTATTCCTGTATTCATAATAACTTTATGTACATTATCGACAAAAATAATTGTACAGAATTTCGGTCAAATTAATATTTCCATGTAATGTTCTACAGCAACAAAATGAAACAAAAGTCAAGAGTTACAAAACTACAGCAGAAATCCCATTACGAAGTAACTTGCCACTAAACATATCCCCGAAGCATAGCAACCCGCTAGCAGGCGCGCATTAGCGCATCGATAGGGGCACAAACAAGGAGACTCTGAAATTAAACAATTACTTGAAAATAACTACTGACATTTCTAATTAGAATAGTTTACAGTTTCAAACAAATGACTACACGTCCGTATAAACTTTTAAATATAAAGACCATGTATGCTGTGCAAATATAAAGTCTTTCAAACGCGAATTCGACAACAGCGACACAATCTGCGCAGTTCTCGCTGAATTTCTAAATGTAAGCTAGTTTTGGAGAAAATTCTTCCAACATTTAAACACCAAAAAAAAAAATGTTAAAAGCGCGAGAGAATAATATACACGCCGTGTCGCGGGATCGTCTGACTTACAGTTTTCGAAACGGTTGACGTTTTATCCTCGCCCCGTCGGGTTCGGGAAGCGAATTCGAAAATCCATTTTCTTCCCTGAATATCGCCGACGCTATCGAAAGCAAAGCACGTTGACAAAAGAAAAAAAAGAACAAGCGATCGAGAGGGACGTTCGCACGCGAGCGTAAAATTTGTTCCTTCTTCGAAACCGAAATGAACACGACCATGACGTTTCTATGCTCTTTCCAAAGTATATTGGAGTGCATAGTTTTTTTCCCCCCTCTTCTCGCCGACAGCCTTCTCGCGCTGATTGATTGTGACGAATAGCTGGTGTTGCGAGGACGTTCTCCGGCCTGCGCGCATTTCGAACACACTCAGGACGAGCACCAATTTAATCAGTCGTATATGCCACTGCCTTGTCACGGTGCAACCACTCATACCTGCTCGGCGGCTTTTACAGGGTACGTCCGCCCGATGTATTCCGCGATAATTCATTTCGAGAGTTAGCCGCTTTTTCCATTTCCTCCGCGGCAGAATATTCCTTTGCCATCCGTGAAAACACTGGCCAATGATGCTGGGTAATATCGTCCTTCGGGATATGGGAACGGTATCAAACGGACGCGTTCCGAAGTAACCACAATTTTGCGAATATTCCATACTTGCCCGCGAAAGCACAAAGTAGAATAAGGTGCGTAAAGGTTGATGCTAATATTGTATGTGACGTCGTTTATGAGTTATTAACGCTTATGTTAACCCTTTAAGTGAACCCATATATGCGTTCTCGCATAACCATTCGATTTCGGTTATGAACGCATATGTGGGTTCTGACAAAACCTTTGAATCTGGGAAAAAGAAATCTGTGAACAGATATATGTGACTGGTGCTCGTAAGCCTATATAGACGTAAGAAGACAATAAGCGTTTAAATGTGTTTTTGTAAAATCGTTTATCAGTATTGTTCATTAAATTTATGTGTGCATATAATGGCGTTAATTGCGCGTTTCCGGTTTCATATCTACAGACCTGGTATGTTGACAATAATGCTTTAATATTGGCAACGAAAGAGTAGAATTGTAGAAAACCGAATGCTTTTAACGATTTTATAACAGTTCAGGCTATATTTATTTATATTCTTCTGTGTAAATCATGTTTTACATATAATGGCGTCAATGGTGCGTTTCCGGTTTCATATCTACAGACCTGGTATACATCGTACAGAATTCTGAAATTACAGGACTGAAAAATAAATAAGTTTAGGTATATATTCGTCCCTATATATTTCGCTAAACCAATGATTGTCAGCACAAAGTGGAAAAAAATTAATAGTAATTGTTTTTGTAATTTTGCTCATTAAGTACGAAATTCGTCGAAATGACCGGTCCCGTAAACCTAATATTAATGGAACGTACGATATCGGTAATGAGCTGTTGGTGGAGCTTCCAGGAATAATCACTGAACGATTCGATGATCGTCGTTTTTGTGTATTAAACAATAAAATGGCGTATTGAGCAAGACGCGTGGTTTTGAATGCAATATCGTGTGTGCCATTATTAATGAGTTATTAACACAATGCGGGTATTGGTAATGAGTTATTAATGTAACATGTTATATTGGTAATGAGATTTCGATGGAACATTGAAGAATAACGATTGAACGAAACGCGGGCCAACGTTTTTGTGTATTGAATAATGAAAGGGCGTTTTGAATAAAGATTCTTGCAGTACTAATGTGATCAATGGTATTAGTAATGAATTGTTAATACAATGTGTGATATCGGTAATAAGTTATGAATGCAACGTTGTGATATTGGTAATTGATTATTAATGAATATACTGTTGACTTTGTGAAGACGTTCGAAGACGTGGAAAGTATTGGTACAATATTTTCGAGTTATTAAAATTACTAAAAGGTAGATTCAATTTTATCTAATTTCTTATTCTTCCGATTGACTGACAAAAGTATTGTCTCGTACAAAAATCCTCAGCCTAGCAACTAGATGTTAACGCTAGACTCGCTGAGAATTAAAATTAAATTAGAATTAAAAAGTGTATGCTATCTTATAAAAATGACAAAATTAAATGTGTTTAGATTTTATACGATTCTTATTACAATATATAGATTGAACGAGACTATGTATTGAATCGATTCTTACGAAAATAATTTTAGAACTTTAATAATTATAAAATAAAAAAGTTTGAAACTGATCATTTCACCGGCTGTGATAAGTTTAATATTAATGAAATGCGCGTTACTGGTAATCGTTATTTTGACGTATACGCGAAACCGTTCGTTAAAATATTTGCTGAAATGTGGCACCAGTGAACAATAAAAAAAAAAAGAAATGGAGAAAGGGACCAAAATGTAAGCGAATTCGGTCCGCCTACCGGAAAACGTCTTTTCGAAAAGTGGGTACGATTACCAAAACGTGAAAATCTCGGCAACACGATAGTGCTTAACTCGACGAATATGGTAACCATTTAGAGGAGGGTGGGTTGGAGGGGTGAAAATAACGTAAGAAAAATTCTGCTCGCACGCTCGAAGCGTGGGAAGATTGCTAAGAGGGGGCAGGGGAAAGGGAAAAAGAAAGAAAAAAAAAGCAGCCGTTCGAAACGTAGGGAATGCTTGAACTTTCTGGTAAGTTTCGAGCACCCAGCCACTTGAGAAGTTTTCAGCTGGCTGCTTTTCTCCCTACTCCATGGATCTCCTGCCGCTTTGCTCATCGGCGGTGGTGGGTCGCTGCAATTTGCGCTCGCAACATCGCTTCAATTATAGGACAGTCAGATTCACCGCTCATTAAAACCGCCGGGAATCCTTCTTTCATTTCTTCGCTCATCCCGGGGCTTCTTTATTCCCGTGGAACTTTCTTCTTTAACTTCGTTTACCTCCACCGATACAGAAGCCGATCGACCGACGAACGCGAATTTATCTAAAATCGAACTTTTTCAAAAGCTGTGACCAGAGATACTCTCGAACAATAAGCACTCGTCCTGCTCCGCCCTCTGGCCGAGAGTCGTCCTACTAATTTCTAATTGATTCGATCGGGGTATCTCTGTTTCAATGGGCGATATTCGCTGAATCGCATTCAAACGGACAGTTTTGACCTGACCGGAGGACGCTTATTATTGAGATTAACATTTAAGACGTACCGTTAACAATTAACCATTGGCGTTCCACAATCGTTACCTCGTTTTTAACACGTTGAATGCTGAGCGAATTTTATGTACCTCGGACAAGTTTCATCTGTTCCATTAATAGAAGTGATCAATGTTGTTAACACGTTGAATGCCACGCGAATTTTGCATGCCTCGAACAAGTTTCATTTGTTTCATTTATAGAAATGATCAGCGTTATTGAACAAAATTGTTAGTTACTAAAAACTAAAGTGTTCACCTCGTACTATAATCTGGTTAATTTTGGCAGTACTGCGTTAATGTTCAATGCTGTTAATTTATTGATAACTGTTCTTAAACGATGTAACGGCGTCGGCGACCAGTGATTCCCGTGGTATTCAACGTGTTAAAGAGAATTGTTAGTTACTTTTAACTTGGTTAATTGTTGCTTCTACAATAGTAAATCGATGTTCAACACCATTAACACGTTAAGCGCCACGTCGGTCCCTAGGGACCGGCGCTGGACTTTCCGTTCAGGCCTCGTCGGTCCCTGCGGATCGGCGACAGATTTTTCGTTCTGCTATCGCGGTGCGCGTTACGTTACCCGACTGTTTATACCCTGATTCGTCTATCGGCGAGCGGCCCGCCTGACGGCTAACCGTGGCTTGAACGGAACGGTACAGAAATTCGGCGTGGCGCTTAACGTGTTAATGTTGTGGCGGCTCTACCTCCTACTCTCGCCGGTAGAGGGACAGTAGGACGAGACTTTCCCGCTAGTTCCTAATTCGCCTCCAGTTCAAATATATACCGCCCTTAACCGCTTTCCACTACCCAGCGTCTAAGGCAGGGTCCGCTAGTCAGTCTTACTGACGAATCCTCTAGCGGACCTTAGGACGAAACGTTCCCCCTTCTTCTTTCCTTTTCTTTCTCTCTCCACCACACATCCAGCAGCCGCCACAATGTAATGATAATCATTCTTAAACGACGCAATGGTGCCGGTCACCGGAGACCACTATGGCAGCCAACGTGTTCACGAAGACAACGTAGGAAAGCCAGACGATATTTGAAATATGTTTTTATACATTTTATACATTCAAATATTCTCTGGCTTCGTTAAAACACGTTGCGCTGTCCAAACTAGTATGATGGGACAATGTCAGCAGAATGTGAAGGATTTGACAAGATTTTTCAGCCAAATCAGCTTAATTTCATTCTCCCACGTTTCGTTACAACACTATCAAGATCGTACTTTCAACTTTGGTACCATTCCAAGTTTCTCCAGGTACCCATTTTGTTCCGCACGAGAGAGAAGGGACCATCATAAAAGCCCTCAATCCATATAGAATTTTTAGAACTGCAAAATGACCCCATCTGGCATACAGATGTTGGGTCCTAAAATTTGAGACAGCGAATTCGCTTCGAATTCCTCCGAAGCTGGCAATTTCGCCGTAAAGCCATTACTCTTTGGTAATCACTGACAAAAGCACAAATAATATCAATTGGATTAAATGGTTTTGCTTATTTTTACTGCAGACAGTTTGCACAGCATTTATTTTGTTATTTCAGGTTGATGAGCCTAGCGACGGTCATAAATATTAATATTGGTTGTCTTGGCAACGTTATAGAATTAAGATTATGTGCCAACTCATGAAAAAAGCTATAATTATTTGGTAAAATGTCGATAAATTAAAATGTGACCTGAAAGTTACACGGGTCCATAGAGGGTTAATAGAAACAAAATCGTTCAAGCTTTCGGGTTCAATTCAAGCGACTGATTCACTCAATATGTTAAATTAACACGCTCGAAGCGCACGAGTAGATTAGGTTCGGTGGAATTAAGAGCAACAGACTATTCGCGCGCGATGAACACCCAACGTGCCTTCTGGCATCGTTGACTACCAAAATCTCTGGACGGGCCTAGGGAAAGATAGCGACGAGGTTAAACGCGAGTGCGGAGACGGCGGTCGTGATGTACGGCGTCGTGGCCGAAATATCGATCGAGCAATTATTCTCGTGTGAGTTACGACGGGCAACGATCGTGAGTTAGATTAAGCCGGTGACACATGGTGATATGAGTTACGGGTACGTGTCCAACGTAGACCGAACCAGCGCGAAGATAATATGGGAAACGAGGCGTGTACCGACCTATCTCATCCTTTCTCTCTCTTTCACAGCCACCCCCTCCTTTCTCTCTCTCTCTCTCTCTCTCTCTCTCACCCTCCCATCCTGCCACCACCCCCGTTCACTCACTCACTCACAATCTCTCCCTCTCCGTTTCTGTCGTTCCACGAGCTGTGGAGCTATAAGCGGATGCCTCAGCCGGGTCAACCAGATTAGCCGAATCATCATGGAAGCACGAAACTGTTACGATATCCGTGATCTGTTTTGAATACGAATTAACGATTGCTTTTGTAAAACGTCACAGTTGTTCACGATGGTTGTTCCCCGTCATGGTTCGCCGCATTGCCAGGCTCGCGGGACTTCTTTCGATTTGTGTACCGGCTCCCTGACCGTAAAGCGCAACTAGGTCAATAGGATTGGCAGAATCATGGAAGAAACACAGAATGGCGTCGAAGCAATTCCGTCTATTTTTTACGGTCACTGAAGCGTACTCAATGGAATATTAGATCGGCTCACCGGCAAAGCGACCGGTTTCCTAGGCGCCGAACTTTCCGCCGTATTATCGAGCAAAGTCTCGGCAAATTTCTAAGCGATTTCTCGAAGACCCCTTTCAAACTGATCTAGTTTTGTTTGTTTAATTACGTACGGCACTTCCATCAAATATTGCAATTACGTATTCCCTAGGAGAACTCCAATGGGAGGACCACTTTTGGATCGAGATTGAGAATTGTTTTACCAAGGGGAAAGGGAGTAACGAAAATATTTCAACGATCGCATTTTGGAAATGAAATGAGTATAGTTGTACTATTTAGAATTTTCGTGTAAGTTTGTTTGTTTGTTTCTCGTCGTGGTTTGTGCTTTATACCCGTCTGTAAGTATGTACCCGATTTGTTATTAAAATATTTCTACAATTCGTTCTTGGAATTATGGATAGTTTACTTGAGGACATAGGATCTGCCTCTATAAGAATTCCTTTTCAATTCTTACAGTATGTTCAAGTGTATGAACAACTATGTTAACCATTTGCACTCGAATAGTGACTCAGAAGCACCACTAAAAAATGTCTACTATTATGACTATTATTTAAAGGAATTTTGACATCGTTATAAATGTATCTTTGAAATTGCTAAAAATTGAATTTCTTTAAACACGAGTGAGAGTAAAAAACCCTACAGCATGAGATGAAATAAATCGTGCAGAATGAAAATATCCTAGGTGAAAAGTGAAAAGCCTTGGTTTCACGTTGAAACAGCTCAGAGTGTAAAGGGAAATGCGAAATTATTACATATTCGAACGATCTTTGAAGTAGAATAATTTTTAAAAAAATATACCAAATGTCAAGACTTTTGTAACCATTAGAAACACTGATTTACCAAATGACGTGCAAGAAAGTTTTTGAAAAGAATGCAAGTTGGTAAAAATTGTATAAAAAAATTAAAGACACTTTTCAAACACTTTTTCTTTGCATTCGTAAATTTTTGTTAAATTTGCGTCTTGTAGGTCTAGAATTTAATTATACACATGCTAAATCTCATTCAAATCGATTAACGTACGTACAAGCTGGAAACGGTTGAAAGTAGAAAAATCTCGGTTTTTCACGACCATTGGTCTGTTTCTGTTAAAATCCACAGTCTTTTGCATCTTTCGATGTATGTATTGTAGTTTTTTCCTCCGTAAACTGACTTCGTTGAAAATTTCATCGTATATATAACTAACATAGATCTACAAAACTCACATTTCACATTTTCGTTACGACTTCAAATATATGAATATTGAAAAGCGTCGTTTTCTAGTTTCTCGTATAAATTTCACCAGTTGCACAATTTAAAAAATCCGGTTTGCACGTCATTTAGTAAATGAATGGTTCTAATTACTGAGAAATAGTTAAGTTAATAAAAGAAATTTTAAAAAATCATTCCGATTTAAATAGCGTTTTAAATTATAATTGGTCATTATTTTTGCCAGAATGTTGAAAAATATACATTATATATATACATCTCGGTATAAAAATGCCGTATAAAATTTCTCGTCATGAGCCAGGCAAGAGACCATCGTTGATTGGTGCCCCGTAGGTTGTGACGAGCTGATTGTGGAATAGCTCGCGGCTGCTCGTATCCGTAACTCGCGGAACCACCGGCGGGTTACGTAAATTGAAAGAGCGAGTCGGTGTATCGTCCTTCTCGTTGAAATGATTCCCGTTGGAAATCAAAATTCGCATTCGGCAGATTGAAATTCGCAGTTTGAACCACTTTCGTGACAAACCGAGCACGAAACGTCGGTAACTTTAAAATAAACTGGCAACACGGCCACCCTGAACTTCATTAATTACCGGTCTCCAAGCATCGTCCTCCGCCGATTTTCCAAATGACCACCGGGACGATATCGATCCGAAGATAAGACTTACGGCTGCTTTGCGATCCGAAAATTCTAGTTACAAGTGTTCAACGTTAAAGCCTATATAAAAACAAGAATATCGACAAAACCCATTATCTTTCAACCGACACCGTGTAGCTTACCGATTTCATTAGTCCGGTAAGCACATCGTACAATATGAACCCCGTCGTGGCAGGCAGTTTCTCCGAAAAGCCATTTCTTCCCTTAGAATATTAAGTTTAAAAAAGTTATTTAGGTTTGAAGAGTGTCCGAATACTTTCGTGCGCTACTGTAAGTACTAATTCCTACGAGAAAAGTCTCCTATGAACATAGGAATTAATTTATAAAAGCAAAAGTTGAATAAAACTTCAATCAGTCCATCAATCGAGTTATTCCATTAAATAAATTCATCATAAAGATCATTTACCTACTGTATGGTGTGTTTAACGTACATAAAAAAAATTAACAAAATTAAAATGTTCCCAGTAATCAAAATTATCGATGTAGTTGATCGCATATACCATTAGAATGGAACAATCGGCAAATATCTCAGAATGTTTCTAAGACTGCCGTCAAAGGGTACTGGATTCATAAATCGAATAAAATCAGCGTTTTCATAAGCCACCAGCAGAATTGCAGCCTTTAACGTCAAAAATCTCATGAATTATGTGAGCAGACTTTCCGACTTGGCTTCGCAGAGGACCAGCTGCAAACACGGCGTTCTTCCAGGGGATTAGGAGGCAAAATTGAAAAGAAAATATGCAGCCGGCAGAAGGAGGAAGATCGAAAAAGCTAGGATCGGGTCTAGCCCCATCGTAAGTAGCACGATCGATGGAGCCAAGTTTCTTCTTCGGATTCCATCGACTAGGCATCGAGTCAGGCCAATTACGGCCGATCTGGCCCGGCTATATTATCAAATGGCGTCCCAAAGTTAGCTTTTCATCTTTTCTATCTCTGGGCAGCTACTCCTCTTCAACCGAACTTCTTTTTTATCTCCGACTCGATTCCTCCTCTCGCGCCCCCTCCATCGGTATACTCTGAATTCTCCGCGTGTTTCTCATTCCCGTTTCCCGCTCTTCGAGGGAAGTTCAAGGAGGAACAGAGAGTGAGAGAGAGAGAGAGAGAGAGAGAGAGAGAAAAGAGAGTGAGAGTGAGAGAGGAGAGAGAGAGCCGTATGGTCGGATAGTTAAACGAACATCGGAAGAAGGTGGCGAAGGAGATTGGAAGGAGGAAAGTTCGGCAACTTTCGACCGACGAGTCTAATCGTTGAAGTCCTCCTCGGTTTACTCGGGCCGAAGTCGGGTCTGATTTATGACGCAAGTACGGAGGAACGGCTCCCGGTCGGGTTGCTGTCCGTTTCCTTCGGGTCGATAGATCAGAGCGAATTATCAGCGGTGATTTCGCCGAACTCTGATTGGGTCTTAGATTCTTCGCGGGAAACTGTTCGATGCGGAATGGAGATTGTAAGAAATTACACGACCGATGAAATAACGATGGAGAGTTACTCTTCGCTGACGTCTTTCTACGGCTGTTTGCGCTTTAAGATGCCGTTTGGATAAAATGTCCGCGTCCTTTCTTGCCGCAATCGATCCTTCAATGTAAAGAATCGTCGAGCTTCCTTGGGAAAGTCGACTGGTAAAAGAGTCCTTTAATCTGTGACGACTCGACGGCTGAACGGCGTTTCGGCATTCGACGTTTCTTTGCTGAATACGTATTATCGTGCTGCTGTTGCGAACGCAGAGCTCGAAGATTTATTTAACGAACCCGTGGGTTTTATATAATTATGATAAAAATGAATGGACGAAGTTTGTCATAGTAAAAGTTCAAGAAAGAAGGACATTTTCATTTGGTGTTACACGGTTATTCGCCTTTAAAAATATCCCTGAAGTGTAGTAACCCGCTAATGGGCGCGCGTTAGTAGGACAATAGGGGTATAAACAGAATTTCTTTAAAAATAAACGTTCCTAAATTCATTTTATGAATATTCATAATCTTCGACTCTCTCGATTGTCTGTCGGTACAACAGTTCCGTGACAACCACCTTCTTCTATTATTTTCTTAAGGGTTGTTCATCATGAAGTAATTCTTCATTATGGCGACTCCATATGAACAACCGTCGTAACAATATAATATATTTATTTTATTATTTTCTAAACTCATTTTATAAATCATTTTATCAAAAAGATAAAGGATTTTAAAGGAATCATTTTTTTGAGCTTTTACCGGATAACACAACAATTAATTCGGAAGTCTACTGTCATCAGCTGGACAAACTGAATGATGCACTTCAACAGGAAAGGCCAGAATTAATCAACCGAAAAGGTGTAGTGTTCCAGCAAGATAATGCGAGACCTCATACAAGTTTGGTCACTCGCCAAAAGCTTTTACAGCTTGAATGGGATACAATGCCATACTCACCATATTCTCCAGATCTGGCACTTTCGGATTATTATTTGTTCCGGTCACTGCAAAATTTTTTAGACGGTAAAACCTTCACTTCAAAAACCACCTCGATCAGTTTTTTTCCAGCAAAGACCAAAAATTTTATGAACGTGGAATCATGCTACTACCAGAAAAATGGCAAAAGGTATTGGACCACAAATTGTCTTTCATTTTCACAAAAAAAAAAACGAAATTACATTCCAAACAACCCAATATATTTCCTTCGAAATTGCATTTGAAACGTTTCCTCTGCCACGTGTAATGTTCTCTGCATTGCTCAACGAAACTGTTATTTCCCCGGGAAGAATTGAAATTAGAATAAACAGTTTTTGTTTGCGTTTGAGTACGACAGAGTATAGTCCGCGTAATGTAATTGCGTTGCGAAGAGGCTACTGCCGCGTTGAAGAAGAGCAAAAAGCGTTCGACAAACGTTGCCGGACGTAGTCTCGCGTTGTTTAGAGTTCGCGGTAATTCAGCTGCGAAGTCGATTAGGAATATTAAATGACATTCTTTCGAATTACAGAGCGCCCGCGCACCGACAGGCTGCTTTCACTTTGTCCCCGTTTGGTCCGCAGCGGCCTGAACAATCTCTAGAGCGACGTTGAAAGCTCTTTCTTTCAGTTTTCTACGCTTTGTGCCGCCGGTATTGTTTGCCGCTTTGTAGCGAATTCTGCACGCAGCAGTTGACGTTCCAGAAAAATGGTCGCCGAGCGCGCGCGCCTACTTGAAAAAAAAAAAAAATATATATATATAACGGGCCGGCTACACAGGAAAAATTGCTCGTACAACTTGTTGTGCGGCTTAAATCGCGCGCGGTTTGAAGGATCCTGATTCAATTAAAATTAGATTAAAATGAAATCGCGCGAGCTCGAGCCTACGGACAACGTTTATCTGGCTCGAATTAATATTCATCATTAATCGGATTCCGTTTTCCATCGGCCCGCCATTTTATATTTTCCCCGGGTCGTCCCGAGATTATACGATGTAACGATATTTGCAGATGAATCGGTGCTCGTAAATGAATGCCGGCCAAATTTTATGAAATTACCGGATCAGAGAAAATGTACTGCAAACCGATTTTTTTTTTCTTGAAATTTTGGTATATTAAGCGGATGTGGTGGGAACCTCAACGGAACTGTTCAAATTCGTGTTTAATCCGTTACGGATAAATATTCGGAGTTTTATATTAGTTTGCACGAAATGTTCGATAATGAAGCTTAAATAAAGAATCGTGAAAACAAAGAACAGTTTTGTTTGTATGCCAGAATATTATTGCGATATACGTTCAGAGATTCACTGTGTCGGTATTGACAAACTTATCCAGTATAATCGGCTTATTACCGTGGTTTGTGTTAAATTATTTGATTTTTATGTGGAATGAAATTTATTGGGTGAAGCTTGCAGAAATTTCAGATAAGCCGAAACATAATTCTATCGATAATGATTTCAGTGTGCTAGCTTTAAAGAACAGGAATATAGAAATTAATTGTACCGTGTATATTAGTATTTTATTTTGTTATTTGCCGTACTTTGTCTCTCACATTTGCATTTTATAGAATAAATGTTTTTACATCCTTATCGTACTGTCCATTACTCACAGAAGCGAAATAAAAGAACGAAGCCACGGAATGCGGTTGCCGAAAGTGCAAAACGCATTCTACAGTAATCTCTCACAGCTGTACGTGCAACATTAAAAATGATATAAACATTTGTACGCGGGTAGAACACGCAGTCTTACTTAACTGAACTAAAAACAGTGTATACACCACTCAAGCTTTTACCGTACATCGCGACAATCTTTTTCTTTAACGTGTTTTATTGTGGAAGCTACTTTAAAGCCAGCTACCTCAAAAATTCCTCAAAATCAAAATAATGTATTTGATGAAATAGAAATGGAATAGTTAAAATCCACAATACTGAGTAGTTCTGCAACCTTCTTGCAGTTGTTATATTTTAACCAGAATTTGGTACACAGAATACATTAACACTTTGACTGCCAAACTAGAAGCCACAAAAATGATATACAATCGAAATGAGACATTGAATATAATACAAATTTTTTAAATGAAATGAATAATGTACAGTACTCCTCCTACGTTTTTGCACTTTCGGGATCGCCACCGACTTTGGTACAATGAATATATTAGCGTGAAAATTCATTTCAAAACCGTACAAATAATTCCGTCACCCATATATGGGTGACATGGCAGTCAAAGTATTAATATGAAAAGTGATGTTTAAAAATAGAGAAATAATTCCATCTGCTACATAAGAATGAAGTTAATGTATTGTTTGTACTAAAACAATTTTACGCACCAGGAAGATTTTCTTATCAATCTTAAATTAGAATTATCAATTCTTATTTTTAATTTGATTTTTTAACCTGTAACATCGTGACAGATTAGTGATATTTGGTCAACTGATATTACTAACGTTAATTAATTTTAATTTATGCTTTCAGTCTAATACAGCTGTTTATTTACACTGTCACTTGTGACACTAGTAGACATTAAATTAATAATAGAAAATTAAACTTCGTGATATGACTAATTTGATTGAAAAATAGGTGCAAAAACATTGACTCAATTTTAAGAAGGTTCTACGAGTCTTGAAATTATCTTGTTCATTAGCGGTTACTTTGAGACAATTTCAAAATGTATTTCTGCAGATATTTACGAACTTCCGAAGTTTTAACACTGTGGCGTCGCTCGGTCACCTTTGCTTAGGGACTTGGAGTCGACAGGATTTACGGAGAATGATTGTAAAGTCAAACTCCGGAGAATCAAACTCGTTTATTCAACTCGTAGCGAACGCTAGGACAGACTCGGCTATGTCGTTACGTATCGCGGATCGAACTCGGTCGATTTGGTAGTTTAGTCGAATATCAGATTTGTTCTAAGTTGTAGCGGTCGTGTTATGTATAA
This sequence comes from Agapostemon virescens, assembly GCA_028453745.1. Taxonomy (NCBI): domain Eukaryota; kingdom Metazoa; phylum Arthropoda; class Insecta; order Hymenoptera; family Halictidae; genus Agapostemon; species Agapostemon virescens. The sequence continues at coordinate 16,117,360 of CM052094.1, forward strand.
AGAAACCTCGGTATTTGAAAATGTAGGAGTAGGAGTTTCGAATATTTAATATAATTGGTTGTAGGACGACGGGTGGAAGTACAAAAATTCGGAGTGGGAATGACGAAGATGGAGGGTGGAGTAGGAGAAGGTCCGCCAGGTCGGAATTGCTGGCAACGGTGAAAGTTTCGTTGCTTAACGGAAACAATGCACTGCAAAAATGTACGAATCAGCTGTGCGAATTTTGGGTTTTTCCGCGAGGTACAGCTGCTCCTTTGTATTAGCTACGGCGGCCCGCGGCCGGGTAAAAATTACCTGAGCTGGCCATGCTGGTCTCGCTACACGCAGGTTTCAAGACGCAACAAACACGTTGAATGCCACGTTACATTGTTTAAGAATGGTTGTCAATAAGTTAACAGCATTGAACATTAACGCAGTACTGCCAAAATTAACCAGATTATAGTACGAGGTGAAAACTTTAGTTTTTAGTAACTAACAATTTTGTTCAATAACGCTGATCAAATGAAACTTGTTCGCAGCATGCAAAATTCGCGTGGCATTCAACGTGTTAATTAGATTAAGTTTTAATTAGATATAATTTCCTTAAATCGAAGTTAGAAGACGACGTTTCATGATAGGGCTTACAAAGTAAACACGGAGTGTTGTCAAAAAACCGACCAAACCTGTGAGAAACGTGTACGCAGTTATTCGAACGGTACCAAATGACAATGATTTGCAAATATTCCAGGCGAAATTGAAACGTCTCCTACCGTACGTCCGGCAAGAACAAAACCAATTAGAAGACGCTCAAGGCGACGGAGACCTAGAACAAATTCAATCTCCTTCAATTGTTCTGCCGCGAAATAACGAGCGCTCGCATTTAAACGGAACGTACGGGTCCAAGGAACGCGAGAGGGTCACCGAGCAAGCCGAGGGCGGGTCTCGAGTCGTGGAAAATGAAAATCACGGGGAAAGCTCGTTCAGCGTGTAGCTCGATTAAAGCGAATTAAAACGAAAGCAACACCGCGTTTATTCTCGTGCGAGAATGCTTTCCACGCTCAGTTTCCGCCAATGGCTGTTTTACATTTTAATTGACCAAACAAATTACGCGGACCGACGCGGTGTGTCAAAGCAGAAATTTCATGACCGCCGTTCCCGGCCTTCGGCTGAAATCGAGGCCGCGGCGGCCGTCGGTCACGCCGCCGGTCATGCCGGTCACCACGGATTTCCTGAATCCTATTTCGCCCGTCGCGGGTCGCGTCGCGTCGCTAGGGCGAAAATAAATTCTATAACTTATGCGTCCGTCGGCCGTTCAAGCGAATTTCGAAGTACAGAATGGATTCGGCGTTATTGTCGGCCGATTGTCGTTCGCGATCAACGGCCTACGGAGAGAGAGAGCAGCTCGTAAAATCGCCGAGAGATCCGAACGATAACCAATGTTTTCCAATTTCCGCCGGCGGCACGGCCAGACTGCCGATCTAGATCGCGGTGATGCGCGCCGATAACTCGGAATCACCGCTTCATAAAGGAGCTGTTTCGATTTCGACCTCGACACGACGCGTGCTCCGCTAGAACGGCAACCGGTTATTCCACTTGTCGTTGATTTCTATTATTTTAGTGGGTGCAACGATATCGGATTGTCGCTAGCTCACCCCCGTTTTTCTATTCTTTTACCCCTTCAATGTGTAGACCACCCGGCGCGCTCGTGTCATGGAAAAAAGTCCGGCAAAATAACAATTCGAATACAGACGCGGTGTTCTCCTTTAACTGGAACACGGTTCGTTCAAATAAACGAACTGTGCACACTTTCGATTGTCCGTCGTTAAATTCTTCTAGTTTTGAATTTATGCAACGATTCACGACGATGCTCAAATTAACCCTCGTCTTGCGTTATTTTACGTTCGTTTTAACGTTTTAGGTACTATTACGTCGTAACAACATTTAGGTTTTCCAATCTAATATGCCTTTATTTATTTAATGAGTTTGTGAAATACTTAAGAGCATGCCACACGAAACATTGTAAAAATATTAAAATTTAGCGAATTGTATGTAGTTTTATGAAAATCGTGCACTTTATATAAGTCTGCACTCCATTTATTGTACGAACACTGTCAGCGTACTACCGATAAGTGTTGATATAACTGAAATGCAATAAGCCTATAGGAGAAATTGAAGTGAAGTGATTCAGAAACATTTCCAAGTTCCTCTCGTCAGAACGAAATTGTCAGTTTTCAAGATTTTCGCTTTGGAAGTTGGAGTTGCTGGCAGCGTATAAAAGCGCCCGGGGCGCTGTGAATTAATATTCTACTAACATCAAACTACGCAAAATATTGTACCACGACCATGCACGGTCCTGTGAATATTCATAGTTCGACTTACAAAAAAGATCGTATATATCTAACAAGTAGGATAATTCAGGTGCAGGCCGAGCCAGGCAAGTTTCAGTTAAAAGCCAATAGAACAATGGTCGTCGAAGTTCCGGGTCGAAAAAATTCCGGGCAAGCTACAAAAGTTATGAAGACAGTCATAAAAGAAACTCCGGCGAAACTTGTGCCGTTCTTATCGAGTATCGATGAAACGCGACACGGTCTGAATACCAATCGGATCTAATCAAACCTGATCGCGATTCTTCGCGGAAATTAATCAAAGCGAAGCAGCGGGGATGAAAAGACGAGGAGAACGTACCAAGATGAAAGATAGTTTGCGCGCATCGTAAACATATCTGGTGAGAGATAACGAGGACAGGCTCTCGCAACTTAAGCGGCGACTGTAAACGAAGCCGAGGAGTTGCTGGGGACGGAGTCGTTTTCGTGGTACGACTTGGAAATTAACAATAACACCGGCAAAGAGCTGTGTGGTTTGTCGCGAGTGCTCGTTACGTGTTCTCCACGACAACGACGACGACGACGACGACGACGACGACGGCAACGACGACGACGACGACTGGCAAACGTTCCGTCGTGGAAGAAAGCGGGCTAAAGAAAGGCTAGGTTGAGGTGTCGAGCAAAGCTGAAGAGGAAATTAACGCTGCGTCTACGACGTCACCCACACACCGGTTATTTTCGGGACACTGTTTAGAGTTGACTGTAGGAAAACGAACATTTTTCTTTCACAGTTATGCAGTCAAATTCCTTCTATTGAGTATAAAGTTCTGTCGTTTTTAGTTTTGTCAGTGTAGCGACAAAAACGTTAGCTTTGGTGTAAAAGCGACATCGGACAATTGGAGCGTGTGTCATTATAATGTCTGTGAAGCTGGTTATTATTAACCCTTTGCACTTGAAGCTGTTTTAACTCCAACCCCAAGGCATTTTTTCTGACCTAGAATATTTTCATTTTACACGATATATTTCATCTTATGCATACGAAATTTGTTTACTATTCTTCATCCTTGCAACGATTAAATTTCTACGAATTTCGTTGGCACAAGCATAGCGATGTGAAAGTTGTTTTAAACAGTGCTGTAGCTATTTTCAATGGTGCAACTCTGCAAAACTACGTCGATGGTAAAATGTTGGATTCAAAAAAGGACTGTGAAAATCACTTGGCCAAGTTTTTAGCCGATAGACAACAGAAGTCCTATTCCGATGGGATTATGATTCTACCTCAAAAATGGCGAAAGATGATAGATAATAATGACCAATATATACTTGAATAAAATTCATTTGGATGAAAGAAACATTTAATCAAAAAATGATTAAAATCTTTCAATACTTCTCCAACTATCCAATATATCTATTTTCTCCTGTTTGGTTAACCTGACTGCAGTTTAATTTTAAATCAACAATCAACTACAATCAACTTTTAAAGTTTGTAGCTAATAAATGGCAATGCGTGCTGAAACATAACTTGCATTAGTTTGAGTAAAATATTCATTGAAAGAGCTTAGTTCAGTTAGCTGTTAGTATATAATATTCATCTATTCTGCAATGTGCAAACCGAATGAACATTTGAAGTACTGCATATTGTATGAGAGCCATTTAGAGAATAATGGTGTGCAAGCAACAAAAACGTATGCAATGCATTCAGCAAAGCCGCGCTAACATTAAAAACCTCTTAAAGATGATCCGATAAATTTTTTAATAGCGATTTAATGTTAAAAGAAAAATCCAGGTCACGGAGACCATTTGATATTCATTATGATATTTGAAATCTGAAAAATGCTGACATTGTTTTCCTACATTAAGAAATGTTTGCGCAGGTTTGTTGGAGAAAAATATTACGTTCGAGTAAAGGAAACTTCGTTGAAACCAATAACGCAAATCCTCTGAATATTTTTTGTTAAGCATTTCATATAGTGCAAAATTAAACAACGACAAAATAGCGCGAAAAAGAGTGCGGAGGTATAAATAAATTAAAGTAAACATCGATTTTTATTCAAAATGTAGTAAAAGTGACTAAGGATGTAATTTTCTTCTTAATTAAAAATATTTCTTCTCGTATGTACTTATTCCTATGATTAATCCTTTACACTCGAAGCAATTTTAATTCCAAAATCAAGACAATTCTTTCTGCAATCTTTTTCATATTATGAACCTGAAATTGAACTTGTTTCTTCATAAAATATTTGAGGTTTTAACGATTAATGGGATACAAACGAATTTAATAATACAAGTCACTGTTCTGATTAGTGGTATGGCAATTTTAACTGGTGCTTTGGAGTAACCATTCGAGTGCAAAGGGTTAATAGTAGTGAAAAAGTTACAAATTTTTTATATTGTTAGTAAATTAAATTTTTAATTATTTACTTCAAATAAATAACTGTATTTCATAAGAAATAAATTAAAGCGCCCTTTCGGAAATCGATTCTCTTGACAAGAATGAATAATTGAATCTACCAGTTTATATTAAAAGTCTTTGAGATACGCGTTTCTTTATCGGTGAAACAAGTTTAAATTTTGTTACGAGGGAAGTAAGAACTGCTTCCTTTACCGTAGCCACGAATTCAAGTTCCGTGGATGCTATGAATCATCACATTACGGCAAATATGCTCCGTTTTACATGACCCGTACACTTCTATTCTACCGAAACCATACGGTTTCATTGTAGAGAAAATCTGGATTCCGTTTTCACAACTATCTCGAACATAGTTGAATCTATGTTTCGTAATAACCGTAAAATCGTGACCTATTTCGAGGAGATGTAGATTTGACTTTCATTGCAATTGCGCTGTACACTGTGCAACAGTATTTTAAACAGTAACGTACTCACCGACGACTTCAGTTCTAAAGAATAAAGATCTCGAGAAACTTTCCTATCTCGATCAACGGAAACAAAATAACTACCTAAAAATGAACCATCTTGATAATTCCCAACGTACTTACTTTCACAATATCATTTCTAACATTTATTTGCGTGTGTGTGTTTTCTAATATATATTTGAATCAATAGACTGTATTCTTCTAACATTATTTACACATGCTTCACTCTTGAACACTAAAAATACGTAATTCCTTTAGAAATCTTTTTCACAAGTTCTCTGTTTCCATGAAAATACGACATTTAATGCTCGTGCACTTACAATAAAATTCGCCTCTATAGCGAACATGGTAAAATTCATTTTATTTTATTTTGTGAAAGCAGCAGGTCTTTATGCAAAATAAAAGTTCATTACTTAAATAGCTGTAGATAAGTTTGAAGTAGAAATGTATTTCATTCCTGCATCATTGGATTGGCTGAAGTGAATATGACATGGTAAAATGTATTTTAGTTTCATGAAAGTAGCAGGTTTATGCAAAATAAAAATTTACTGCTTAGATAGTTGCAAGCAGCTTTTGTTGAAATGTATTCGACGCCTTCATCACTTGATTGACGAAAGTGATTGTGACACTGTTTTCTAAAATCTCTCGAATGATTTCACTGTTCTGTGGATATACCAGCCGTTCGCTTTCGCCACGAATACTCATAAAATCTACAGACTTCTGATTAGAATGCCAGTTAGAGTTATGACGTTATTTTTAATTTGCTTATTCGGTTTTTTTTTACGAGAAATGGAACAACGCGCACACTTCGCTTTCGTCGCAATTAGCTTTGACGGCAGCTGATGCAGGCGAATCTCCACCGAATCAGCGTTGTGCTTGGACGAGACACTCGCTCAGACGGATGCACAAATCTGCATCGAAGCGGTGCACACCAATCTGTACAAGTTTATAGGGTAGTATCAGAGCGAGCGGCGCCAAGAGGGGTCACCAAATCAAACAATGCTCACGAATCAAGGAGAACACACCGGGCGGAATTAGATAGCGTCACCTTACTGGCACACGGCACGGTCGGGACAGAAATATTATTGGCAACCAGTGAATCAAAAGTTACGTCGTTGCAGCGTGTTTCCATGGGATACGCTGCAGCTGACTTAGGGGCTCGTTTGAAACGCAAATGCGGCTGATCAGGGGGGCGGACGCGGCGGATAACCATTTGCTTCGAAATGAATTTTCCTCGGAAGTGTCATCAGCTGACTTCCTTTTATTGCCGCCAACGAAATTGGATGTCGCTAATCTACAAATTCATTCGGATCTTCCGAGAATAATATCATTTGTTGACTTCGACTACCGGATCGCCATTTATTAAGTACATGTTAAAGTTTCGGGATTTTTCAGTCGTCCATACACAATCGTTTAGAATTATAATCGCTGCAATCGCTAGACGGAGTTTATGCATTTATGACAAAAGTATTGTTGCACGTTTGTGCACTTCGTGTGGTGCGCAATGGCGAATTTCGTTTATACGAAAAGCGAAGAATTTTTGAAAAATTCGTGGTAGAGTCAAATATAGACATCCTCATATCATGTATACTGCATTTCTCATAACGTGGGGCGTTCACGCACCACACGCCATAGCGATCATTCATTTTCGTCTACTTTTTGTTAAAACAGCTGAGATTTTATTACTTATTTAATCGCAAAAGTGTGGGGCGTATACGACCCATGCTGAATTTACCATTCAGGCCGCTTGCAATGATGGTTGAAAAGCGAAGAATTTTTGAAAAATTCATCGGAGAGTCAAATATAGACATCCTAATATCATGTATACTGCATTTCTTATAACGTGGGGCGTTCACGCACCACGCGGCATAGCGATCATTCATTTTCGACTACCTTTTGTTGAAACAGCAGAGATGTCAATATAATCGCAAAAGTGTGGGTCGTATACGCTCCACCCGGCCTGAATGGAAAGTCTTTAAAAAACGGTCTGGCACGAAACGTGTTAATTAAATGTTGTGTAGAAGAATCTAAATTTATTAATAGTAGAGAAAAAAATTCACTTTATGAAGTCGCAGATTTTCGAAGATAGGGGTAGAAATGGCGAACGCGTAAACGTAACGGCCACGAAGGAAATTGACTGCGGATCGTGCTCAGATAATTCGAGCGGAAAAAACACCGGCGAGAGTCGATGGGCTGGTCATTGGACAATAGTGTCCTCGAGTGGCACAGCCAAGGAACGTGATGCGCCCCGAAGGGAAGCGTATTCTTGATTATAGTGGAAAGCCACCACTTAGTCGGCGACTTCTGCGACTAGGTCGAGGGAAACGACTATCCTCCGGGGCACGGCGCGCAATCACGATCTCGAAAAACGGGGAGGGCGTAAAGTCGGTGGTAATAAACGTAGATTAACGGCCGGTTTGTTCACGAAATCGTAATAACGTCGAAACAGCTGCAAAGTGATTGTGCTGATATACGTGATACGTAAGTAGGCGGCATTTTATAGACTACCCCGTACAGACTTGAAATCGAACCATAAATTTCTTTAAGTCGCTAAAAAAAACGTTGTTTAATTTCAACTGATATGAAAATTAAATTTCACTTCGTTCTCTTACCACGAGTTCCATTTAGTCTGTACGTGTACAAAACAGTCGCTTGCTATTTTCTGTGTCGTGTTACCAAAACGCAGGTTATGTCCCCAAAAATGAGAGCGTTCTTGTCCCGAGTTGAGAATTTTACAAGACTCGATTTGGTGTAAGTAACTTTTTATTTTTTTTTTTTATATGCGAACTTTGTGAGAGTGAATGACGCGAGTAGTTTCATAGGAATCTTCTGGAGTCGTAAGAAAAACTCGTCGAGTGTGCCGTCTAAAGGAAATACTTTCTCTTGTTATTAGTCCCGGTTATCGTACGTTACTGTTACTCCTACGATACTGATTATACAATTGCAATAGCTATTATACTTTTAATATACAGTTTCTATAACTCTTACGACACTGACTGTTTCGAGGGGAACATGATTCGACCAGGACAGAGATTAACATTAAACCTATCGAGCATTAAAATTAACTAGCATACATTGTCTTGTAAAAACGACAAAATATAATTTATTTAAAATTTCTGCGACTTTCATCACAATATACGATCGAATAAAGAAATCTATTGAACAGATTCTTACGAAGGCAATTTTATAACTTCGATAATAGTAAAATAGAAAATCTAAAAATGGTCATTTGACGTACCGCGTGGTAGGTTCAGTGTTAAAGATGAGACAAAAGTGAAATAAAAAATTTGTGGAAGATGTTGGGATGTTTAATAAGAACGTGACGGAATCACGTTGGTTAGCAATAATAAATGATAATCGTAGAATGACGTTTGTATCCACTATAACGTTAACAATAATATAAATAATAAATCTAATTAGAATTAAGGTAGAGTGTGGTATTTTTAATGCCCTAAAAATCTATTTTACCTTGTACCAGCAAGTTAAAACAAGAAGCACCGGATCGCTTGCTACCGGCAAACATTTTCAATAATTCAACGGTGAAGCATCAAAATTGTACAACGATCTGAATTCAATTAAGAGTTTGACAACGTTGTCGAAGCGAGAGACTTCCGAAAAATATTTCTCTTGCTCAAATTTACGAACGGAGATTTCAGCGCGAGTTCATATTCCCGTGATGTAAATTTCCAAAGTGAAAAATTAAACAGAAATTTATATCTCGGTTGAAACGTTTCGTCGAATTAAAGCTGCAATATAAGCATCTCGATATTATACTTTTGTTTTATCGGAAGTTGCGTGTCCGCAACACTAGATAAATGTATAAAATCGTATTTGAAAGACTATGAAATAATACAGAATGATAAATCAGCCCCGCCAGCAATAATAATTAACTTTTATTCCTCATAGAATTCCGCTGGCGACGCGGATTTTTAGTCAAAACCTCACCGTGTAAAATCAACAAACCGCCAATATAGTTAAATATCATTTGACCGTGAATCGGTTTTCGACAGTGTTGCCTGCGATACGAATTTCCCGTTTTCCGACGAGAACAAAGGAGCAATTTCGAAGCGTATAGACATACAATAACTGTCGGTAGAAAAAATATTAATATTCGCGCAGTTGCGGTGGCTTTAATCGGACTAGTTTTAGAATTCATTGTTTGGCCGGAAAACAATTGGTCCTTTGAACGCTATTACCATGCGAAGGCAAGTTTAAAGCCTTGCTTTCGATCGTCCCGTTAAAACCATAACTGCGAAGTTGTTTTTCGGCTGGAGAAACAAGAACGCGAAAAAGAAAGTACTCGCTGCAACGCAGTGATGAGATATTCACGTGTTTTCTGCGTTTCTGCAATCCTGTGATATTTACTAAGAATTAATCCTCTATGGGCCCGTGTAACTTTCAGGACACATTTTATTTTAACGACATTTTACCAAATAATTATAGCTTTTTTCATGAGATGGCGCATAAATCTTAATTCTATAACGTTGCCAAGACAATCAATATTAATATTTATGACCGTTGCAAGGCTCATCAACCTCAAATAATAAAATAAATGCTGTACAAACTGTCTGCAGTAAAAATAAGCGAAACCATTTGATCCAATTGATATTATTTGTGCTTTTGTCAGTGATTACCAAACTAAAAATAGTGCACATAATAGCTCTGGGTTCGTATATCAATAATAACCTATTTGTTTGCATTTCAATTTTCAATTTGTTATTGTTTTTTTATGATACAGTTTTGTAACTTTGAGGTTACAGTAGGCTATTATGGCAGATTTCGGTACATTTAGGATAAAGCTTGTGCTTTCCCTGGTTTTCAGATTTATACATCATATACCCAAAATATGAATGCAAAATCAGATAGAAATAACAGAGGAATTAGAATTAGACGCATTAGCGGTAATAGATCCGATGATTCTTTATTAGATTCCGAGTCCGATGAAGATGTAATAGTATTTCCCGACGACGAATAAATGTCATTGACAGTGACGAAGAATTTAGTACTCAATCCTTGTCAGATGAGGAAGATGCAGGACCACAAAGAACTGTTTGGCAACCACTATCCCAGACGAATAATAATAGTTGTTATCGCCCTTGGAAAGGAGATTGCCCCAATGTCGCCGAAGCACCCCATTCTCCTGTGACCTATTTTCGAAAACTATTTGACAAGGAAATTATAAGCAATATAGTTGACTATACCAATATGCGTGCACTGCAATGTGATCCAACAAAGAGATTTCAAAAATAAAATGTTTAACGTCAAGTGCAAATTGTTTTATGGAATTTCACGCTTAAGCTTTTATGCACAGAAGTGCAAACTTTATAGGCCGTTGTTACTTGAAAGTCACATAGTGAATATATTGCAATAAAATTGTTTAAACGGAAAAATTTTTTTTCATTTACATGAATAGGTTTATAATTTCTGATTTTTCGTTCCCCAATCTTTTTTGGATTAAAAACAAAAATTCGGCCCATAGAAGGTTAACCGTTAGCACTCTAATGGCTCCTCTGAGGCGACACTAAATATTGTCATAATGTTATTCAAAATAATTTCGACATCGCTATGGTTGCGTTTAAAAAATCGGTAGAAATTAAAGTATTACGCGTACGAGTAATACTAATAAATCTGATATGCACGAAAGGAAATGAACTACAGTAGCGCACGAAAGTATTCGGACACTCTTCAAACCTAAATAACTTTTCCAAAATTGAACCAAACGACTTGACTTTTCTGGAGCAACTAGCAGCATTGATTTACTAAATGATATGCAAAACTAATTTCGAAATAATTCTAATTCGTAGGAATTACGTAGAAAAGTAGAAAAGACATTTTTTAAAACATTTTTATTTCAACTCGTAATGAAAATTTAAAATATGCGTTTTTCAGAACTGTGTTAGTTATACATATGCTGAAAATCTCACCGAAATCGATTGACGCGGGAAAAAATGGCACGCGTAGAAAGGTGTAAGAATTTCTGTAGTTTAAACAGAAACTGATCAAGAATCGTGAAAAACTGCGATTTTCACCATTTTCGATGGCACGTAGCTCGTGTGTACGTCGATCGATTTTAATGAATTTTTCTGAATGCGTATAACTATCATAGACCTACCAGATGCGTCTTGAAAACTTTTTGTGCGTGGCTCAAATAAAAAATATTTAAAAAGATTCTTTTTTATTGGTCATGTAATTCACATCAGTTCCAATATTTACAAAATTTATTTTGTATATCATTTATTAAATCAATGCAACTAATTGCTCAAGAAAAGTCAAGACGTTTGGTCCAATCTTAAAAAAGTTATTTAGGTTTGTAGTGCCCAAATACTTTCGTGCGCTACTGTATGTAGAATGCAACTATTATAGCTCGAAAAAATGTCTTTATTTTGGAATTAAAATTGCTCGGAGTGCAAAGGGTTAATAGGTATACGGTAGAAACTTCATGTTACAACAATATTAATCGCAGTACAAAACTGTTCAGCGAAGTTTCATATCATCGAACGAAATGAATTTAGTACTCGGATGGTGTGCAGGAAAACTTAAGACAAATACATTATTGATTTGAAGAATATATTTAAAAAATTTTAGTCTGAAATAGATGTTTTAAAATCTTTCTAACAAAAGTGCCATAAAGTGGAGTCAGTTTGGAACGTTTATTAATAGAAGAGCTTTCATAAGGGAGCAATAAACGAGCCTCGACTGAGAAGTATCTACGTAAACATTACAACAAAGTGTTGAATATTTACAACTAATTAGTATGTATGTAAATTTTTGCTTTTAGGAACATGTTTGCAAAGTTTGCTTACGAAATAGATATTTTAGAAGCTTTGAAAGGGCTTGAAGAGTTTCAAAGAGCTGCCACAGGAGAAACAAAGGAGTTTTCAACTGAGTGGTAATGTACGTAAACGTTACAAACAAATAACATATTCACTGTAACAATTTAATCAGAATAATTAGACTGTGAATTTTGCGTAAGCTTTAAGAACATCTATGTGTTATTCAGAAATTATCGAAATTACTAAAACCAAAGTAAAATTTCTGTTTGTTTCGCATTTCTTCCAATCGATACAAACAATTTTTATTTTTTTATAAATATTTACAACATAACGATTAATTAATACTGCCGCACTATGCATTAGGTAATGCGAAACATTTGTTGCAGTCACTGTACAGTTTTTATATTTATCTCAAAAACATTTATATTCATCTCTTGCATGTTTCATTTAAAATGTTAGGTGCACAATATAACTTGTAGATCATTCCTTATAAGTATAGTGTTCAATCATAAAGGCTTTCTACCATAATCGCTATCATCTTCCATGCATTTACTTCATCTTATAATTAATAAATAGATTACTTATTCTCTGTGTTTCTAACAAAAACGAGTAAATGCAATTTGAAAGAATAGGATGATTAAAAAGATTAGAAATATCGATATATCGTAAGTTATTCGAGTCATTCGAGGAAAAAGTAACATGTTTACTTGCTTCTTCTTCCTTACAGTTGACGCAGACAATTCTGATTACGCATAAAGAACAACAGTTTACTAACGAATCTCCAATATAACAGGTAAAAAATTTGAATATAAAACGAAATCACAGTTCATCGAACTGCGCGGTTTCTCTTCAGAAAAGAATCTTGATATCTGCGAAAATCAAGCACGAACTTTCGCAATCATCCGTTGCAGAAAATATAATTCAACCTAATATTTCTCGTGAACCGTCTCATCAGAAGACTTCAATTTTCCCACCGCGTTGCAAAAATTTCTACCGCGGGAGACCCACCTAGATTACAAGTCCGGAATCAACTTGTTCCATCGGAAATCATGATCTCATTATGTCTCGGCGAGTAATCGCCATGGCGAAAGGTTCGCGGGACCACGACAACGTTGTATAACGGAAACCGACAACAGTCTTTTCGGTTAATCTCGAAATGATTTGTTCGCAATTCGAGAACGTTGGACATTTCCCCCAGATGCTCTCTCTTTCCACGACGTTGAAAAGTTTTATCCGCGACTCGCGGAGTCCCGGCCGCACAAAAGCCGCGCGCCGTTTTCTTCCGACTGGCACGCCTAAGCTCCTGATAGTCTGCCATCGACGGAGAACCACCACAGATTTATCTGCCCCTTTCCCCTCAACCGGTCCTCCATGTAGAATCCGCCGGAAACGAGATTACTTAATCCGGTTGTTTCATCATCGAAACAGACCGTGGAAATGAAATATTCCGCGTTGCCGCGGCACTGAAATACGCTCTAACACCCGCGGCCTCCTCGCGCGTTAATCTAATCCTGGATGAAAGTAATTTTAACCGTGGACGAGTTAACAGGCTATTTTGCTTTCGAGTGCCATAATCTTCACCAATTTTTAGACCGTTTTACCAGGAGAACCGTTAAACTTCAACAGCCAAGTGCCGCCTTTTCCAAATTATTAATGAATTTTAGCAGTCCGTCGAATTTAGCGAATTTTTATTTTTACTGTCACAGATATTAAACTTTTCATTTCTATTTCCTTGTGTAAATTATTTCTATTATGTGGATGTTCTTTTCAGGCTGCTGAGCTGATAGCTAAAGTATTCAGTAACTCGAGAGCTCACTGAATAGGAATCATTATTTGAGGATTGGGAAACTGTTATTTTACGTTGACTTTTTTAAATTTGTGTATACACAAGTAGCACGGTGGTGATACCTTCTTCTCAGTGTGCGTAAAATTACACCGAGCACCTGTGTCGCGTGATAAACTACGCGAAACGAATCGGTGTACACTTTATTATACTAAATTACAATGTTTGCGATTTCTGTCGGTTTTCACGATTTCTAAATGACTATAAGTTTGCGCTATCGGACGGTGTCACACTTTTAGTTGTTTGCGTTTTGGTAGAGTCTTCTGTCAGAGTCTGGTTGCGTTCTGTAGAAGTGCACGTTCAAACTTAATTTATTCTTCAATATTAATTTATTATACAGTCGTGTATAGAATTATAAAAAATTATTTGCGTTAATTTGAGTGAATTATAAGTGCTTTTTATTACTTTCATCCACAAAATGAATTTACAGATTTAAGCAAATAAATGGTAATTTTTTAAATTTTTGTTGTTGCAATGCAATACAAGTGAGTTTATTGTATGAAAAGTGTTTTCTATTTTTTCCTATACACGCGCAATTAGTGCCGCAATTTTGGCAGAGGTATGAAAAAATTCGTTCGCAGCCAAACGGTTAAGGGTGGTTTGAGGTGGAGGAATACAAAGATTTTTAATTGATCGTGATGGAGGGGTATGTCTGAAGGACTGGGAAACTGATAACAAAGGAATATCGTAATTTATTGTTGGTTGTCTGTTTGTCATTTCGTTGGCTAGTCACACGCGGTGTCCATCTATTGAGGTAAAAGTATCTACGCACGGTGCGAGTAAAATGATTTAAATGGTTTATTTGATTCCTTTCGGGTATGCTAGCTAATTTGTTGAAAGCAGGGTGAATCACGTGCAACCTTCGATGTTGCTGTCGCAACAGTTTGTAGTTGTGTGAAGAAGTATTGCAAAAAAGGGAGTATTTCGTCTTGGGCCTGCTAGAGGACTCGTCGATAAGGCTAAGTAGCAGGCCCCGCCTTAGACTCCATCTATGGGAATCGGTGACGGATGAGATGGTAACGGGAAAAGCCGTCCAATTGTCTGTCCATCTGCTGACGAGCGTAGAAGATAGCCGCCGTAAGAGAATGCGAAAGGTACAATTTTAAAAATAATTATTCAGAGTTGTTGTTCAATTGCAGGCTTCCAAGCATTAAAGGCTCTTAGAAGTTTGGAAAAGGTAATGGATTGCGAAGTTTAATAGTACTTAGAGCGATTTCACATTATTGTTCAGTTACCAGCGTTGTTACAGTAGGAAATAAAATTTTCCCTTAATTCCACTTTCATGAAATTTATCTGTGAAAGTGGAAATTTGCATAGACACATCTGCAATTGTATTATAACGAAGAGGACTCGCGGTCTGCTGTCGGTGTTTCTCTTTCATTTTTCTTCTGTTGCCTTTTTCCTTCCTCCTCTTGTTTCTGTCTCGTATCTTGCTTTAGCCGTGCATTGTAGAATATATCGAAAAGCGTACATTAATAAAGGTTTCTACTTAATTTTGTATAACGGCGACTGTTTTCATTCGTTGCAACAAATTTTTCTCGCTGTCGGCTTTTTTTAGGCCACGATTCCCGGAACATGGAGAATTTGCATAAAGACTTGCAGCGCGGTAATAAGTTATCGAGTTGAAAATAGCGATGGTTCTTTTGAATTTGAATGAACGTAATAAAACGACGGTAAGAGGATACTTCGAAGCAAAGGATCCCATATTAAGTTTCATTCTGATGGCTAAATTTTGAAGTCATTCCAGGTAGGTCGCATTAATTCTTCGGCGACTAGGTTAAAGTTAATTAAACTGAGACGTATATCATCGTACGCTGGAGCGGTGGGTAACACTGGTTGCACTCAGAAAATTTAATAGCTACCGCTGAGCGCCAGCAGTGTCATTCAATGTAGACAATTTGAATTTCAATTTAAGTTCTGCAGAAAATTAGTGATACGGCGAAATCGTTCGTGTAAATATATTTAACTCCGTGAAAATACGCGATAATGAAACATACGTTCCTAGACAAAAGATAGAATGTACTCTTTCACTAAAGACAATCATTGTACGTGAGCTTGATATTGCATACGAGTATGCGTGCGATCGAGCGAATAAGTCTACGCTTCAAATTACAAAATCTTAGAAGTTTACAAAACTGTTCGCTGAATTCTATAATTAATCGAACTTCAGATCTGTTGCATGAAAAACGTATTTCAATCGAATCCTTAAATCATTTTCCCCAATGTCGCATTATGCTAATACCTTTATTAGCATACAGGAAATAAGTAGACATTAATGAAATGATGCGTATGTATTTTTATGGGCTCGTGTGGTTTTACCATATCCAAAGAACACATTGCGAAAGATGCTTTTTGACCATCTACTGCATTAACAACGATCGTGCAACCTCCTCAAACACAACTACGTTTTCCAGAATTTTTTCGATCCGTTAAATTCTCAAAATTGCCCGCAAAACAGCAGCAAATTTGCAACTAGTCACGAGTTATCTTGACCATCGCGTAGGTGTATGGATAGCATGGGAATGTAGAAGCGAGCATGGGCAGGTAAACGAAGTAAAAACGGCGATGCGCGACTCGCCAGAAGAGGAAAGTGTCGGCAACGACACCATTTGGGTAGCTTTTTGCAAGGGTGGGTCGTCGTTTCTCTTTTCGTTATGACGCGGCGGGAAATTTGATTTTCGCGTGAGTGGAGACGCATGGCATTGCGTTTCATAGCAAACCTTTTCTAAGCACACTATGATTTGCGAAGAAGTGTTAATGTATGTCACGGAATTTCACCAGCTCTACACCTAGAACTTCACGTGCACCGCACTATCTTCTTTGTGGAACGATTTGTGACATCGAACTTCGAGCCTTCTGTTGGTAGTGGCAGAATTACCGCTCGTTTGATCGAGCCCACTGGCAAATTTGTTAATACTAAACATGTAATAATATATAAGCAGTTTTAAAGCATTTCTTATATTTTTATAGTGAGTCCAATAATATTGCGAGATTTTAACGCTTGTCCGTATTCGTGTATTATTCGTCTTGTTCTATCAAACCTAATTTTATTTTCACTTTCAAATTGTTTATATTATATTGTATATCTCACGTTTGCCTATTTCTATATTCACAACAAAATATTTGTAGAAATACTTATTTCAAAGAGAAGATGGAGCTACGTCTCAAAGTAAACCTGAACAATGAAAAACTATGAAACCTACTTGACTTGAGTAAAGAAACAAGACTTGTTGACAAAATTAAATGAACAAATAACAATTGTTTCAGGTTGCTAATAACCTTGCTGTTGATGCTACGATAAACTGTTTAAAAAATCGTCTAAGGGAGCAGTCTCTAGACAGACATATTAATCGGGGTCACGCAAATATGGTGGAGTACATTTCCTGGAGCTACTCTAATGCGTCCAAAGCGTTTCTGAATGCAGATTAATTGGAACGAAAACTTGTCTTTTAAATTAATTACATCACATTAATTACATTAATTACAAAAGTAAAGAGTTTCAGAATCGATATAAATTTGAAATCTACCATAGTAGGTCAAATGATCCTTTCCAGATCTTTTATTGTACAATTGTTAAAGTTATGAAATTGTATGAAAAATTGGACAATGCTAAATATCTTTTATCTATACAGGGTGGTCCACGCAACTGTTTCAAGTCATAACTCCGTTATAATGGCATTTACGAAAAAATGCCAAAGGAGAAAGATAAATGGTTCGAAGAGCACTACATCTGTAGGACTTTACATTTTTTTTAGATGCAGCAGTGCATATGCAATTAATAATTGCATCATTTCTTTAAATAGAAATGCATATTTTTTTGTACACAGATCGATTCTTCTGTTCAGTCTACGTAAAAAATAATTCGGGGTACCATGGCAAAAAAATTATTAGATCTCGAGACATTTTCAAAAAATGTCTTTATTCTTGGTGACTCACTCTGCATATAGGTTTGCAATTGTTGATTTTTCGTTGCAAAAATTTTCTTATATTTAAGAAAAAATATTCGACCTATAGAGGGTTAAATCTCGCCATTTTTGTATTTTTATGAGGCAACATACACTGTCCAATTTTAATTCTCGATGACTTCAGCGTTAAAACTAAACAATTCGGTAATTAATTCATGAATGCACGAGTAAGCTGAATGACGCTGAAATTGGGACAAGTACCCGGGCATTTTATTAGAAATTTCGTACAACGTAGTATCGCGAAAGGAGCCGATAATGTGAAAGCACGGTCTATCGTGCAGGTCGCGGGGAACGTAGTGTCGCGGTAGCTTGCACAGGTGTGGCAAACACGAGTTTGCGCGCGTGTCCTCCGGGCGTGTGCTTTGTGCGCTGCGCGACCCTCCGCTTATGGCAGCGCGCATCGGCGCGTGCACATTTACGCGTTGCGTCTTCCAGAGCGTTTGCGTGCCCGGAGAACGCGGACCGATCCACCGCAACTAATTAGGTGATGTGTTTATCGCGCGTATCAGTTAGCTGGCGCGGCGCGGCGTGACGGACTAACTAGTTATAATCGATTATCGCCCCTGAGAATCGAATTCTTCACAGTTCGTCGGCGTAGTTCGACGCGTTCGCATACTCTCCTCCAACCACGCGTACACGCGTTTACTCGGGACACCACCGTACGCTGTACAGGGTGCATAAAAATGTTGTGCTTTCACAATCACAGGAGACATGTCGAAAATCTTTGCTGTAAATTTGTTCTTGATCAACTTTTCGAAGGCCAAATCTTTTTATTACAGCATCGTATTCTACGCATCGAGAAGAATAAACTCGTCGCATAAGTCGATTTCTTTATTGCAACCACCATAGCCTAGCAGAAGCAAATTATTGGGGACTAGGACCCTGGAAAGTGTCTGACGGCTTGCAGTTGGCAAACATGTACATCCCCCTTGCCCTTTTCTTTCAGTAGTAAAACACAGTAGAAACATAGAGAGCCAGGTCATCAACAATATTTTGTCGCATTCGTCCGCGAGCTACCCTAATAACAGTTTCATCGAGAAACAATCGCCGTTGTTTAGTCACCTTGGGCCTGTTCGTATTGGGCCATCGTTTAGCCCCATGGACATAGTAGCGGTCGGTCGCCAAATCGCTAAAAGTGGCACTATCCTTGAACAAGTTAGTTGAAATCGTAGAGGATCCTACGTCAACAATTTTGTAATTAAGCAAGATGTACAACTGCAGTTGCCCGCGAAAGTATTCGGACACTCTTTAAATCTAAGTAAACTATTAAAAATTAAATCAAACGATTTGATTTTTTTTTTTAAGCAATTAGGAACATTTATTTACTATATGATATTGTTGGGATTATGGAACCTAACTATAAAATAACTGCACCACTTTAATCTCAACCAATGCATTATTTTAAACTGGGTTGAAAAGAACTACTTTACTGTTTGACTCGATCACAGAGAATGAATGTTTAGAAGCTGCGGGTTGAATATCGGGTGAACGCAATGCAACAAAATAATCGGGTCTGCCTTTAAACTTCTAAGAACGTTTTATTATATCTCCGCACCTTCGCATCGAGTTGATTCAATTTTACATGAAGGAAATATAAATAATTGTAATTGGAAAATGGAAAAGACATTTTTTAACCTTTAACACTCGGATGGTGACTCTGAGGCACCACTAATTATTGTCACATTAGAGTTATTAGAGTGTATTAGAGTTAGAGCAACTTCGAGTACAAAGGATTGAAACATTTTCATTTAAAATCGTAATAGACATTTACAATACGCGTTCTGTACACCAGCTTTACTTATACAAATGTTGCAAATTTCATCGAAATCGATTCACGCAGAAAAAAACGACACGCGTAGAAAGATGCAAAAATTTTTGGAGTTTAACCCTTTCGCTTCGAGCGCCGCTTAAAGTGGCGCGCACAAAATGTCCTGCGGGTACGAGCGCCGCCTATAGACGGCAGCCACGTGACGACTTCTGGGTCGTCACCCCATATATTCGGCATCCAAACGATGCATCAGTCGATAATAACAAAGACGTAAATTATACTCATTATATTGTAGCAAAGATTGTTTTATTTAGTAAAAATGTTATTTAAGACCTAGGAAAACGTATATACAGCAACAACGCATATTGCACGTATTCATGGCGCGCGCTTCCGTTCAGTGACAGTACTTCGGCGGATTGGACAGCCGAAGCGAAAGGGTTAAGCAGAAACTGACCAAGAATCGTAAAAAATTGCAATGTTCACCATTTTCGATGTCATGCAGCTCGCGTGTATGTCGATAGATTTTAACGAATGTTTCTGCAACTGTAACTATCATAGATTAACAAGATACGTCTTAAAATTTTTTAATACGTGGTTCGAATAAACATTACTTAAAATGTTCGCTTTTAATTGTCATGTAATTATACATGTTATGTAATATTTATACATAGACGAAAGTGTTTTACTTAATAAAGGGAGATTATTTTTTAAACAATATATTCCGTCAAAAAGGAGTAGATTTGGCATTAAGTCATTCGTTATTTGCGATTGCGAAATAAAAGGTTATTAAGGCTTTTGAGGTCACCACATAATTTATTTCAGCTACAATCAATATACCTTGCAATGAAAATTCAATCTGCTCAACTTGCGCTCTTTCGTAAAAGGTACGCAGCCCACGGTAGGCTTTTTCATACGGAGTGAGAAGTCCATGGCGCACGCTTTGCGTCAGGCAACTCAGCGCTCAAAGGGTTAAAAGACATTTTGTTATTACTGAATAATATCCACACAAGGTCAATTCGGCGAGTGAAGATTGGAATACGTCGAAGTGCCTTTGTCAAAGATGACACAACGTGTCAGGAGCAATGGATGTGAAAAGCAGTTTACAACCAATCTCCGAGAACCAGTGTTTTGGATTCACCCCTAGGGCGACAATTACTTATCTTACACCCTGTACATTCTATTTCAGCGGCACACCGTTCCCGCACGCCATCCTCATACCCCCAACTGACGACCAACAAGATTCCCTTTGTCCCCTGGTTGTGTCCTAGGGAAACGCGACGGAGTTTTGTCGGTTCAGTGAATGGAATATCTTTTGTGTGTTCGGCGGTCGAAATTATTCCGGTTCGTTGTAATTAGCGGATTCGTGTGTTTTCGGATTTGTCGCGGGTGAGCGATGCTAACCGAATATTTTGGATTCCCCGCAGACCGGTACCGCGCGGTTGCACGGTAATAATTAGACCGACGGTTTTGCACGCGCACGCGAACACCACCGAGACAAAAATAATGGTCGCAAAGGCGAAACTTAAATAACGGCTTCCATTTCAATTCTGGCCACAAAAATTGGCTCGTGGAAATGGACATTTTCAGAATTTTCAGCGACAAGCTTGTACCTCCGCGAAGCATTCGGTATCTTTTTGTTCTTTCGCATGATGTCTTGTATTTTCAGTTCTGGCAAACTGTTTTCCACTTGAGTGGAATGTGAAACTAAAGTTACCACATTAGATACAATTATTTAACACGGGCACATATTCAGATGCGAAAATCTGATTTTGATGAAACTTATGGGAGCCTATAGTTCTTTGAAAAATATTTGACAAGTGTTTTTTTATCGGCAACCATCCAATTTGAAGGGGTGAAAACAGCCCTAAACGTTGGAGTATTTTTGAGATATCTCGGAAACCAGAGGTCGAAAAAATTGATTTTTTTTTTAAATTGTGTGTTTTTCAATGGGAAATATAGTCGCGCAAGAAAATGTTAACAAAAGTTTTCTGTTTAAACAATAAAGCCATAAGCTCCCATGAGTTTCCTCAAAATCGGATTTTCGCATCTGAATATGTTCCCTTGTAAGTTATAAAATTGTCTTCATAGGAATCGATTCGATACATGTCTGCTTACAATAAGAGAATAGGTTTTGAAATGGTATTACTAGTTTCTTTACGCTTAATCATTTTCAAGGTCACTTTTATGTCATCTTGTTTTTTAATGGTAAAGCTACATTTTGTATTTCAGAATCATTATGTAAACAAATACACAACTTTTGTTTGAAATATCTTTTTTGTAGGTTCAGTATTTACTAAAATATTTACCGATTGATCACGTGTTTTGTCCATCTGCTAGACTTGCATCTTGTAATATTGTCAAACTATTATGTATTGGTGTCATCAGTGTCATCAAGCAAGTGACGACTGTTTAACATTAGAGAAATCCAAGTATTGGCTAGTGTATGTCTTACAAAAATGACAAGATCTAATTTACCTGAATCTACTGCGATTTTAATTACAATATATGATTGAATAGAACAATCTATTGAATCAGTTCCTATATAAAGCAATTTTACAACGTCAGTAAACTGTAGTAGATTTAATGATAAACAGCCGATTGTACAAAATTAATTTGCATGCGTGTGGCGTCGTCAACGAACGTGTAAAATTATTCGAATACTCTTTGTCAGAGGCGCACAGCAAATTTCTTGTGTATTTTTCTCTGCACGTCACGATGGACAATTGCAACAGTTGTCACACGAATGTTCAATCGTTTGGCGAATAATGTTAGCACAATCGATCGGCGCTCTCGGTCTTCCCAGGACTTCTTTAGATCGACGATATTTATTATTCACTGGCTGCCCGCATAATGCAGGCCGACTACATAGAACAGAGAGTCCCATTGAACTGGGACTTCGTACCTTTTTAAGCGGGCAAATGCTCGGAAATGTGTCCTGGCAGGTGTAGCAACCACCTTCTAACCCGACTGGCCGATCGATACCCTCGGATCGCAATCTCGCTAGGTCACGTTGGCCCGTAAAGGTAAAGCTACCTCGAAAAAGTAGAAAAAAAAAGAAAAATGTAAAAGAAACTTCTCCCGGAAAACCTTTCTTTCTCTTTTCCTGCTACCCTAGCCACTTTCAGCCACTTAAAAAGTGGGAGCAGAATGCTCGACGAAGAGAAACGCGTATTACTCTCGGGGAGAGAGAGCATTGCGAAGAGAAAGCCGTACGGAAATTCGTTCTGGGAACCGCGATAAGTATGCGAAAATTGACAGAGTTAATGAGTCTTAATGATCCTGAACGCTTCGTCTGAAACACTTGCACGGCTAATCTCCTCTGTGTTAGCAGATTAAATAAACATCGTCGCATATTTGCACACTGATTTAATAATTCCGCGTCGTTCCGTGCCGAATAATTTAGCGAGGGTAGTGAGACTTTGATGCAAATTTCCTGACCAATACGTGATGGATTAATGGGGTTTCGGTTTGCTATCGAATCTATACGTTCTAAATTTTAAACATCGGTCCACAACTGTCTTTTCGAACTGCCGCTGCTTTCGATACACTTCGAACGTGTAACACGAAATATTCGTACTGTTTAAAAGATTCTTTCAATTGAAATTAACACTAAATACACCACAGTGGTAAAATGAATCTTTTCATATCTTGCATTTTACAATTATCGACGTTAGAAAATTGCCTTCGGAAGAACCGATTCAATAGACTTTTAATGCAAGCATATATTATAATAAAAACCGCATAAAATCCGAATCAATCGAATCTTGTCACTTTTATAAGACAATGTATTAGGTTGTTCGGAAAGTACTTTCGCTTTTTCCCAACAGAGGATTTAATTGTATTTTTTCATAGCCAACTTCACACTTAAGCCGCATAATCATTATGTATTTTGACAGCTAATATAGCAAGGCTTGCTTGTGAAAAAGCAATTTGTTCGATTGTATCTACGCAGTAGTTTTTGGTTGGTGCCCTATCAAGAAAGAAAGTGAAAAGCAGCATTTTCGGCATATTTTACTTTTTTACTACCGAAAAGGTGAAAATGCTGTTCAAGCAAGAAAAAACATATCCGATGTGTATGGATATGATTTATTGATAGAACACCAGTGCTAAAACTAGTTCGCAAAATTTCGTTCCGGCAATTTCGATGTTGAAGATGCAATAATAGTTGCAATAACATGATAGATGCAATAAAACTTCTGGAAGACAAATTGAAGCTGATGAAGACACAATAAAGGCATTCATTGATGCAAACCGGCGAATAAAAACTCCTGAGATCACTGAGAGATTAAATTTATCAAAGTCGACCGTTCATGATCATTTGAAACGCCTAGATTTAACCTCAAATCTCGTCAAAAACTACAAAAGTTTTGAATTTTCCGTAAAACCTAATATTTTGTCAGTAGTATTGAGACCTCGAAGTCTCTACTTTCACATGATTAGAAGGTGTCAAGAAATTATCTTTGAGAAATCGTTATATCTTAATTCTTCATCTTAGGATTGGCGAATTTCTGTTAAAAATGTTTGTTGCAAAATTAACCTTGACCGAATTTTTGAAGGACAAATTTTTTAATCATCCCGTCGTGTGCTGCTCAACGAGAGGAACAAACTGCTCAAAGAAATCATGGGTTGGAAATTAAACGTTTTCTCAGAAAATTACTTGAAACTTCCGATAGTAGTGAAGTTTACTTTGCAAACAGAGTGTTTGTGTTTCGTAGTCAGATGCATAACATATAAACCATCGCGTCGGACCGTTAACTATTCACTATCTCGAAAATTTCACAGTTCTGCTTAAAGCTTCGTGTTGTAATGAAATTCTGAATCGAGTACGTTTATGTGTTATAGGAGCTTTAAATTCATATTTTAACCGAATGGTTAAGTTCCGACCGATGGTTCCTCTGAGAAGTTTGTTCCTCTCGATGAATAGAATACGATGCAACTGTTAACAAAATTTGACCTTCAAAAAGTCGGTCAAGGTCACACATAATGTACACTAATTAAATCTTGTTGCTCCTATAAGAGAATATATATTAGATAATCTTAATGCTCGGTAGGTTTAGTGTTAACCGATTAATGGACTTTGTCGAAAGTTCCTGCTTCTTTAAAAGTACAAAATTAATTTCGCTCAGTATGTTTATTTGCGTATAAAAGAATCACATCGGGTGATGCTACGATCCTCAGAATGAATGTTTAGGTTAGCGGTCTGAACGAATGTATACGGCCAGATCAGTACTAGTTCTGCTTTGTTGTTCTGTGCAACATAATTGAGAGGATGCACCTTCCAAATATCAATTAATATTATCAAATCAGTTTGATAAAAGTTATAAAGGAAAGTGTGTATCAAATCCCATTTCCCAATACCTACTTTTGTGGTATATTCTTTAACAGATCTTCGCCGACCCTAAGATGCAGACCGCAGATGCAATATTAAACATTTATTAAAAATAATTCTTAATAACAAGTACGACGTCTAAACAATTCTAGATACTAAAAAAAAAAATTATTCGCAATTACAGAACGGTGAAATTGTATTATTATCGATAATCGCGCGTCCGCAAAGTGTTAAACTGATGAAAACTGCACTTATTTTTGCGTCAGCCAAGTAGGAGACGGTCGGAACGATTTATTTCGACTCATTTGGCAACGTTGGTGTCAAGGAAAGAGTACTGACAGAACAGTGGAAGCGGAACAGTGTTCCCGGTTAATCACCAACCATCACCGCTTCATTTTTCACGAGGTTCCGCATGCCGCGAATTCCGGCTGTCAAATTAGAAAGACGAGACCGCCCAAGTTCGTCGTGTTCGTCAGTTCGGAGTTTCGACTGGAAGGTATGAAACGATCGTCTTTAAGATGCCGCCAGACGCAAGGCTACGTGTACACACAAAGGCAAAACAGTAATCTCTCGATGGATGCGCACACGCCAGCCGCAGAGCTAGTGGGCTTTAAAGCCCAGAGGCTTCAAAGGAGTCCCCTTCCTCCTGTTCCTGCCGCTTTACGGACGCGAGTATCGTCGATTATTAATTTTTATCGGGAAACCGATAGCCTCGCGAACTTTAAAGTCTGCTTTCTTTTTCCCTTATTTTGCACATTACTTTTTATAGTTCTATTACTGTTTCGCGAGTGAACCGGGGAAATTCTCGTTTTTCATCGTTTCATTAAATTCCGGGGAAAAAGGAAAATCACTTTTCTCGCTGATATACAATGAATCACTTTAATATTCGGACACTATACAATTTTCACTTTGCCGCATTGTAATTTTATTCACGATGAAGAAAAACAAAATTAATTCTAAATTACATTACTGTATAAGGTCTAGTTAAGAAAAGCATAATTTTTATTTATATAATTACTAAAGTTTACTAAGTATTCTATTTTAAACGAAACAATGTCTAATTTTAACGTGACAATAATATTCGGACACCTCGGAATGTAACAATTTGCGTGAGCTAGTGTGATATTTAATGCGCTTGTGATGCACGTTTACAAACGTTACAGACTGTGTAAACTGTCTCGAGCCTCAGAAAATCAGTTGTGTTTAGATATTCACTAAGTTCACTGGTAATAATCGGACGTAAGAGAAACACTTCATACAACGTACGCCAACTTGTCATTTTTCACAATGCGAAAGGTGATTCCTACAGGAAAATTGCAGCAATGCTTAAAATTAGTAAAAGTACAGTGTGAGATATTATTAAAAGATTGAAGTATGAAGACCGAATACAATATATTCCGCAAAGAGGCCAACCAAAAATTTTGGACACACGAGATAAAAGATAATTATATTGGGTTGTTCGTAAAGTAATTTCGTTTTTTCCCGACAGAGGATTTAATTGTACTTTTTTGCACCCAACTTCACACTTAAGCCGCATAATCATTATATATTTTGAGAGCTGATATAACAAGGCTTGTGTGTGAAAAAGTCCAATTGATTCTACGCAGTAGTTTTTGGTTGATGCCCTTTTAAACATGGAGAGCAATAAGCAGCATTTTCGTCATATTTTACATTTTTACTATAGAAAAGGTAAAAATGCTGTTCAAGCCAGAAAGAAATTAACCGATGTGTATAGAGAAGATGTGTTGACAGTACCCCAGTGCCAGTACTGGTTTGCAAAATTTCGATCCGGCAATTTTGATGTCGAAGATGTACCACGTTTTGGAAGGCCGGTTGAAGCTGATAAGGACACGATAAAGGTATTGGTTGATGCAAACCGGCGAATAACAACACGATATTGAATTACTTTTCGTTTGTAAAAATTAGTACAAAAACTATCAATTTTTAAAAATGTCCGAATGTTATTGTAACGTTAAAACCAGACGTTATATTGTTTAAAATTCGAATATTTAATAAACGCTAGTAATTATATAAATAAAATGTATACTTTTATTAACTAGACATTATGTAGGGATGTAATTTAGAATTCATTTTTATTTCCTTCATCGTGAACAAAATTACAATGCGACAAAGTAAAAATTTCATAGTGTCCGAATATTAAAGTTACTCACTGTAGATATCCAACCGGAGAAAATAAGAGGACAATGTTATTCGAGACTAAGCGCAAGATTAATTGGAAAACCTGCGCCATTGAATCATCGTTAACTGCAAAACTATTGGGTCTCCTTAGCGAAAGGATTGTAAAGGAGTCCCGAGGTCCTTCGAGGGCTGTTCAGTATCTTCGAATGGCAATTCAGTCATCGGAAAGACTTAGGGTAACGAAAAGGATCACGGAGTTGCTTCCAATACAAGGGCCGCCAAAGACTCTTGATATCCTCAAAGGATCTTCGAGACCATAGTAATACAAGAGTCATCGGCCAAGTTTTGGTTCACCGTGGGCTTACCGAAATTTTCAGAATTTTGATCGAATGAGGTCTGGTTCGAGGTCTGAGGTCTCTACTATCGAACGTACACATCGCTGTGGAATTTCTAGTCTATTTCTGAATTTCTAGATGCAGTTATTGGGAGTGTAGAATGCATTTATCAGAGTTTTTCATTCGAAACATCTACGACTGCCAATGCTTACGGATTCGGAAAAGATCTGAATTTGTTAAAAACAACGGAAGTTGCGTAAGAAAATTTAAGTGACTTCCTGTGTTATAAAATCTAGCTACGATAATAATAACGAATTTATGATAATGCTGTGACAAATTATATATAAGGAGTATGATCTTTTGAAGCTTTGAAAAGAACAGAGACACAGCAATGATGGTGAAAAACAAAAGAAGATCGAAGGCAAAGCTGTGTTCAAATGAAATAAAACCATAAAAAGAAATAAGAACCTTTTTGCAATTCTTAGTGAACGTTCCGTTGTCTAGTGTTGCGCGGTTGTATTCTACAACTTTGAAATGTTTAATTATTCGGTGGGTGAACAGTACACTTTACTTTCTTAATGAGACCAAGGTGAATGGAATAATGGGGCATTTGCATCTTAATTTAAGAAATGACACAATACTGCGTTGTCTTTGATATCGTTCCCTTTGTTGTATTATGAATATCGCAAGCGATGGACTATTTATATCCGTACGACTGTCAAGTACAGCAAAATTACACTATCTTCCAGCGACTCATTGTAATTTGTGTATCCAGAACCATTAATTCCTTTGCTGTATTTGTTACTGATTTATAATTATAATGTGCAGAGAGCAACAACAAATGCCGACATTAAATGCCTAACCTTGTTAAAATTATTACATATGCTATAAGTGCCAAACATGAAACACACGTACTCTATAATAACAATTATTTAATAATTTATTCTACATCTCTCTATAATAATTTATTACATCATATGATCGTATAAGAAATTTTATTTATTTATCATATTCCCATGACTTTGATCGTTATAAAAGAAAATAGAAACCAGTAATTTTGGATCATTCGGTAATTCTGCTGCTAAAATATTTGTGCTGCACATTCGTCATGTTTCAACATTTTCGTGTGAACGCAGCGTTTATAAATGAAAATTATTATTTGAAAACACGAACAACATTTCGTTAATACTCGCAATTCTTCGGTACCGATTATTAGTAAAAATTTAGTCTGATGAATAATTTATTGCATCTTATTGAAATCACAATAAGGTGCACCGAGTTATTCACAGCGAAATCACAGTTTTCAGAGTAATCTCGTTTAAAAGACTAAAAATTCCAATTCTCCGTCCATCCGACCAAGGTTTCCCGACTCGACTGTCGCAGCAGAAACTCTCGGCGCATTATTGATCCCCCCGAAACCGAAAAATCCACAGGCCGAGGATTTCATTAGATCGAAAGTTTATGAAAATGTAGTTACGGCTGGGAAAGAGCTAGCAGAGCATGGGTGATTTCAATCTCCAGTATTGTTTAACTGGAAAGTTTCCCTACCCCCAGTCAGCTCCTCGGCGTGATTAAAGAGCTGCCTTGACGTTGTTCTCGCAATGAAACCCGCCGTTACCAGGAAAGACATTGTTCTGAAACTCGGAGCGTTCGTGCCGCGTATCGACTGGCAAGTGTACGTCGCCACTCTTCGTTACAGGCCTGCTGTGACGCGTGAAACGCGTGCACGCTTCTGCTGCACGCTGGCCGAATGCACACGGAAAACCGAGGAAAAATAACTGGGTTACGGTAGAACGACTCGACGGGAGGAGCGTTTACGCTAATCGTCCCGTAGTTTCCATGGTTTTCGAGGCGCGACGCTCCCCTTGTTCCGTAATTGATATTTGCCCCGGTGATTTATGAAATTCTCATGGTACAATTTCGTTGGCAAATTGGCCACATACTTTTAAACGAAACTCGCCGGCCGTGCCGCAACGCATCCGCCAGCCACGCGAGTGCAAATACGCGTTACCGACCGAAAGCGATATTTCTTCTTTGTTTCGGTATCGAAACGTTCGTTTACCGGAAGCACAGAATTCGAGGGATTTTGAGACTCGAGTTCCCCACTGCGGTTGAATTTCCCGTGCATTTCGATTGCTGTACGCGCAGCTTTGTCGAGATCGATGCACGGTACAATGAAGCCCCGTGCAAAGTCGGAAATTTGATATACAAAGATATGAGGTTCTTTGATTTGGAAAATTGAGAGAGTTTTTCGGGTCTGGTTTGCAGTTTTCTTTCCATGCTGCTTTCGAAGTCGTGATTTTATGTGATTGCGAGGAACAGAAGACGCGCGAAAATATATTTATGATGTGCGATCGATCGAATGACCGATTTTAAATTAGTAAACAGATTTGTTCATTCGATCATACATTGCCGGAAGAAAATGCGAGATATCTAAATAAATTCAGGTTTGTAGCTTTTATAAAGCAACATGTGAGTCGTTCATTTTGAAAGTGGCTTAAGTTCATTTATGCTCGAATCGAGATATTGAAGGATTTGCGTTGCATTAAATTTAAAAATAAGGGTAACAGATAATATAATAGAATAATGTTTTTGGGTTTCTAAAGGTATTCAAATTTATCATCCCAATTAGAATAATTAACATTATTGAAGAAATAATATGTTTTTGATAGCTATGAATGGACTTACGCCATTTTTAAAATCAATGAAACGATGTTTTCAATTCTTAAGAAAGCACAAGTACATAGGAAAAGTAAATTTTTCTTGAAATTAAAATAAATGTATACACTTTTATGTTATAAAATCAAAAAAATATTCAACTTTCATTCTTTGTTAAATAATTTTTACATTAAAATTAATATAGTTTTATTAATTATTATTCAGTCTTTTCCAGTTTGTGTACGCGGGATAAAATAACTGTGGTGCGCAGGTGGTATATAACGTAATAAATCCATTAAGTCCTTATATTTTAAGTTTGTGAGTGGTCTCGGTTTTTTGTATAGTGATGCCAACTGAATATTATTAAAGTTTATCGGACTTCCCCGTTACGGTAATAAATCCAATGTTTTGAATGGTGCTTCCTCGTTCATTGTCGTTTCATAGAATAACTTATATGAATCGCTTCTCAAAAATCTCATCCAACATACTTTAAACCAATTTACTCTTTCACCGTCAGAATTGTATAGCCTTTTAAAAATCGCATTTTTTGTGGACAGGCACTATTCCGTTGTTTAAAACAAATTCATTGCACATTGAAAATTCAACTGTTACTTTGATAATTAAACATAAAGCTGGGATCTCATAAAATTTTATTGCATAATTATTTTCCATATCCATTTGAAACTCTCACAATGGGACTTACGCCACTTTCAAAATAAACTTTTTTATCGCTTCATCAACCAGCAAATTTTCGTGTTACAAAATCTTAACGATTTTAAATATATTAGTAACAAGTTGCCTCAGAATGAAAAGATCTTGTAAAAATGTAACTATTATGGGAGCTGACTCGAATTTTTTAAAAATGGACTTACGCCACTTTCAAAATAAACGGCTCATGTATCAGTCACTTTGTGTATTTTGGTCTGGGACAGTGTTAAGAAAGTGGAAATAATGCAAAATTATTAGAAAATTGATTTAATAGCTTCGTAGTGCCTTAGATCACTGATCCATTTGCGACATAAATATTGAGAATCCGCTGTCTATTCGTGATTTATAATTATTTTATAGCTTCGTGTTTTATTTCGGAAAGTGTTTTTTGATTCGTGAAGGCTCGAAGCAGTAAATAGGAGGACGGACGGTGACAAAATTATGCAAGTTTCCTAAGAGTGTCATTGATGATATCTATATTTTGTTCAATACTTTCAAAGTATGCAGTCAAACTTAAGTTTGCGTTTTAGTAACGTTCAAGCACTACTAATTTTGTTAGTCGCTTCACAATTTATACTTCCTGCAAAATTTTCTGCAGTACATGTTAGATTTCAACATGTATTATTGTATAATTAAATCTGCGTTGGAATTAGCAGAAATTTAATACTGTATAAAATTAAAAGTATTGTTCAACTATTACTTCAAGAATATACTGAAGCAATTATTTTTAAGAAACTGAACAAGATATTTGCATAAAACATTGCATACATATTTATGCACACTTTTGATCTACACAAATGAATTTTTATGAATCGTTATCATAAAAATTGTGGTAATTGTCCATCTAGGAAGTAAACTGAGCTTCTTTTAAATACGTTTTAATCTTTTTTCAATAATTACAATAATTTTACCAGCTTTATTTAATCAATGTTATACCGCATGAATGGTGAAAATCGCAAAAATTCGGTTCAATGATTTTACATGGGACGTGTTCACGTGTTTCTACTTATTCAACAATAAATATCGTTATGGCTTGCAACTTCGCGTTGTGAACGCTCAAACGTCGATAAAGTTTTTGCAGCATCGGTATTTCCGGGGCGGAAACTTTCCGGCGTGTTTTATGCATACGTACAACCGGGGACAAAATTAGCGAGCATTTTTTACTGAGATACAAGTTGAGCAGACTCGGGGAAAGTTCGAGTGCTCAAAAGGTTCCGAGAGAAGAAACTCTGTTTCGTCCATCTTTCCAACCTCGAAACCGCCCCGACACTTGTTAAGTACCTTATTTGAGTTTCAAAGTTCAGTTTTACGGTCATTTTTTCCCCCGAGACCAGCCCACTTCGGCGTGCACTCCAAAAGGCCAACGCGTCTTTAATCACTTCGCGTATCGACTTGCGAAGCGATCTTCCGTATTTTAAGCAGTTCTCCTCGTCGCAAATAATTGCACAGTGCTTCCACTTCAACAGATTCGCAAAATCGAACTAAAAAATGAGATTTTGACTTCAACTTAGTCTGGAAAAAATATAGTGAACATCGTTAGAAATTACTTTTAACTGCTTCTAATTTTATTATTATTTATTATTAGTATTTCACCTTCCACAGCGACGAATCTATAAATTTCTGCGAATTATTCCCTTCGCAAAAATATTATTTTGTATAATACTGTATTAACATTTACGACCGCATACTGTTATTTACGAATGTATCAAATAATAATATCGCATAATTTTCCTTGGAACACTGTAACGTGTAAGATCAATTTTTAAATATATATTCTCGGACACCTTTTGTACATATTCGTGCGTTTAAATTTAAAGAAAGTATTTGAAAAGATGGATGCACTTTATTAAGAAACATTTTATTTTTGTATTCCATTTGGCGGGAAAACTACGCTGTTAGCAATGGACAAAATAAATGTTGTTTGAAAAGAAAATGTGATGAATGAAATTTAAGAACAGATATGATTCTTTAGAATGGCGTGATTTTTACTTGTAAATCTATTACAGGTGTAGGAAGTTTCTGTTGAAATCCCTTGAAATTTACTTACATATAATAGACATAATGGACCGAGTTACGTGAAAAGGAAGTGAAATAAAGTTTACAAGTACCTAACAGTGAAAAGTTTACTCGTAAAAATACTAAGTGCAGGGAATGTTATGGTCGTGGAGGAAGAAGTAGCTATTTGAGCCAGACAACCCGTAAAATGATATATCTCAACGTACAATAAATGTTGACAGTTGTTTCCTACGATTGTGTATTGCTTGCAGACTAAAATTCGATGAGTTCAATTAATCTTGACTAAAAAAACACGATATGCTAATATATACGAGTACAATTATTACAACATTACAAGAAACCT
The DNA here is from genome assembly GCA_028453745.1 of Agapostemon virescens. Lineage (NCBI taxonomy): Eukaryota > Metazoa > Arthropoda > Insecta > Hymenoptera > Halictidae > Agapostemon > Agapostemon virescens. The sequence goes on from CM052094.1 coordinate 16,150,414, forward strand.
GAAGTAACATACTTAAAAATGCTACATTTAAAAAGTCGAATATGTCTGACGACACACAACAATTCGGTCCGTACTTCTTAAGAGTCCAATGCGTCTGACCATACACGAACCTATTCCACTTTCCACCAAAATATTTTGTATTTTAAAAACTACTCCACGTATGTTTATTCAAAGTTCGAAGGTCTTTCTGCGTTTTATCAAATATTCAACAAAAATATTTGAAAAGAAAAATTCGGTTCTGAAAAAATAATAGAATTCAGTACGTTTAACCGTACACTGGCTCCGTCTATTTACTTCTTACATCATAAATCCTTTCGTATGGAAAACATTCGATATCGTAAATTTTTAGTCACTTTAACGTTTCACTTCGGCAGCAATAAATTCCGTATTACCGCTGAGACAATTGTTAATGGGTCCCAATATGTATTTACGCTGTGACAGGTTGCTGGCGGACAGAAAAATGGCGTTGCAGCATTGTCGCACCGGCACGACCCGTAATTTATATTACTGTGCCCCGACGTCGCGATAATGAAAGTACCGCGATGCGGATTAATTAACTGGCTGTTTCGAAAAAAAATACGATGAGAAGACAGACACAGAATGAGAGCGAAAGAGAAAAGATTCGTGAGAGTCTATTCACGCCGGATCGACTTCAACGAGAGTCCCTTTATGGTTCTCTTTTTGCGGCCGCCGTGAAAATATCGCTTTTTAATCTGATGCTTAATTACCGTTTAACGTTTCACGACTCTCCACTCGTTTCCGTTGTTATTTGGACCACGTAGAGTGGCTTTATTTAATATACCGCCAGCCAGCAATATAGGAAATCAGCCTGGATACTTTCATTCCCGTTTTTCTACCCGAAACTTTACTAGAATTATATAAACATTTGCGATGAACGTGAACTCACTTTATTAGTTATTATCGCATTAACGTAATAACTGGACTGTGGATTTTGTGCGTTCGGCGTATACACAAGTTGGAAAAACTTAAAGCAGTAAAGATATTAACCCATTCACGGATGCTGGTACAAATGTGTACATTGTTTGTGTTGAATATTTTCAGAATTAAAATTACTCTAGGCAAAGACATGTTAAAATTTCAGGAAGTATTCGTTACAGCATTTCACAACAATGACAACACAAAATACACCGTGTGAAATCAAACAAGCTAATAATTAATTTTCTTTTCACTTTGAAAATGCGAATTTATTATTGGCAATTGATTAAACTTATTCAAGAAAGAAATAAACTTCCATAAGACTGCTGCGCGTCTGTCAATCAATGCAGACAATCTTTAATTTGGTTAAAACTCTACGGACTACTGACAACTTTATTTATCATAACAAGATTTCATTTAGACACAGTTATAGCATCATGAAATACAAGAAAAATAAAATCGTCTAATAATAAAAATTCTCCCTTATTTTAGATCTTATCAAGTTATCCACGAAAGTGGAAATTGGTATAAAGTCTGCTCATGAATAATTTACGAGCACTACTCCTACATTCGTACCGCGAAGAACAGAATTAAATAACGCTCGCTCTCTACCACATAGCTTTCCGAATTCACTAGGAACGAGCTTCCGCTGATCAACCCAGAAAATCGAAAATCGCTTGCATAATAATTCTCGATCCATTGATCAGCCGACCAATTAGCTCGCTGATGCACGTGCCCGATCCTCTCGCGGAGTCAAATGTCGTTTCCACCGGAGAGCAGGATACGGCCGAATCCTTAGAGCGATACTGTTATATGTCTTCGCAAGGCAGAGACCTGTTAACCCATTGCCATACCATTTTCTTTGTAACTAAAGTCATTATAACTTCTATGTTCCATACGAGAGAGAAGGAATCACCATAAAAATTCCCAATCAATATAGAATTTTTAAAAATTGCCAAATGACCCTGTTATGTCGTAACAACATTATATATAAGCGCATATGAATTTTTCGACACTTTACAAGTTGAGCACCCGGTATATTCCTACAAGCCGGCGTTTTGGAAATCCCCAGCAACAAACTACCCCTACGTCCAACGTCTCGCGACCAGGCGCAACGTCCAAACCGAACGTTTACCTGCGATCGCGCCGCTTGAAAAAGCCACCATCGACTCTGATTGGTGCGCTTACATGAACCATTTTCTGTATAAATTCTGGACACTTTTCACACTTTGGGGCATTCACATTTCAAACGTCACTGAAACAACTTCAACTGAACAAAACCGCTCATTTGTAAATCCGTATTATTTTCGTAGGAAAAACCAGTACGTCAGAATTATTAGTCAGTGTTACGTCGTAAAATATTATACAGGGTGTCCAACTTAAATGGGAACACCTAAATATCTTTCGTATTTACAGTCCTATCAGAAAACTTCAGAGAACAAAGTGACACGATTACAGGGGGGAAATATAATGGTGAAGAAAAAAATTTTTTATATTTGCTCTTTTGACTTCACTGAGTGTTTTATTATCCACATTCTAGCATTCTTGAAACTTTCTTGTGGTGTTTGCGAAAACAACACGTCAAAGTCTATCACAATCGAGAAATTTTTCACCACACACCCGCACCCTTATAATCCTACGAATTTCATCGTGTAACGCAGTTTTCAAAAATCAACGACAGATTGAATGTTACAACACCGTACTCTAGTTGATAATCAAACCACTAATAACATTTGTGTATACAAATAAGCGCATAATGCGACTGCAAGAGCAGTATATCAACTACCAAAGAAGATAGAAAAGTATTCACAGACCGTTTTGACACAATTTATTTCCCAATGCGTCGTAGTTCAAGAGCAATTCAAACTGTATTTTTCACTGAACTGAACTGAAAAAATGTATATGATACATTGAAAGCATAATAAAAACATAAATTCAAATTTCAAATTAACCATCTTTGTTTTTAATCCAAAAAAATTGGGGGAACGAAAAATCAGAAATTATAAACCTATATATGCAAATGAAAAAAAATGTTTCCGTTTAAACAATTTCACTGCAATATATTTACTATGTGACTTTCAGGTAACAACAGCCTATAAAGTTTGCACTTCTGTGCATAAAAGCTTAAGCGTCAAATTCCATAAAACAATTTGCACTTGACGTTAAACACTTTATTTTTGAAATCTCTTTGTTGGATCACATTGCAGTGCATACATATTGGTATAGTCAACTATATTGCTTATAATTTCTTTGTCAAATAGTTTTCGAAAATAGGTCACAGGAGAATAGGAAATCTGCCATAATATCCCACAGTAACTTCAAAGTTACAAAACTGTATCATAAAAAAAACAGTAACAAATTGAAAATTGAAATGCAAACGAATAGGTTGTTATTAATATACGAACCCAGAGCTATTGTGTGCACTATTTTTAGTTTGGTAATCACTAACAAAAGCACAAATAATATCAATTGGATCAAATGGTTTCGCTTATTTTTACTGCAGACAGTTTGCACAGCATTTATTTTGTTGTTTCTGGTTGATGAGCCTAGCAACGGTCATAAATATTAATATTGGTTGTCGTGGCAACGTTATAGAATTGAGATTTATGCGCCATCTCATGGAAAAAGCTATAATTATTTGGTAAAATGTGGATAAATTAAAGTGTGACCTAAAAGTTACACGGGCCCATAGAGGGTTAAGCACTCGAAGCGCAAGGATAAATATAAAACGTTCTTACAAAACGATTTACTATTCGTACGCTGGAAACAACGTTCGAACACTCGTAAAAGACATTACGTTGAGCGATCGATTAAAAAGTGAAGTATTCGGGAAAGTGGTTCGTCCCTCATGATTCGATAATAGGTTCCGGCGAACCCCTTGCGAGTGTCGCGCACCCCGAAGCTGGCCGGCTCCGAGCTTAGTCAACAATAACTTGGAAAAGAAGCAAACTGCCAGCGTGAACCAAGAACTTTTGCCAACAATAATTGTATTTCTTCCCGTGTGTACACGATGGGCAAAGAGACCGGGAGGGCGTACGAAGCAGAGAGGATCCTAAAGTCTCTCATTACCGCGGGTCAGGTCCCAGGATTGTACGGCTTCTGCAAACGTGAAGGAACTCCTTATGGGTTTCGCCGCCTACACACTCGTTTCCGGTTGCGCGAGAGCTTTCGGTTCATCCATTGTGGCAGACTGAATTCAACGTAACTAACCTAACTCGATTGCCAGCCGCACTGGGTCATATCGAGAAATTCAACTTACTTGTGTCTCCGCGACATCGCGGCGAGGCGTGTTCTCCAATTAAGCAATTCGCATCTGCCAAGCAGCAGTCTCACTTTCTTTCCCTCGCCCTCGCCCTCTCTCTCTCTCTCTCTCTCTCTCTCTCTCTCTCTCTCTCTCTCTCTCTCTCTCTCTCTCTCTCTCTCTCTCTCTCTCTCTCTGTCTCGCTGTCTCTCTCGCGCTGCCGTTACCCTATTCGGCTAGATTAGGGTAGAATCGCGACGAATACAAACGCCGCCGTAGAAATCCTTTATGCCGGCTGTTCTACTTCGCGCTCAGGCCTCATCACTGTTCTGTGTGTAGAAGCGTCGACGTAATTGATGTCAGGTATTTTGCAGAATGACGTTAAATTGAGTATACCGGGTGTTCCCGGGTTCAATCATCAAACTGTTGTAGGAAATAATTGCTCAAGAAGTCACTTTTATTGGCGGTTATACGTGGTATCTGATTATTCTTTGTACGCGTTCAGGAGACAGTGCGAAGTAATTATAGTTTTAATAATATATCTTTATCAGCTAATCCATACAGGATCGATCGCGCAAAATAACCACATAGGAATGATAATACCAGGCCGAATAAGAACGAATGAGCCAAATGAATCTTTATATCCTAAAATTACTCCTTCTCTCTTTTGTGTTAAAATCCTGTCGAAGTATATGTTGTGGACGATATTTCGTAAATTGTTTACACAGACATGCTCTGAGTTATTGGTAAGAGAAAATATGTATTTTAATCAGCTTTCGACACAAAATATGGGAAAATATAAGGTGTGCTATCTTATTATCCCGGAGTGTATATTATATTTATTAACCCTTAGCACTCCAATGGCTCCTCTGAGAAAACACTAAAAATTATCAAGCTATTATTCACAGCAATTTTTACATTACAATGATTGTATTTTAAAAATCAGTAAAAACTAAAGTGTTGCACGTACGATTAATAGTAACAAATTTGATATGCCCAAAAGGAAATGAGCCATGTACAATAGAATTATTCTAGGACAAAAAATGTTTCGAGTTAGGAATTGAAATTGCTTGGAGTGCAAAGGATTGAATTTCTCAAGTTTCGAATGAATGTTCGTCTACAGGACATTCTGATTATCGCTTTTTCTTAACTCACACCATCTTATAAGTGCAGTGAGACGTATAGACGCTCAGTAACACTACTGAGCCCTGTCAAGACACAACACCACGTAATAAACCTGAGTTGTTTAGATGGCCTACATTACTGAGACTTATAATTTCAGTAATAAATATCTTTTGAATAAATTTTACGATCATACCTATACAGAAGTAATTTATTTGCATTAGGAGCATAAATCCAAATCAGAAGTTCGACGATTGGACTCGGGTGTACCCTCCGGAATAATGTTTTTCAATGTGGAGCATTGTTGTCAGTGAAAACAAGATTTCAACTTTGTTAGGTTTGTGGACTGTTATGTTATTGAAGCGGGTATTGGTGATCGCGGGAGATTCTGTTTATAGTTGTTTATTTTAGTATAGCTGCCATACGTTCCTCGCAGTGAAAATTCAAACATATTCAGATACCCAGAATATTTGGTCACTCTCCGGTTGCGTCGAAAGTTGTATTTTTTAAAAGTTTGATCTCCTAAATGGAAATTTGATGATCTGAGAGAAGCCGGACTTTGATTTTGGTGAACAATTTCGTACTTTCATTTTTTGGAGAACCTCTTTCTACGTCTTCTCGAGTTTAATTTAAACATTGAATTAAGTTTTTCGAAAATTCGTTCTCTTTTCGTATTTGAGTTATCTATTTTGTGATATCTATTTTGAGTTTTTGATCTGAGGCTCGTGCAAGGGTTAATTATACAATTTCTGTAACGATTAGATAATGTTGTGGGTGAATTGTGATTTGTTATGTATTCAGATTATATAATGGTTTTCGAGAAACGGTCTAATAAAAGAGTAGGAACTCATCGTTTGAATGTAAGTAGAAATAGTATGTAGTAGTTAGACACGAGTAAATTGCAGTAGGCACTCGCATGACAGTATGATAGCTACAGTTAAAGAACAAAGTTAGAATGAAACTTTTATTTCGCAACTACAATGTAGAAGTGGTACGTAATTTCTGATTTCGATTGACGTACCTTGCTTTTCAGGATCCAAGAAATAATACCTGTCAACCAAACTATAGTCATGTCAGGCTTGTAACTAGTCGGTAACAGGAGTAGAACAAATAATTAATGTAACCGTCCGAGTATCTCAAGTCCTTCTTTAAAAAAGTACAGAACATAATTTGATACACAAAGCCATATAAAAGCTTTTCACTGACATTCGAAATACAATATTTATATATCATCTGTTGTATATGAAGAATATAAAAATATTTTGCATGCTGTTCTTCGAAGTAAATACTATTTACATTTTTAATACCAAACCAACGTTCTCGAAAGTTCAACAAATTCAAATCAATTTATTGAACAAAATAAATAACTTTCAATTAAAATCCCTACCTTCGTTAACACGTTGATCGCTGTATCAGTCATTGGGGACTGGCGACATCAAATTTACAACTTAATATATTAACGATAATTGTAATCGTATAATGTTAAGAAATATTCACACTATTTTAATAGATTTCGTTGATACAAAACAGCACAAATGGACTAAAGCGAGTCTTTTGCTTACGCACAGTTGTATTCTTTCTGTGTAAGGGTAAATAAAATGTTATGTTATATTGACATAAAAAGTTAATTAAAACCCCTGTAGAAACGCATAATTCTTTTTAACTATGTATAACGTTACAGCCAGTAGGGAAAAAAGAATTCAACCATATATAATAAGATGACGTTCAAACGAACTTGAAAATAGTTAAAAATTAGTAATTCTTCTAAACATTGACTTCCGAGGCACAAAGCAGAACGAACGAATTATCCGTACACAAACCGTTGATGCCTTTAATGTTCCCGGGCCAACAGCATGGGGACCGATGTCTCAGCAGTGAATTATAATCGCAATTCCAGAAATCCGGCCATGAGGTTCGGTGAAAATTCACCATCCAGCCGACGGTTTGTTATTCCGGCGGAGAAATTCCATCGGCGATGCAATTAAATTCTAAGGCGACGGTCCTAATGAATCGGGCTTTTTTAATTACAAAGGACGAGCGTGGAATAAATTGCAACGTGCCGGGGGAAGGGCGCGACCAGCGTCTTACCGTCGTCGTCGCTCGTACATCGTCGTGCTGACGGTAAACGTTTCGCGAGGTAGAACGCAGTCGCATTCCAGAACAGTGATTTTAACAGCGTCGTTCACCGAAACGTTAGGATTACGCGCTCGCCGCCGCGCCGACGCAGTTTAACGGCCCTCAGGTTCGAAAGTAATTAGGTTAATTTCGTTAAAAGCTTGCGTGGCTCGGGCACACCCGAAATTATTCGTAGTTTCGCCGAGCGGCAGAAAAAAAAATCGGCCGGCCTCCGACAATTGTTTCGATGAGGAATCGGCCTGGACAAAAGAGAGAGAGCGAGAGAGAGAGAGAGAGAGAAAGAGAGAGAACAAGAGGAAGAAGGAGAAAGAGAGAACACGCTCAGGCGAGTACGCGTAATTTTCTCGTCGAAATTCGTTCGCGTCGTTTTAACGGAAGCCACGTGACCATGAAAGAATCGACCGAAACGGAGATTAATTTTTCAACGCTGGTTTGTGGAAAAGTACGAAATTGGAAACACGCGGGAACTGTTCGCCGCAGCCAGCGGGGATATACGTTCAAACTCCACTTGAAATTTTCGCTGTGAGCACTTCAATGTACCACGTAATTATTTCGCTGGACGGTGAGCGCGGCGCGATGCGAAAATACGCCGCAGAAATTTTTACAAAATCTCGACCCGCGTGTGCGCGTGCAGGAAACGCCCGTGCTTTGCCTGGAGTCGTGTGCGTGCGATAGAAATTTGTGATTGCATAGAATCTATTGGTCCTGTTTTCCTCAATTAACGATGTAACTACGCGAATTATTTGCGTTCTGGCCGTATTCAATGCGAATTCCCCGCGGAACGAAATAAAACGTTCTCATCGGCATACATACGTAATTTCAATTTTTTTTTAACGTCAAAAGACCAGGATATTAAACTAATCTATTTCAGCGTCCACGAAAAATTCCGCAAAAGTTTCCAAATACGTCACATTCTTTAATTAATCAGAGTTCCGTGGACGTTTACCAATAGACTGAATCATTATTAATTTGTACAGGAAATCCTGTTGCAAATGGATTATTGTAAACTGAATTATGAACACGTAGAACATACGTAGACAACGGTGAAAAGTCAGATATCTAAGATTCGCATAATCTATGTTATACTGTGCCAATGTATGTCTGAGAACGTTCTGAATCGGTTCGAAGAACGAATGCATTTCACGGGAACGACAGTTGATAAAAATTAAGCCAAAGCTTTCCAGTTACACAGGGGTTTTAATTAAAACTTTTTCGAACATTCGCGAGTTCATGTTTGCCGACTAGTTAGAAAGCTAGCGTTCCCTTTTCGGGAGTGCTCTATCGCCGGTTGACATCGTGGATTTCGATCATTATGTTCGAAATTAATTCTCGCGACAAAAAGATGACAGAATGGGGACGTAGTGGAAAGAACGGAATTCCAAAGAAAGAACCCACGTCACGAAAGCACTCGTGTTCAGAGACCACTACGAACCTGCGTTACAAGCGACCGGGTACGGTGACCCGCAAGCTTTTCAATTTTCAGGCCTCGGAACTCGAAAACCAGCACGTTATCATCGAGGACTGCGTGCTGGTCACAGCGGGGGACGAAAAAGCGTATCACGCTAATCCAAGAGTCGTGCTGCTGCTGCAAGGCCGACGATGGAACGCCGTCTGTAATTAGTTTCGTCATTAAGCGACTTTGAAGTTTGCCCAGTGATGATAAGCTTCGCCTTCAGCTGTGCAGCCGCGCCATCTTTGACTCTGAAATCACACTTTGCCACGAGTTTTTGTCCTTTCGAAAACAGCCAGCATTCGAAAATATATCCACCATGTTTAATCATTTTCAATTGAAAACCAAGCTGACATCGATTTTTCTTCGTGTCCCTTTACCTGTCTCAACTAGATCAATTCCCTTTCACCTTTTCGATTCGATTGAGTTTCAATAAAGAATTTCATTCTGTGCAAAAATATCAATCGTACGAATGTCTGTATTTTTATCGTAAATTATTGTTACGTGCATAAATGCAATCCGGTACAGTAGGAACAACTTCATTATGAATGAACCTGTTCTTTCACAAAACACGCATTTCAAAAAGCTTATTTTTCTATCTAATTCAGTAAATGTTTGCAAAAGGGTCCTTATTTTCGCTGATATAAATGAAGATTGAGTACGGTTTTATATTTTCATTATTTTGTGTTTCACTTATCGTTAATCCCTTGCCATATCATTTTTCTTTTTTGTAACTAAAATTATTATAGCAGCTTCATCGCTTAAAACGTTACAGAAGAGAACAGACAATTTATATCTTTTATACTGCTGAATCTGCTTCAATGCTTAAATATTAATTACAAATTAACAACATTTGATTTCGTCCAAAAAGAAAGGCACAATATTTATATTTCTTAATCCTGTGATCCATTATGTGCCTGGTAAACGTTTCAATGAAGATTTTCAGTATAAAAAGCTCCATCAAATGAACTGCAAACGGAAAATAACGATTTTTGAGATCATCGCAGGTTGATTATGTTTATGTTAAATTTGCAGGTCAAGTGTGTACAGGGCGATACAAAAGTACAAGAAGACGACTGTGTATGCACACCGGAATAAAAAAATGTTTTCACACGGTTTTTTACAACGTTGTAACAGAACGCCCGACCGTGTTTCCTTCACCCGTTGCAACAGTGACGCGTCCTGGCTGTTTCGTATAAGTTTACCGCGACGAATGCCATAAAGAATGCTCGAATGAGCGGCCCTGCGACCGTACTTAAGCTGATTACGACATATGGAAATTCATCGGCCGTTAGATACGCAAAACGTTTAAAAAAAAAGTACCGTCTGCTTGAACGCGTCGATTTTCGGATCGTGCAAAGTGAACGGTGCCCATGAATATCCGAGCACGCGAACAATAAAATACTGATACCGTGTAATGTTTTTAATAAAACCAATTCATATACGTTTCTTTTTATGTAAAAAATGAAATTGTATTTATAACCGTTACAGAATTTTGTCTGCGTTGATATTGCGAGATATATTCAAACATTTATCAAGCGAGTGAACACTATTTTTCTTTCGTTGATGGTATTTTATTAAAGATTTTATAAATTATGTGCCTATTATCTGTATTTCTTATGGTGCTTTTACTTTCAGTTATCCATTAATTGTGGAGTTACTTGATGTACTAAATTATAAAGGACCCGATTTGTTGTATACATTATTTCAATTTTGAAGTAAAGAACGTGATGCAATTTTATTGATTTTTGTTGAAACAGCAGAGTGTTTATTATTTGTTTAATCGCAAAAGTGTGGGTCGTGTACGCCCCACGCGACCTGAATGGAAAGTCCGAATGGAAAGAAATGAAAAGTGTTAATTGTGCCCTAAAACTATATGTATTTAAGATTTTTAAGATTTCGTAATTAGTCGCGTTTAAATTTCTGCTTCAATTCATCCTCCAAAACGATAAGAGAGCCCTCACTAAACCAGATGTACTAGTCAAGTTTGTCATTACTGCGAGAGGAAAAGAAGTCGCTTGGACGTAATGTAGGAAGGACACGCCCCGAATCTCACGTATTACCGGTTTTAGCGAAATATTGGCTAAGCGGTCACACATACTACATAGCAAGTACCATCAAAGCCTAACTACCGAAGCATCGATGACGAGGGCAAGCGTGCCAAGCGAGAGACTCAATTTGCTCTTGTATCGTCCCAAATGACTTCTCCTCAGGTCCCAATAATACAAGATGTTGTACCATTCCTCATGCCAGAATTTTAACTACAGTGCTTCGCGAAAGTATTCGGACACTCTTCAAATCTAAATACCTTTTTAAAAGTTTAACCAAAAGACTTAACACTTTGCATACGATGCTCTGCTCAATCAACGCGTATCTAGGACACGCACATTTTTGAGTGCTCCAAAAATATTGTCTAATGCATATATGCACCTTTTTATTTACCACTTTTTCGGAATTAAGGATTTTTTGTGGATTAATATAAAAAAAAATAGTGTTTAAGATTAATGTTTAAGAAATGATCTTCCTAAAGATGATTAGGGCGATGACGCAAGATAGAAAAGGGAAGATAACGGAAGATACGCAAAATGTTAAAATATAAAAATTTCATACGTTAATTTGTATGTGTAATCATTTTAAGTTAGAAGTAAGAAATTCACAAAAAATGCTCCGAAACGTCTCGAGTTGCTGATTCGTCCGCACGGAAAAGGTCTCGAGTGCAAAGGGTTAATAATTCCTCGATGTAGTTTTTAATAACTAAATTATGAGTTTTCTTAGAGATATGATGCATATACTTTAACATTAGTAATTTAATTTCATAATTAATAATAAAATTAATTGATAGATCAAGTAACTGTAGTGGTGCATCGTAATATACAGTCCGCGACAATAGAATAGCACACTTTCTAAATCTCGTAGTATTTTAAAAATGGAACAGAAATGAGAGCGTTCAATCCATATGCTTCTTGACTTACTTCTTATATATCTATCTTAGTGACTTTGACACGTAAACACTGCCCCTAAATTCTTAGAATCGTTGTTTTCGTAGATTTTATGGAAACGTAATCCAACAAAATAATAGCACACATGCTACACTCTCACTTCTCAGTTGAACACGAGCAAAGGAAGGTGGCTAAGTATTTGATATATAGTGTGGTGAATTATTGCGGAAAACTTCTAAAAAAAATGGGTCGTGGAAAGAAGTTAATAGATAGTGAAATGAAAACAATTATGACACTATCGAAACAAAATGTTTCTATTTCATAGATTGCGAAAGTAATTCATAGAAGCCGAAAGGTTGTCATTTCACGGAATTATTATCAATCAATTATCAATTACTATGGGTCCAGTAACTTGTAGCCAGACTTAGAAAAGAATCTGGGATACTACGTTTTTCGACAGATGGCTTACCCCCTCAGAAAGTAGCAGATTGGGGGTTGTCGGGTTTCACCGATGTGCACATTTTCCGTAATTTCAATCCGATCGACCTGAAAATTGCCATAAACGCTAACCGCGAGTCTAGAAACGTGTATGCAAAATTACAAAGCAATCGGAGACCTGAAATTTTTTCCCCATTTTTTCGCGATTTTCGACAGGTCATGAGTCGTCCCTTCAGCGTTTCGCAATATTTGGCAATGTTTGAAGGCATCCCCTGACCAAACGGTTAGAGCTATCGACATAAACCCAACGGGAAAATCTTCCTTGAACCTTCCTCTTTAAGAAGAGCACCCCAAATTTAGGCTAGCATTTCAGGGGACTGCAGGAAGGTCCCTTTTATCAACCCCATTTTCCCATATTCGCGACTTTCACCAGACCGAAAATTTCAAAGTCTTGCCACTGCCACAATTCGTTTCCAATGGACCCAGGAATTGAAATACACCCTTACTATGGGTCCAGTTACTGGTAGCCAGACTTAGAAAAGAATCTGGGATACTAAGTTTTTCGACCGATGGCTTACCCCCTCAGAAAGTAGCAGATTGGGGGATATCGGGTTTCACCGATGTGCACATTTTCCGTAATTTCAATCCGATCGACCTGAACATTGCCATAAACCCTAACCGCCAGTCTAGAAACGTGTATGCATAATTACAAAGCAATCGGAGACCTGAAATTTTTTCCCCATCTTTTCGCGATTTTCGACAGGTCATGAGACAACGTTTTTCAATTATTTGAAAAACCCCGAGAAATACGGTAATACAAAATTCCCAATAAAAATTGCTGTCAGTGTGAGAAAAAGATCCGTTAAAAAGTTTTCAGTCATGGACTATAGACCATAAAAAAAGCCTGAAAGAATTACCGGTCGGTATAGTGTTAAAACTTCCGATCGTCGCGTTCGCTTTGACGGTCGTGGAAGTCTTGATCGTCTTGAATCATATGCTGCAGCAGACATCGACACGCGCCAACGCACGAATGGTTTCGTATTTATGAGTTGTCAATAGCACGAGGCCGTCGCTGTGTTAACGCGTGTCGCCGTCGTGTGTTGATCGTCCCGTTTCGCGTGCCTACATCTATAGCATGCGATTCAATACTTTCAAGACTAGCGAGACTTCCAAAACAATCAAGACGAACAAGACCGAAGAGTTATTACGACTTTCAAGAGTTCAAAGCTTCAAATCGTGTTGAAAGTTGAAAGGATTCTAAGCGTCTGAGATCGCGTCGCCGATCCGAACGGCTAGAAAAATGTGAAAAATCAATCTATGCTAAATATCGCACCATTGTCTCGGCGTTGTAATATTAATTTAACAGACGAGCGTTCGGCTACCGCCAGCAAGGTGCAACCACAAAGCAACGAGCTCGCGAGCTACCCCGCAACACTGTTGATCAATATTGTTGTCAGCTAATACTGGCGTCGGTCAAACCAAGTTTCAGTGAGTTCTTGTCGGTGAAATCTGTGTCAGTGATTTCAATGAAACCCGGCTGCGTCAACCAGTGTCGGTAATTTCAATGTAACCGCCGCTGCGACCGCGATTTCTAGATTCTCTGTGTGCGCGGCTCTGCAAAGAAAATTCGTGGGATCGAGTTTGCGCGGTAACAGTAGCGGACGGTTTAAACTGATTTATTTGCCATGGGCTGGGCAAATAGAATTTCGAAAACTAATGGAAAGTACTGTAACGAGGAAATATAATGCATCGGGAGTAGTTAACCCCCTACGAAATTACTTCTTATGAAAAGTTGTTCGGCGAAGTCGTTCATCGAAAATTGCTGGATGCGCAAAGAAGATTGCTGAGACGGCGAGCAGGAAGAAAAAGAATGTGCTCGCGAGCAAGAGCAAGCAGAAGTGATGGAGGGGATCGGCCGAATAATATTGCGGCGGCGAGCGTGTTTACTCGTCGAGAAGTTTTGGAGCAGCCGGCTGGTTGGTTCGTTACGGCCGCAACTCCACTTACAAGTAATTAGACTAACAAGCACGGAACCCCGGACACGAATTTCAACTGGAAATTCAGTCGCAAGCTTGTCGGTATTCCCATCAAGTTCCCTGTCGTTCATTTTCTTCATTGTCCTCGCCGTCTTTTCAACGGCGACTCAAGAAAATTGTCCTCGGACGGGGTCAATTAAGAATTGAATACCCGAGTTTCGGATATCGATCGAATCCACTCGGCTCGAATCGACCGCGAAACGTTTTATCTTTGGTGACGCAACGTAATTTGAAACGGGACGCGCAGTCAGGAAAACATTGGAGTTGAGGAAATCATTGATCGTTTCACACTGTGAAACGGTAAAATCATATTTTTTAGTCGAATTTTATCGTATCGTCGATTCACAGTCTCTACGTTAATTTTTAACAGTTATAAAACAAAAAGTACAACTTCAATCAACTTTGGAAAAATTGCACAATATTATTCAAATCAATTTTTATATTATTAACCCTTTGCGGACGAAGGTTTTTGAAACTATTGGAAATATTTTCTCTGTGAAGGTAAATGTTGCATTAAAGTTTTAAGTTCTAAGTGAAAATAAAAATATACACTGATCTTACGTTACTGCAATAATTAAACTATAATTTTTTGCAACTTTCAACGCCAATATGACGACATTCGACTTAAAGGGTTAAATTCGTTCGTATTGTATAAATTGTTAAAAATTAAATAGTATGAGAAAACAGGTTCAATTTCATGTGCACGATATAAGAAAGATTAAAATAATGAAAATGTTCTAGCTTCAATGAAATGTCCTGACTTTAGAATTCAAATTGCTTCGAGTGCAAAGGGTTGACAATTTGATTACTATTTATGTTCCCATTGACGAATACAAATTAGTTTTTTAAAATGTATTTCGAGTATATTATTCCGTACAACGTTGAAGCATGAAATTAGAGAATGTACTATACCATATAATCATTTCGGAGGCTACAATTTCAATCTATCCTCACGCAATTTTGATTTCCGATCGCTGAAATTGAATTTAACGAGCATTCTACATGCCGCACGAACCCATTATAAATATCATCTATTAAATACACGCGAGTTTGTCTTGTGTTTTATTCTTACCGATGGAGGAGGTAATGTAATAATGCGGTAGAACGTAGAACGTGGGTTGCTATGATGTCGCGCGATCGGCAATTTGCAAAATTTATCTCGTCGCCATGTTATAAAATCCATAGACCGATTTCATTATGCGTTTACAAAAGGGGCCCCTACGTAATCTTCGAACTGCATTATTGAACGGTTGCAGGACGGTCACGAAATGCACTTCGTAAATTTGTAGCAACTTGGAATGCACTTTGTGAAATTCGTAGTAACGTTTGTAAGTAGTAGTTGTACAGAGTTCGTTGAATTCTTATATTAAATGGAAACCTTAAGTAATTTCTTCAGGATACCAATTGCTATGTACAGTAGCTCACGAAAGTATTCGGACACTCTTCAGTCCTAAATAACTTTTTAAGGATTCAACCAAACGACTTGACTTTTCTGGAGCAACTAGAAGTATTGATTTACTAAATGATACGCAAGAATAATTTAGAAACAATTCTAATTGGAAGAAACTACAGGAAAAAATAAAAAAGACATTTTTTAAAACATTTTTATTTTAACTCGTAATGAAAATTTAAAATATGCATCTTGCAGACCTGTGTTAGTTATACGCATGCTGAAAATTTCATTGAAATCGATTAGCGCATAAAAAAACGACACGCGTAGGAAGTTGTAAGAATTTGTGGAGTTTAAACAGAAACTGACCGAATATCGTGAAAAATTGCGATTTGCACCATTTTTGATGGCGTGCAGCTCGTGTGTACGTCGATCGATTTCAATGAATTTTTCTGCATATGTATAATTATCATAGATCTACAAAATGAGGCTTTAAAATTTTTTATACGTGACTCAAATGAAAAATGTTTAAAGAATGTTTTTTATATTTTTCATGTAATTCATACCAATTGCAACTGTTACAAAATCCTTTTCGCATATCATTTAGTAAATCAATGGTTCTAATTGCTCCAGAAAAATCAAGACGTTTTGTTCAATCTTAAAAATGTTATACAAATTCAAAGAGTGTCCGAATACTTTCGTGAGCTACTGTACATATACGCGTATACATTTTTTAGAACATTTCATACATCGTCCTGTAAAAATGATTAAAATGTGTCATAAAATACTGTATAATCGATGGCATTAGAAAATTCAAATTCGGGATTCCAATAATAAAGCCAAACCAATTGATTTTAATGGAAGTCAAAAACAAATAGTTTTAGATTCGTAAAATAATATTATTATTTTACGTAATATTATTTGGACGAAAAAGACTTGATAGTAAAAGAATGACTATGTGTTCGTGAATAAAACGCGAGATAAGAGTACAATGATATTTTTGTATTGTTTTCAACTGAATAACATTATTAAAAAACTGTATAAATGTCTATGCAACTCCTACGTTCTGTATTTAACTTAGACAATTTTTATTTTGTATAAAACTCCGCAGTTTAATGATTAACACTGAACTTACCATAACGTGCCAAATAACTCTTGCCAGACTTTTTACATAGTAACTATCGAAGTTACAAATTCGCCTTCATAGAAATCGATTCAACAGAATTTTTTATTCTAGTATACGTTATAATAAAAATCGCATAAAATCCTAATAAATTAAATCTCGTCATTTTTATAAAACAACATACTCTAAACAATTCTAATACTTGGTACGTGTAATGTTAAAGATTACCACTATCCAAATGATCAAAGTTGTGAACATTGAATCAACACTAAACCTACTAAACTATAAAATTAACAAGAGTACATGACCTTATAAAAATGACAATAGTCAATTTATTTGGATTTTGTACGATTTTGATTAAAATATATGATTGAATAAAAAAGCGTATGAATTGAATTTCTACAAAGGCAATTTTGTAATTTCAACAATTGTAAAATAAATACTCTTGAAATGATTATTTAACCATCAGTGGTAGTATCAGTGTCAAAGGCGTTTTTCGACTTCGACGTCTATGTAACAGGAACGATTCTAGATCGTAGGGATTGGATCCATCAGATTCTGCGGTGTCTATAGTGGGTCCAACGCATTCAAAATTGCCCCATATCAGCTCCCTTCGGCCCAAATGAACCATTCAATGCTCCACAGATCTAGAGTAGACTTTATCAAACCCCGCGGGTTCAATATAATCTGTATCAGTTCCCATGAGTTCAGTATCGTCTGTCGCGAGTCCCGTGACTCTGATACTGTCTAAATTGATTCCCACAGGTCCAAAGTTGGCTGTGGTATAACTCGCCAATATAGTCTGTATAGTCCTCGCGGACCTGCATACACTGTGTCCGGTTCTGTGACGTTCGCAATGTATCTTATGTTTTCACCGGTTGTAACACGAAACCATGCACTACCAGAGACTGCACAATTAGGCTCATTACGTGTTGATTCGAACTTTCGAATAGTTTGCGTACGAACGCTGACATTACGGTAATGCAAAAATTATTATTCTCTAATAATACTTGCCAAATTTTCTCTAATAGCGACCTCTTTCTCTCAATTGAAGATGTACGATACGCTCTTGTATCGAATTCTAAAGCTCTCAGAGAGTAAAACTAAATCTCCACAAGTTACTTTTTTTTTTAACTCTTTAAGCGCCATGAACCCATATATGCGTTCTCGCATAACCATTCGATTTAGGTTGTGAACGCATATGTGGATTCTCACAAAACTATTCAATCTGGGAAGAAGAAATCTATGAACAGATATATGTGACTGGTGCTTGTAAGCCAATATATATATATAATAATTAATTTTGGGACACCCTTTACAAGCACTCACAATCAAGCGCGTATAATCATTGCATCCGATTGAAACAATCATAACCAGAAGTTGTCCTCAAGAAGTCGCACCAAGGAGACTCGAAGAGCTCTATCCACCATAACTCGATCCAGGAATGCAAACGACTGGAAGATTTGTGCACATTCTTGCGATGCCTCTCCGAGGCTCTATTCTCGCTGGGGGCGCGAGAATGCGGTTTTACTATAGTCTAGAGGGGTAAAATCATTCCTCGAATGTAACTCGAAACGATCATCTCGCGGTACTTTCCGGCGCATAACCGACCGTTTGACCCCATAAACCGAAACACGCCGTTTTATCATCTGTCTCATCTCGAAGTGTCTTTCGATTTCGCTTTT
Organism: Agapostemon virescens; assembly: GCA_028453745.1. Taxonomy (NCBI): domain Eukaryota; kingdom Metazoa; phylum Arthropoda; class Insecta; order Hymenoptera; family Halictidae; genus Agapostemon; species Agapostemon virescens. Next base: position 16,168,910 of record CM052094.1, read on the forward strand.
ATTGTGTCGCGGAATATATTCAACGACTTGGCGGAAACTGTTCTGCTCGGAGGTTCACGGAGGAACCATTTCATCGCGAACGCGGCGGATTGGTTTCTGGCAAGATAAATATTTGTTTCGTGGACACGGAACGGTAATAGGGAAAACAATCGGCGACGTTTCGAAGAAAACGGGGATGCAGGGAAGATTTGCACGAGGCGCGACAACCGGGACTCAAGGAGATCGAGTCTGCACGAGTGGACGCGGAGATCGAAATCGGCGATCTTCGAGCGTAATCCGAGATGGTCTCTCCTCCATGGCTATTCTATGTACACATCGTGAGGTCGTTCACCGAGATCGTGCTGATTCCTTCCGGCCGATACCACCCCGGGGAATAATACTGACCCTGTCGAACGACAACCCGATCGTGCTCCGTTCGAAGAACATCGGCTGATTATTAAGTGGGGTGGTCGCTGTCAGTACTTTCTAGTGACCATTCGCCTCTGTTCTGGACATTTGGCTCTTTTACGCGCGAATACTTAAACCCCTGACGCCGGGAATCCACTTGACGGAATTTCGAAAATCCTCCGCTAGTATCAGAATATCCACTCGCGGTTACGCCCGCTAACAAATATCAACGTTACGTTGCTGTTCCAGCAACCGACAAACGATTCCTTGGGATTTTGCGGTGCAATATCGATTTCTGTTGTTACACTCCTCGCTGGAACTGTCAGCATCTTCTAAATTTTACGATATGAAAATAAATAGAAATTAACCCCTTGCATTACGATTGATTTTATGGTTACAGTAACTAAATTTTTTTTTAAGGTTTCTTTATTTTCACTTCGTAATATTCGCGATTTCTATGCCCGAGTTCTGCTCTGTTCGTGATGTCTGTGTGGCGGCTGTACCTCCTACTCTCGCCGGTAGAGGGACAGTAGAACGAGACTTTCCCGCTAGTTCCTGTTCCGCCTCCAGTTCATATATTCGATACATCGATTCAATCTATTCGATAGAAGCGTGTACGGTTAAATTTTTTCCTGAAAACCGTTATAGAGTTAATTCAAACGTGAGCAAGTTGTGGAATCCTTCCACAAAGATGCAGTGCATACAAAGTATCAGTCGTCGTTTGACTTTGGTCATAGAACAACGTATTTCACAATGAGTGCCGCATACTCATTACGTTACGAAGCCGTGTTTCTATGTTTGCATCCGAAACGACCGAAAATGTCGTATGCAGCCGCAGCTAAATACATGAAAAAGTCGAAGACATTTATAAGTAAGTGGGTGAAACGTTATTCCGACGTAAAAAACGTCGATGACTTGCCAAATCGTGGTTCTGTACATAAAACTACAAAAAAGAGGACAGAGTGCTTTTACGGATGTTCGAAAAGAATCCTCGTCTATCATTGCGTGACGGGCAAGCAATTTTGCGTAAAAAGGGTCTAAATATATCATGTGATACTATAAGAAGACGTTTATTAGCTCATGACGTGAAATTTCGAAGCATAGTGAAGAAACCTCTACTGTCCGAAGAACGCGTCGAAAAAAGACTAGCTTGGGCGAAAGAAAATTTAGACCGCGATTGGGATAATGTAATTTTTTCGGATGAAGCTTCTTTTCGGGCACGTTCTTCCATCGGTCATAGCTGGTCTACCCAGACCAACAGACTCATCCAGCGAACTGTTAAACACCCGGTAAAAGTGCACGTCTGGGGCTGTTTCTCAAAACAAGGATTTGGCAATTTGCACATTTTCACAGACAATTTAAATGCTACCAGAATGATCAAAATATACCAGAAGGCTTTATTACCATCTGCCCAAAGATGGTTTATAATGAAAAATGAAGATTGGTTGTTGCAAGAGGATAATGACCCAAAACATCGGAGTCACCTTTGTACTGCACGGAAACAAGAAAATGACATTGACGTATTGGATTGGCCGGCACAGCCGCCAGATGCAAATCCCATTGAAAATGTTTGGGCACTCATGAAGTTCAAGCTCCGGGGGAAACAAATATGCAATGTTAAGCAATTATCTTGACAGATTCGACTCATATGGAGGTCTTTGACCACAGATTATAGTACAAAATTAGTAGAAAGTATGCATCGGAGATGTCAAGCAATTATAAATAATGGAGGCGACTGGACAATTTATTAGTAATGTAGCATCGTGATTTATATCTCGCAGTATATGTGTATTCTTTTTCAATGCCCTATCTCAAACAGTTTTCGGATGTCGCCGTACACGCTCTTATCAAACACACGTCTAAGGCAGGGTCCGCTAGTCAGCCTTACTGACGAGTCCTCTAGCTGACCCAGGACGAAACGCTCCCCCTTCCTTCTTTCCTTTTCTTTCTCTCTCCACAACACAATTCAGCAGCCACCACAAATTGGTAAACCCGACAAAGAACCACAACAACGCAAGCTTCTGATGGGTGGAGATAACAACAACAACAACCAGACAGAACCAACTGTAATCAAACAGTAACACTCGAATTCGCGTTTTTAAGAAATTTGAGTCGAAGATGTATAATACGATATTCGGAGACGCTGAACCACTATCCGCGTCATAACGCGATACGAACAAACAATGTGCACAGGTATTTTCCGACGACTGTGTATTATCAAAAATTCAATACAATTTGATTTCGGATTACGGAAAATTAATGATACACATATTTAGAAGATATTATTCGAAATCTCGGTCACGAGTTTGACTCGTTGTTGCAGTGCAAGGGGTTAAAAATTAAAATTTATTGATATCCGATTATATAAACTTTAGCTCGCGTATAGTTCTTTGTAACACTACTAGTAGACTACGGCAGTTGTGTAGAATAGAATTGGTCTACAGTTTTTGCAACATACAGGAGCTGCGAAGACATTAATCATTTTCTTCATCATTTCAACGAGTCGAAAGCAACGCCACAGTATTTCCAAGTTTGTTTTAGTAACAGATCACACGTTACTTAGGAACATCTCTTACAGTTATAACATTTTATTAAATATAACGAAACCTCTTAACACTTTGACTGCCATGTCACCCACATGTGGGTGACAGAATTATTTGTCCATATATTATAGTATATTTTTACATTAATATATTCGTTGCGCTCAATTTAGTTGATGTCTGGAGAATACAAGAAGGTTGAAAGTGACCATTTGTCATACATTTTGAATTTCACATTGTTGCTTTATTAAATAAATTACTTTCCTTTTGTGGCCATTTTTGACGATGTCAGTTCGGCAGTTAAAGTGTTAAAGAACTTTCTATGAGTAAGATTTTCTTAAACAAAATATATTACTTTTTTAAAAACAGAGAATGTAGTATGAAGAACGTGAACGACCAATAATTACTATTTTTTACGGTACTATAATTGAACATCTTGTGATTCGTTGGTAAAATATGAATACCATGAAGCTTACTTTAATCAATAAGTTATATTTAGAGAAAAGTTATGTATGTTTAAAGTTACTGTTATGAATCGGATATTTCATGTCTGAGAACGCATTATTTATCGTGTCGTTTCACTCCTGCGTCTAATAAAATGCATAAAACCTGGAAGCAACGTTCGTTGCCTAGCATCTAAATAAGAGAGCACCGGTGCTAAAAATTCAATCACGGGAGAAGGAAAATTCCTCGGAACAGCAAATGGTTCAACAGCGGAGAAATGTGATTTTAAAATGAACGGGGGCGCAGGGAAATAGGAATGGCGGATGCCACGTAAGATTCCAACGTAAAAGGCGTTAAGCTAAGCTTTAATCGTCTTATTGCGTGTTAAATCTCTTCTTCGCCCGGCCTTCCGTTCGACGAAAACGCTTCGAAAGCGCTATTGTATCGGACTCGTAGCCACAGCTACACGCTTATAAGCCCAGCGGCTTCGGAATGTAAGGATTAAAAGCCGGGTCTTGCTTTCTTTGAGGCGAGCCTGCCGGCACGTTGGAAATGCTTCGCTTTGCTTCCGCTCGGCGCTCGAACGTCACAGGGACACCGAATAAATTAAGAATTCGTGATAATATTCCGCGAGCTTGCCGCTCTCATTCCCATGAGTTTCCATTTCTGTTCTTCCCGAGGAATTCGGCGAATGCCGCGAGCATTCCGCTTTCATTCAATTAGTCGAATCATCGTTCCGCTGAATCGCAACCATTCTCTCCTTTTTTGTTTAAATGCGGCTCTCCATATCTAAATCCGTCGCGTTTCTATATCAGCAAACGTATTCAGATTATACTATTTCAGTACTTGCATGTTGGATTTTATATTCTAGATATAGACTGTAAATATGAAACTGGAATTTGATCATACGTGGCGCTAGCTGCCAACATAGGTACCGTCAAAACGGCATCATTGTCGCCATTTTCAACTCATAACCGTACAAATTTTATACGACAACATAGTTTTTGATAGCGTTGAACAAATAGAGTTTTCTGTATGGACACTACCAGGTCTGTAAATATGAAACCGAAATTTTTCCATACGTGGCAGTAGCCATCAATGTAGTTACATTTAAACTGCCTCATTGACGCCATTTTCTTGTTTCGACATCTGATAAACATTTTCAACTCACAACCGTACAAGTTTCATACGACAACATAGTTTTTAATAGCGTGAAACTGAGAAGTTAACCATCATATCGAACGTAGGATTACGTCATTATAACGTAGCCAATTAGGCTATTAACGTATCATTCTGATTCTCTCTTTTATGGTTCTTTTTGTGGCATATCATAAGCAATACTCAGAGTGTTTCAGAAATGCTCGAGTTCCTTGAAAGACGGGATTCCTGGCGTTATTGTAAGAAATTTTTTCCTTTGCAAAAATGTTGAACGTTGTTATTAACGGAAAACATGGGCCAATCAGAGAGATTCCACCGAGTGTAGCGTTGCCATTTGTCGAGCCGAGATACGTCCGATGTAGCCATACCGTGATTGATACGTAGTTTTCGTTGATAACTCGAAAATGAAGCGCCCAATTGCGAATGGGCAACGGAAGACGTTTTTTTAATTAAAAGTCTGAGAAATTGACCTTTTCAAAGGACTCGAGCATTTTTTAGACACCTTGTATAACAACTTGTTAAATGGACCGTTTATTTTGAAAGTGGTGCAAGTCCATTTTCTTCTGTTTCGAGAAAATTAAAAAATAAAAATTTAAAAATAATATATATTTCCAGGCTGCAAATGGACTTGCACCACTTTCATAATTAGTCAATTGTAAATATCATTTAATTTCAATTTTGAAATAACAAATGTCACTTAAAATATATTTCATATTAATCCAATTTTGTTTATAAATACTAACAAGAAATAAAATAGAATTAGTATTTTTTATTGTGAACGTTAATTATATTTATATATTGTTAAACATAACACAAGATATTGGTATTATTAATTATTTATTCTTGTCGGCGTGACCATCGAGGGTCACTTTATTAGTCTTGCAACAGAACTGTCCGTCTCGCACATTTGGCGAACAAATGTGCCGAGAACGGTGTCTACGTGACCATCGAGGGTCACTTTATTAGTTTGCAACAGAATTGTCCGTCTCGCACATTTGGCGAACAAATGTGCCGAGAACGGGATTTTGCTATTTACAACCGGGAACGTAAAAATCCTCGCCTCGGGGATTAGGACTCGGGAAGAGGTTTATTGTTAACAACTGTTTCACACGTGCACCTCCAGAGTTACCTCCGAAATTGCCGTTTCCTCGCCGCTTCAAGAAACTCTTTGTCATGCGTCACCGGACGGGCCTTACCTGCGCTGCGCGGCCTGTCCCTTGTTTTCCGTCAACGCGGCTTGCCGAAAGTTACGTCTCTCTCTTTCACCATCAATTTCACCATTTTCTTCGACCAACGTGGGCGGCGACTGCCCTTCAAAATTGTCACGGCCTTCCCGAAAATATCTGTGTTCATTGGTCAAGTCTAGTCACACCCATTTGACGATTGAACTTAAATACCGGTGTTCGGCAAGCGCGCGTCAGATTAGCAAGATTAACAAACGTTACCGAAGTCATACACTTCTCTAACGGCACTGAATTACGGTTCAGATCTTACGGTTTTTAGACAAGAATACTCTTGTAATATTTCAAATCGCGCTAAGTCTCACCTATCATTATACAGTCCACTAAAGTAAATAAAGTTTTGTTCCACTCGTTTTCTACAAAGTTAATCCTGGTGATCAGATCCATTTCATTAGTAACCCATCCCGAACAAGTATCGCATCATTCACCATTCGGCGCGATCAATGCTCTTCATGTGGCAGTGTTTTGAAATATTCATGATGCACAGAAGGTAT